>WBMY01001698.1:130574-223608 GCA_013397315.1 Donacobius atricapilla | reverse complement strand
TGTTTTTTGGTTTTTTTTTTACTTTACAGACAGAAGAGCTTTATAAGCAAATTATGAGAATATATTACCTTGAGCTATTAAAAGTTACATGTTTTTCAGGTTCAGTGATCAAAGTTCCTTACAAGAGCCAAACACTCCAACCTCTTCCCTAAGATCACAGGAGGTTTTATTCAAATTGCATTATGTAATGTTGACTTCTTTGCTTAAATCTTATTTCAACTAATTATTTTTCTAATCCACATAAAATTTTACTATGCTTACACAGCAATTCCCTCCATCTCATGATCCTGTATTATTGATCATTTTTTAAAAAACAACCCGTCTCCAAACTCCCACAGGTTTTCCCAAGCCCTTAGTCCATATTCAATTGAAAGTTTTACTGTTACAGAATAAAGGTAACAGACAAAATACAAATTTTGTTTCATGAAGAATATCTACAGGAATTACTGCCCTTCCACTGTTGTCTGTATATCCACGAAGTACAAATAGGTCCAGGGAACTTTAACACAGATAACAAAGCAGATGCAGTCCTGAACACTGGCAGGCAACCCAGTAACAGAACATAGACATGGGTAAGGACTGCAGAGTTATTGACTGAAATCAGCAAGCAGGAAAAGGTGCTTTTTGCCAGAAGTTATGCTTGAATACAGTTTTAATAATTCAAGATGAAGTATAAAGATCAGGGTAAAGTGAAAATTATGACACAAGAGGAACAGCCTCTATAACCTTCATAAACCAGGACAGTGCTGAGATACAGTGCACACAAGATGCCCCTCACACTCCTGAAGTGCTCAGTTCGGAGTGCTCAGTTAAGTCAGGCTCCAACAAATTTCCTTTTTCCTTTTTCTTGATATGCCAAGACATAGTACAGAAAAACTCTGCAGTTTAGTTAGCTTTGGCTAACTATACATAACTTCCCTCTTTCAGGCTCTCAATGCTGAGCTGCAAGATAGTATGTGTGTGGATGGTGTTGTATGACCTGCAGATCCTGCAGAGGCATTTCCAGGAAAAGCAAGACAGAAACTGAAGCCCACACTAATCAGATCGAAGCAGAGGAAACCTGGTTCTGTATCCTCATGGTGAAGGTACACTGGTTGGTTCCAGCAGATGGTGAATCAGACTTAACCAACTACAAAGCCTGAAAAGTGAATATTCAAGTGACTTCACCAGGGAACAACAAGAGAGCAGGAAATAAAAAGTGAAAGAATGAACCATGGAGCCCAAAGTTTATTTAAGAGGTACTTCAGTTTAGCTATGAAGAGAGCAATGAAGAATGACCATATCCTAACGTTCATGATGAATCCATCCTGTGACCATCATCCTGAAAACAAGCCTTTCCCACTATGCATTTCCCAGACTGTGAGAAGGGGATTTGGGTTGATCCCAACCACCAGAAAGCAAGTCAAGCTGTTCTTTCAAATTGCTACCTCAAGAAACAGTTTTTGAGAAGCATAAGACCTTTCCTGCTACTTAAGGCAAAGATCTGAAATTCATAATTGAAAAGATTTTAAGGGCATGACAATAAAGCTGAAGCACATGTATGTACAGCAGTGACAGACATGTCTGCAAAAGTTCAGAGGCTTCGCTCCCACCATGTGGTGGATCATAACGGAACTAGAAATGCTGAACCAAGGAGGAATGTTCTGCTGATCCTTGCCTATACAGAAAGATGCTCTTTAGGAGTTAAAAGTGTTTCCAGTTAATAACTTATCCACCAAGACCAGGACTTCAGAAAAATCTTCAAGGACACAGTACATAAAGAAAAACTGGATCTCAAGCACATGAAAAATAATTGTTTCACTTAAATCACTCCCCTCTGGAAATCCACCTACTGCATTTTGCTAAAAGACCTCTAGAGAAGACCATTTTCGTATTTGTATTATTGTCCACTCCAGAAAAGAGAAAGATGCAACCACTTTTCTCTCACTACCAAGACTGATACTCGCTTTTCCTGCATTCTTATAGACTCAAACCTAGTATTTTTTTTTTTTTTAAACCACACATTTATGTTGAAAAATGCTGCATAGATGAGGTGACTCAATGCAAACCTAGAGTCGTGCATTGTTCCATCAAAACTATTTACCTTGTGCTTATATAAGGCCTCCCACAGACATCTGGATGCACTGGAGATAGAGAGAAGGAAACGTGACAAAATGAAGAATATAAGCAGCAACCATTCTCTCCCTTTATGAACCTTTACATTTGTTGGACAGTGTCCAGCTGTCTCCTGTGCACTGCTGTGCACTGTGTTTTCACTAAAGGTTTAAACTCAGATATTTAAAAAATATTAAAATAGCAATATATATATATATTTCTTTCTGGTCTTCAATTCAAAAATTCGTCTTTGCAAAGGAATACACATTTATCTTCAGTACTAGGAACTTCAAAGGATTATTTTCATACTTTCAGAAACTGAATACAAAAAAAAAACCAAAACAAAACCCAAGTCTCATTCTTCCTTGCTTCCTTATAATTCAAGTATCTTAGGTACTCTTCCCAAATTAAATAATGTATTTGTCATTCTACCTTAGAAAGAGTGCCTCTCCCCATGTGTTTGTTGTGACCGATCAAACAGATAAGGGTAACTGGCTCCTTCAGGGTAAGAGGGGAGCTTTCCTTAATAGATTCCACAAACACTCAAACTCAAAACCTGTAAGCAATAATGAAATAGTTTCTCTTTCACATCTAATTCTTTTTACTATTACTAAAAAACGTTGGAAGTCTGATCTGTTCAAAACCTTGCTTAAAAATACAGTGCTAAGTAGGCATATTCTTGAGTTTCAAATCAAAGTGGAACAGGTGCAAAATGTAAAAGCTTTTAAAATATATCCTCTCCCATTTCATAGTGTACCTGTTTTCTTTAAGATGAAATTTCACACATCAACAGTCTCAGAACCTAGAATGCTCCTGTGCAGTATTTCACTTGTAAAAGGTCAATATTCTTTTTTAAAAAAAGAACTTGATAAAATAAATGGGTGGTTTGAAAAAGCATGAAGCACTGCAATCCTGAAAAGAGGAGTGGGGAACAGCCCTGAACAGTTTTTGAATTGAAAGCCACATTCTATTGTGATCCCTTACATTGTGATCCAGTGTCTCTCCAGAGTAAACAAATTCTCAGACTGATATGTGCTAAGTCTGAACTCTGCTGCCTCTTGCATATGAGATGCCCACATGCATTTCTAGGTGGTCTGAACTTCATCACTCCTTCCCTTCCCTCTGTGGCCTTTTAGTAGCAGATATTCAAACACCACTTGAAAGCCTGTAAGGAAAAGTTGTGTCGCTCCAATAAAAACATACAAATAAATATTCACATATTTTACTGATCTAACATAAAATGTTCTCTAAAAAGAGAAGGAATCAAAATAGTGTCAGGTAACAGCATTATCTAAGGACGCATTAAACTTCTTTTTCCACAAAATAATTAAGTTTCTTCATTAAAACCAGACAGTATTTCAGTTCTACAAAACAAGCCCAATAGATATGTTCTTTTACTTCCAATAGAAATTTAATTAGGACAGATAAAAGATTTTTGAGATATTTTGTTGCAACAATAGCAACCCATTTCAAGTAAAGTATTAAAATTAAGATTTTATTTCTGGTCACTTACATGACTCAAAAACCAATTAAAATGGATTAATCCTTTAACTTCATAAACTCTGTTTTTTAAAACCTTTATTTTCTCTACTTAAATAAATTTTTAGAAGTTTTGCTTAGAGGGTGTAATATACTGAAAATACTTTTAAGTTTTTTTCCTTCAATTTTTTTCTAAGAATAGAAGGAAGGTGCCATTATTGTTTTGCTTCAGAAGCCAGTCCCTACTATTAGAAAAGACTTGGCATGGTCATTCACACGCACACTAAAGTGCTCAGGTGCAGTATCATACAGACCAGTGAAGAATATACAAAACACCATTGTGTATAATACTGTGACAGTTTTTCAATATATTCACATACAGTAATCTCCAAGTACCTGAAAGGAAACTGGCCATAAATCCTGAAGAACCTTGTCTATAAAATTGAGCAACCCATCAATATACTGTAGCTCTTCTAAAAATACCCGTATTTTACAATAATATACAAGGTATCTGCTTGCAAACACAGAAGTAGCCATAAATAAAACTTTATTCTTTCTTTTCATTTACAAGCTACCAAGTACCATGTATTTACACAGCACTGGACACTTAAAGTAGTTGCAGTCACAAAATGATCCAGACAGCTGTTGATAAAGTAAAGGATCTTAAGATAAAAGCAAAGTAATACTGTAACAGATAAATGGCAAAAAAGCAGTTTTGCCATAATGATCAGACTTGCATGTTGCATCAATTCTGGTTGAAACGACTGAGTGCCATGCGATTCTCAGCTTTAATCGTTTGCAGTCTGGCTAAAGTTTGTACAGTCATTTCTCTTTTGCAGTTATTAAAATAAAAAAGTTAAAAACTATAGCAGCAACAAGCAAACCCTGTGACAGGAAGGCAAGGTTTAAGAACTAAAAAAGTTTATACAATGTGCTTAGGAAGGTCTGCAGAATTTATCTTCCATCGGCTGGAGTTCGGCTGAGTGACAACATGATTCGGGCGTATCTTTCACACAGTTCATGTGTGGAGTAGGAGGGTAACTTTGGCGGGTCATTGAAACCTTTAATCTCTGTAGAACAATCTAGCAGTTTTGGCAGGAAATCTGTCAGCTTTTCTTGCAAGTTGGCTGCAAATCAAACCAGAAAAACAAACATAAGCATTTATGTCTAAATGTAGAATTGTCCTTTTTCTGCCCAATATTGTTTTGTTGTTTTTTTTTTTTTTAGTTAGTGGGTAGAAGAGGAGGAGTTTCACTTGGAATAATTCAGACTCTTTAGACCTACCAGCAATAATTAGGATATACCAATTCCTAGTAAGATGTTGATATAAATTCCCCTTTGTATGGTCTACCACCACAAATGTTTTTCCATTCAAAAAGCATGTCTCCTTCACAGCCTGATACCCCAGTACAAAAAATGGAAAAACTTTTTATTTAAATATATTTATTCAGAAGTCAGGGTAGCTCAAAAAACATTACTAAGGCACAAAAGATCCAGGTTTAATTCCAGACACTGAAAACATCATACTTTAAAAAAAGGTGCACAAGAGCCTTTTCCCTTAATAATAAATGACTTACGTTCCATTTCTTGTCCAAGATAGGAACACCAGCGGTTTCTCATATCTTCCACAGCAACAATATCTTTCTCTTCCATTTCATCCACCAGTAGTAATGGCAAACACGGGACAATAAGCTCGTTCATTATGATCAGGCCGTTATTTACTTCCTGATCATCTCCTGATTCAAACAGTGCTGCAGCATGTTCGTTTAGTTTCTTCAGAAACCACCACAAAAAAGGAAAGGTTTTAAGTACACAGCATTTCACAGTCTACCATGCATCATTATCAGTTTGTTTTAAAGCGCTGTCTTCCTACAGAATTACCTGGCAATCTGTATTAACCACAGCTGTGTTTTAACATTTACTCCATGATCCATATGCTCTACTAATCCACTTGAACTTATGTTGTTCCTCAAGCCACTTCATTTCATACCTGCCAACTCCAATTTTGCAGCTGTTTTGTTAAGACTGAGATTCTATAACCCGCTTTTATTCTTTCACTATTGTTAAAAGTGACATAATGAGGAAAGAATCCCTTGTTTCAGGCAAGGCATCACTGCTGATGCCTTTCCCAATATTTGTCTCCCTGTCAAACCATGGCAGCAGGGTGAGTCTGCTCACCAACACTGTCAACCACTGCTCCCACGTAGCCCAGACATGATGGCACTGAGCCCACTATAATCATAAAGAAAATGATTAGCTATTAAAAAAAAGAGGTGGGGAATAACGTTTTCTTTTTACTTTTGCTGTTTTTCCCCTTACAAGCCTCAGTATTAAACTGCTAATGCAGAGAGGTTTTGGGTTTGTTGTACGTGATGGCAACACTTTTCTATTAATTAATTTTATTATAGCAATGCAGCAAACTCAACATTTTGAGACATACAGTTCCCCCTTCACTTACTAGCAAGCACTCTCGTCTGTAGTGAGATATCAGCTCTTCGTCGTGCCCTCTGTACGGGCCTTTGGACAAGAGTTCTTTGTTATTCTGGTAAGCATAGATAAGGTAGAGCAAGGCTTCCATGTAACTGAAGAGAAGAAACAAAAGCATTAGGTGAAACATCCACGAACCATCTGCTTCAAGGTAACTACTGTGTTCCTCAAAGGACAGGTAACTCCACTTGCTGGATGGCAAGTCCACCCCTTCCCACCAACCTGTTCATAGCTTTTTTTTTAAACCATATGATTTTGTCTTTTACATACATTAGAACAAATTATTTTATTATTAGGTTAGATCATTACACACAAAGTCTGATCCAAAGCTCACTGAAACCAATGGGTATCATTTCACTCACTTCAAAACCAGGTTTAGATTGGCCTTGAGTATCCATGAAAACTCAATTTTTCCTGACAGCAGTTATGTCACACTGGGTTTGAGCTTCCACTGCCATGAATATCTTGATAGCATTCTACACCTCGGCAAGTAAGATTTAAAGCTGTCCCCTTATTTCTAAAACAAAAACTGTGAATTTTTAAGCTGCAGTAACTGTAAGTTCTTCCAAGTTACTTGAAACCTAACGTGATGGAAGAAGCCATCACAGCATTTCAAAAGCAGAAGTGCTGTTAGACTGTTGATATTTCTGTCTTTAATCTGAATGCAGAAGATAAATGCAAGGCTAATTGGTAGAGAAGGAATAAGAGAGTACCCAAGAACCTATCAGTTAATAATTGACAGAGATCCTTTCACACACAGGTGAACAATCTCCCCTCACATTGCTGCACACCATCTTCTGCATACACCTGAAATAGTTAATTCTCTGATTTACAAAGACCGAGTTATAACAGACAAACACTGAAAGCAGCTCCAGTAGCTACCCTAAAAACAGGCAGTTTGATATCTCATTTTTATTCAAATAATTAAAAAAAAAATCTAGGAAGAGAAATCTCCTAAGGGAGTGGTTAAAGGAACATGAAATTGTGCACTCTCTCCTGATGAGAGTATGAGCTCATGGGTCAAGTTGAAACTACCAAAATCCAACTACCAAGCTACTGAAAAAGGCTAAAAATTATGTGCACACAGAGTGTGTACCTGAATACAAGTCAAGAGTTTTCCAAACTAAAAAACTCAAGATGTAAGGTAATATCTCCCAATAAGACAATATTAAAAAAAGGGAAAAGGCTACTTGAAGTCCATTTTTCCTAGCCATGAAAACTCTTCATTCCACTGGTCACCAATAAAATGGACCAGCCAGCTGAAAACTTAATGTAGGAGGAAAGGGGAAGAAAAGATGATTACAAGAACTGAAACTGCTGGTTATAAAGCCAGAGGAGGAGGACCTTCTCCTTCCATTCTTAGTTCAGTTATTTGTGAAACTGCAGGTTGAAGCTACAGTGTCAACAGCTCTGTTGAGGCAAATAAAAACTCAGTGGTGGTAGTGGCCTTATTTCCAGTCACCCTCTTCTTGCTCCCTCCCTCTCCTGTGTGCGACCCTTTCCTGAAACAACTGTGGTGCCATTTAACACCAAGTTATTTTAGATTATTATGACTGTATATCCAAGCTCAGACTCCTTAAATTTGGGTCTGAGGAATGGGACTACAGTAAAATTACCGAACAGATCCATAGAATCATAGGGTAACCTGGGCTGGAAAGGAACCTTGAAGGTCATTTGGTTTCAACCCCTGTGCCATGGGCAGGACCTTCCACTAGACCAGGTTGCACAACGCCCCATCCCATCTGGCTTTGAACACTTCCAGGGATGGGGCAGCCACAGCTTCTCTGGGCATCCTGTTGCAGTGCCTCACCACCCTGACTGTAAATGATTTCTTCCTGATAACTAATCCAAATCTCCTCTCTGTCAGTTTGAAACCATTCCCCCTTGTCCTGTCACTCCATGCTCTTGCAAAATGTCTCTCTCCATGTTTCTTGTAGGCTCCTTTCAGATACTGAAAGGTTGCTTTCAGATTTCCATGCAACCTTCTCTTCCTTCAGGCTGAACAGCCCCACTCTCTTCCTGTCTTAACTGGGCAGGTGCCCCATCCCTCTGATGCCCTTGGTGCCTCCCCTGGCCTGGCTCCAGCAGGTCCCTGTCCTTGCTGTGCTGGGCCCCCAGAGCTGGGTGCAGCCCTGCAGGTGGGGTCTCAGCAGAGCGGGGCAGAGGGGCAGAATCCTGTGGGGCTTTAGATGCAGCCCAGGACATGGTTGGCCTTGTGCCTTCTCACAACTGAACTGCACATAAGCTCAAGCCTGCGCAGCCTAAGCCTAAAATCACTGAAGCTGCTCACAAAATTCTGGAGCTCACTAGGTTGAGGCTTTGGAAAAGACGTGGAAAGCACAGAATGACAAAATTTTAGCACTGCTTTGAAAAAGGCGTTTCAATCAAAACTGCAAAGCTGCATCGGCTTTCCAAGAAACTTAAAAGGCAAGTAGTAAAGCATACAGTTTGTTCACTTTTAAGTTGCTGCCACAAGAGTGAGCTGCAGGCAAAACTCCTACCAAGGCTCAATAGCTGGCTGCATTCATCTCAGCCGTAGCAGGTTACTACTCCACACTATAGTGAGAGGAGGTCTGCCTGAAAGACTCCTTAATTCCCCACCTGCAGTGAAAAGGGGACCATCAGGGATCACGAGTGACCACTGAAAGGAGGCATGAAAAAGATACACCAAACTATCTTCATGTTGATTTTTGTGTTTGTTCAACACATTGCAATTAAAGAAATAAATACTGCTTGAATAAAGGTCGACTTTTGGCTTCATCAAGACATTGAGCGCTTCTAGGTTATCACTTAGTGTTACTGAAGCTAAGAAAAGTTTGTCAACAGAGAGGAGGGTTTGTGGGGAAAAAAAAAGCCTCCAAACAGTCCTACTGATGAAGACCATATTTCTATTAGAAAAGTCTATTCTTTCCAGGAATATTTTTTAATTTTTATGATTTTAGTGTTCAGTGAACTGACAGGGATCAGCATAGTCTTGTTTCCAGCATAAGGATGGTACCATTGTGGTCTCAGGGGTGCAAGGTGGGAACCTCAGTAAATCTGAATCCTTTGGGAACCTGAAGCTGAAACACAGGTATGTATTTGCACAAGATGCCTTTGGAGCATGTCACTGGATACCCAGATTTCACTCATCCACTACTATACTTTAGTCCTACTGCCTTGTATCACACACTTCATGAAGCACTTCTGAAATTATACCTTTTATTTCTGATCCGTATTAGAGTGTAAGATTAGTGACAAGAGGCTTGTTTTCTAGATTATGAATATGCTTTCTAACAAACACCTCACCCTAATTCTGCAATTTGTTGTAAATAATGGAGAATTTAGTTTAGTGCACAGCAGAAACCTGTGCTTCCCTCTCTCCTCCATGGCATAACCAGAATATATTATGGCAAGAAGGAATTTTTTGAAAACACTGGTATTTTACAATTGAAGGTGCCATTCTGGAGTCCCAGTGCCAAGGAACTTGAAGATGTTTCATCCCTGCCTGCAATCTTAGAGATTGCATGAAGGGGTTCCTATAAACCACACAAATGCCTCTGACATTTTTGTGTCCTTAAGGAATGAAGCAACACCAGGGTGTTTATTTTTCAAATAAGCCAGGCAATCTTCTGACTAACCTTTGTACACAAACTGTTTAAGACCAATAGTGTAGCATATTTCAATTTAGATTATTAGCAAATGTACTGTTTGTTACATGGTGGTAACCCAAAGACAATCCAAGACTCTGGGATCATTGTGTTAGACAGTAAAAAAACATATCCTGTCACAAAGGCAAGGCTGTGTCTTTTGCAATCAATTTTCCTGTATTGTTTGGGGCCTTTCTTTTTTGGGAAGATACAAGACGAGAAATATGGAAAAATTTACTACACAACACAAAGAATTAAACTTGACTCCTGCTATAAATTTCCTACCTATTGTTTTATGCATGAAAAATCAGTGATTGACTACATTTATACTGTAATCACCATTCTTGTTGCATCTGTAGATCAGAATAAATTTGAGCTGTTTTGAATTAAGAACATAAATGTCACCCATTTTATACAGCCACAATTTCTGACTTAGTTCAAAAAGAGAAGGGAATGAATCACCATGTTGTTAAGGACAATCAGCTACAACTATGACAGCTATGCATGACAGTTTTCCGCAAATATGTTGTTTTCCTGACCTTTAGAGCCCACCATAGGCGGAGTTTTGGCTCAGACTAATGAAGAAGGTAAAACTGCTTCAGTGGGAAGACCCAGTCAAAAAGCAGGAAAGACATGGACTTGACTAATTGTGTCTGCTGATGAAAGCAGATAAATGTATGTGCACAGGTGGTGCCAGAGAAAGAGGATTTTCATGGCTGAGAGATACCCAGAGCACTTCAGAACAGAAGAGAAGGAAGAATAGTGGTGCATGTGGAGGGTGCTCTGAAGAGAACCCATGGCTTGGTAAGAGATTGGAAATGGAAATTAAGAATAAGACACAAGACTGAAAATATTAGTAGACTGAATAAATGCTTATCTGAAATGAAGAATACATTAAACACTTCTTAATTTAAAGAACAGCTTTACTTATTAATATTACATTTTGCCCTCACATCGTTCTACTCCATTTGAGTTCTATACTACCACTTACCTCTTTTTTTGGAAAAACTCCAATCCTACCATGAGAAACATGGTTGTTTCCCTGAAATGTCTATAGTCTTGATGCCATCTCTGCATGTAAGAAAGGGTAAATAGAACTTCATCCACAAAAATGAAATATAATTTATTTTTTTAAACACACACCGCCCCCAACTTAAATTTAGTGTCCAATAGTCACAGTAAGTACTAAGGACACCAGTAGGCTTGCATATGTGGAAAGGCCACCTGAATCCACCCTCCCTCTATAAAAACAAAATTCTTAAATATTTTAAATGTTTCTTCATGGGATTATTCTTACAAAACCTATTACCATTTGAAAGTAACACAAAGCGTCTTTGGAGAACCACAGGTAAAATTATACAAGATCTTGTTTTCTGTTCCTACATTACCCAGAAAGTGTTGGAAACTTTTTCATATGCCAGATATTAAACTTAATTTTCAATACAAGAATGACATAGAAAAAGCCTGAACACTTTACATGAGAAGTGCTAAAAAAACCCCAAACACAACTCAGGTGAGATGCTGGTGCTGAAGCAGAGTATTTATCTTACTGCAACACTGTTTATACCAAGTGACTCCTGGTTCACTTCACAGGTAAAAGCTCCAGGTGAGAAAGGCACTTTCTCTACAGATGGTTAACTGCTGACTTTCAATTGTGCATTAAAGATAAAATAGGGGACAGCACACCATAAGACACAGCTACTGGCAGATTCAACAGAAAGAGCTTGAGAAAGCATCCATAAAATGCCAACTCACTATACCAGACTGATGCAAGCTAGGGAGAAACCCCCAAGTACCTATTGCAGGAGCTAAAAAAGGGGCACTTTTCTGCAAAGGAACAGAAGATACCACTACTCTCCGCTCTAACAGCTTAGTCCAGAATTGCTTGTTCTCTCTGTGCAGCATCGTTCAGAAAATGGTAAAATGCTGAGCCCTGCACAGCAAAGAAAATGCAACTAAAATGCCACTCTGAGGGTCCCTCCCTATCAGTGACTAGGGAGGCACACTGTAATGCAGTAGCATCTACTGTAGGTCCTAAACCTGGTTATGAGAAGTGGCAATTCAAATATTTTTCACTGGATTTGTGAGGGAAAGATTACCCCCATTATCCTCCCGATCAAAAACCTACCAGCACAGTAAAGAGGTATAGGTAGTGCACTGCAATCTGCCCAGGACATAAACACCCACTCTTAAGAGGTCTTCATTGAAAAGTATTACTCAGACTTGAAACTGATGCTGGAAAATCAGCTACAGGCTTAGCTTTAAATGTGAGATGAATTATTTTAGCAACTATTAGTCATGACTATTTAATATCCAAGATTCACTCTCACTTTCCCTCCAAGTTTTTCTAAACAACACAGAAGAAAAATTAAATGCATAAGCTGGTTATGCATGGTCTTGGCAAAGAAAAGAATCTGCTGCTCCTAAGAAAATGGGAATGGCTGCAGAGACAACTGGAGGAAAAAGCACACATGGGACTATGCCTGCTATACTGCTCTCAAAATGAGCAAGGCTGGGCACAGACCACTCTCCTCCTTCCCTGCCAGTTGTGTCTGCCTGGAAAAAGCCATGTGGCTCATGTGGTGATAAAGTACAAAATTCTGTTAGTGATGTTAAACCTCATTAACAAAGTAAAGACAAATTCCAACTTTACACTTATTTATGGCTCAAACAGATGTGGAAAAAACAGCTTTAGCTCAAGAGCAGCCTTTGGACAAATAAGGGGTCTTGAAATAAATAGCCAGTTTTAACTTCTCAGTCTGAGACAAGAAGAAATTTGTGAAGATGAAATTCAGTTTTACTGATAACTGCTTCACATTACAACTTAATTTAAAGCACAGGAAATACTGACCTCATATTCCTCCATGTTTACTTCATCGGGCTTTATCATTTCAAGTTTGGCTTGAGCAACCTTCATTATGTTACGGCACCTTACAAAAAGCAATAAAAAAAGCCATGAAATATTACTGGAAATTCACAGAGGATATTATCCTTACAAAGACAGGAGCCTCAAACAGTATGAGCGACAGCCTTATGCAAACCAGTATTAAAATGCCATGGAAAATGTACATTTCATTATGCATGGTATAATCAGCAGGAGAGGGCATACATTTGAAGTATGTGATGGAGGCCTGTGCTATTTAAAGGATTATTTCTTTTAATTCACTAAATTGCCACATTGCTCAGTCTTTCTTTTAATTTTAAATTTCAGATAGTTTGAAACTCCCTGACACTAACTTAGCAGAAGTTTAGAAGATTATTCCCTACACAGAAATAAGACTGTTTTCTAACTTTTAATTTATCTCTTTATAAAAATAAGTAAATGGAATTTTGAGTGGAAGAAAGACATTGTCTTGCTCTCAAGCCAGTCACTTACCCAACACAGTTGGAAAAGCTTTGATCTTAACTGCTGGCTTTCAGGGCAGTGAGGAAACACAGTGAAAGAAGTTACAGAAATCTAAGTGCAAAATTATGAACACTGAGCATTTCTACCTATTTTAGATGAGCAGAAACTCAACTTCTTGATTACTCCTTTAACAGGGATTTTTATAAAAATAATCTGTTTTACAAAGTAAACTTGCAAACTATTAACTAGGAGATAAAGTCAAACACACAGCCAAATATGAAGGGGTGTTTCCACACATCAGAGAACATTCATGAACACAGGAAATGAGCTGTGCAGATCTTATTACCTTTCATCAAAGCTGAGATTGTGATCTCCAAACTGCTCCAGTAATGTTCTCTCAATTATCTTCTTTGGTGCCTGGTTTTGGATGAAGTAAACAATTGCATGACGCAAACGATAATCACATTCAGGTGGTGGATCTTCCTGGGCTAATTTTAGCAGACGTGTGTATTCCAATTTAATTGCCTACATGATTTAAAAAAAATAGACATTAATTCCTTCTGGCTTTTAACTCAAACACCACAGAGACAAGACAGTTTACATGCCATGGCGTTTTGCCTATAAAATTTTTTAACAGTTCCCCAGACCACCCTTCTAAGAAGTCTAAACTATGTTTTTAAAATGAAAATGAACAAAACCACAGATAAATTGTCAAGCTGGTACTTTCTCTCACTAGTTAAGCCTGACAAAATCTCAAGTAAACCCTCCCTTCAAGAGTAGTTCCAATCCTGTGGCATGTCTCCCTGAGAGATTTATCCAATCCTTGGAGAGGTTTCTTTAAGCCCAAAACAAGTATAAGATTTCAGAGACTTGATCTCAAGAAATTTTCTGAAGTCTCATAAGGTTAAAAAAGTACCTCTAATACATGGTTAAATGCAAAGACATGAATAAAAAATACCCTACAGAAAGTTTAGTGAACACTTATGATTTGGAAAATACTAAGTGGGAATACTAAGTGTCTTTCAATCAAAAACAAATTATAGGGTATTTGAAGAAAATAATAAATCAATATCAACAGTATTGCCTTATAGGGCAGGATGCAGCCCCACTGAATATTTTAGAGAAATTTTGGAGGTCATCAGAATAACTTACTTTTCCAGCTTTGCCAGCACATTAGGTTTTAATGAATGTAATTTGATACGTTCATTAGATTTTATTCACTAAAACTATACAGCATCAACAGGAGCAACATGAAAAGAATTAGAAAAATGGTGACGAATGTTAACACACATTCCATAAATTCCCTCTGAAAATAGAGCTGGTTTGCTAACAGATTAGCCAAGTTTCAATACAATGTATGCACAAAATAAAGCACCAAAGCAGTCAAAAAAGAAAAAAAACCCTGTTCAGTATTTCAAACACCTTTATGCTGTAATACCTGATATTTAGCTACCAGAAATCTGGGCTCCCATCCTCTGCTAATAACACATTTTGTTTCAGGACTAAACATGTAGGGTAATAATCATACAGGTTTAAACCAAACATGTGGACACCTTTAAAACTTAGGAGAATGTTCTGTATCAAAGTATTTAAATACTCATGATTTGCATTATCATAAAAAAGGATGTTTAGGACAACCTTATAAATGCCAAAAGCCATAGAGTTTCTATTACCTTCCATCAGAAGTTTGACCATTAGAAAGTCAACATGGCTAACAATTAAACCTTGTTTATTGAGGAAACAAAAGTAAACTGCTATTAGACTCTTTTTTTAATATAATTACTTAGAAGTAGGAAAAAATGCAACACAAACCCTGTATTTTTTTAGTATTTTTTTAAATAATGCGGTATGCTACAGATCCAGAAATCTTACACAAAATGAAAAAAATATTTCTGCACACAGAAAACAGGACAGTAGAAAAAATATTATATGCTTTCATTTTCTCACTGAGAATATTACACAAAGATCTTAAAGGAAACATTCTGCAAGGAGTTGTCTATAAAGGTTAAAGAACAATGATTTGAAGAGATCACTGACCAAGAAATATCTGAATGTTAATCATGTTTTAAACCTGAGATCTAGAGGGGGAGTGAAACCTTGGCAGTAACGATGACCTACACCAAAGGAGTTTCACCTGAGTAACATTAAAATAAAGATATAGAACCCCCCCTCCCCCCCCAGTTTTCTGAAAACACTAATTTAATCAAAAAGCAAACACATAAAAGAACACAGTAACTATTAAAAGACATCATAGAAGCTTTTACAGTAAGGTATGGGAAAACAGGAGATTCCATCTGATGCATCCCAAAACAAAAATTGTGTTCCCAAACAACCCCACTTCACCTGCATCCATTCATACTAATGCATTCCTTCAAAATGAACCATGTTTCACCTCTGCTAAGCTATTGCAAACACTATTCAGCAAAAAATTAATAAGGAAAGTTTTTTCTACTTAACGTCAAAACATTTTCTCATTCAAAGACATTCTGCCCCTGAGAAGACTAAATGTTTAAGGATTCAAAAATCATTTCAAAAATCATTTCAACTAAGCATCGGTTTGATAACCCTAAAGCATTAAATATAATTTTAATTTGAAATAATTTTCTGTTTTAAAATTATCCCTTCTTAATAAAAATATAACTAAGATATAACTGAACTTTCTGGTAAGGAGTGATTTGATCAAATGAGGATTTTTTTTTTCAACTTAAAAAACAATTTATATATTTTCATTAAAAAATTTAAAAAAAAAAAAAAAAAAAAAGAAAGCAACCAGCACCAAATGCCAAACAAACCCAGTTTCACTGAACAGAGGCTGTGGTAGGTGTCTCTGCCTTCCCTGAGATCAGGCACAGTTAAGAGAGACAGCCCGACAAACACATTATGGTTATAACCCTTTTCTAAGTATCCTCTTCAAAAACTCATGCAAACAGACCAACCAACCAACCAACCATCCCACGAGGTTTCAATTTCCTTACCAAAGAGTTGCAGAACTTTTTGTTGGTGAGGTTAGGGTTTTTGTTGGTTTGTTCGCTCATTTGGGGGTTTTGTGGCTTTTAGAATTTCTTCTAGTGGAAGTACACCATAACAATTATGAAGAAAACAGACCACTACTCAATGACAAGCAAGAAACTACTTTCTTCTCTTCAAATCCCATTTGAGAGGATTTTACATTTTACATTATGTGAAAGCAATTCCCTTTCTAATACCCTGAAAATTCAAATGGCCATGAGCTAAAGGTGCTGAAAAGTTTGTGTATTTAAAAAATGAACACATTCCTAAATCTGGTGTCAGAGAGAAGACTAATCACCGTAAAAAGCCTAACATCTAATTCCCAGTAATAAAAAACTGCTTAAATAAATAGTATTGACATTCACGCGGTTACACAAAAGCAAGCAATTTAAATTTAATAAAAATCTTTTAAGGAGTGCAAACCAAGAACATCTCTTTGAAATAAACAACAAATGACTAAAAGTCCCTGGGTAAAAAAAAAAATCTGACGTCCCACAGTCTAGCAAAAGCACGGGTTTTATTATTTTTTATTATTATTTATTTTCATTAGATAAATTTATAATTTATTATTCTATTTCATTTTAACAAGAGAAAACACCCATATACTTTTATTAATTACACATCTAGGTTTCATGTTACTAGTATGTTACTTGCTACTATTATTAAAAAGTTAAAATGCAGAAAGGTATATCAGAAGTTATAGCTACTTTCTGCTAAAATGCAGAAAGGTATAGCTACTGATATCAACAGGGCAAATATCTGTACATTTTTTAAGGGAGAAATATCTAAATGAGGGACTGATATAGACAAGTACATATAAATGCTGTAGAAGACTTTATATACAGAAAGAGGTCGAGGCAGTAGCATATCTAACAGGAAAAGTCAGAGGACAAAAAGTTGAAAATGTTAGTTGTACCTTAAAGAACCCTGCTTCTGGCCCACACCTGTCATAAACATTCCTGGCTTTACCTATAGCCATGATAATACCTTGCATGTTCGGGGTCAGCATGACCTGCCACAAGGGATTTAAGGTAAAAGTTTTGAATGATTAATATTTTAATGACTAAATTCAATATGCTTTTAGTCTCATGCAAGATGAAAAAGCAACTTAATGCATGCATGCACTGATATGGCACATTTCAATACAGATCTGGTGAGCGTATTCTGCAAATCAAATCATGGCATGTGTATATATAGTTTTGCTGTAACAACATTAAAGGAATATTACAAAAAAGAAAAAAGGAGGAAAACTGTGTCAACAGAGTTACATGGACCAAACTTCGCAGGAAAGGAACATGCACAGTTCAGCATTAGCACCAAGCAGAAACTGTACACTGAATGAGTGCTACGCATGGCCATCTAAGGATTAAAAAAAAAAAAAAAGTTTCAAGTAGAAAAATCATCCAATCACACTTCAGATACACTGCACTAAAGCCATGGTAAACGATGCCACCTGTATTGTATGCATATTTCAAGGTCAAAATCAGAGACTCGCTGCCGCAAATGCAATCAATCCCTAAAGCATCTGCAGACAATTTCTTAAATATCAAACCCGAAACAGTTAACAAACATCAAGCCAAACACAAGACATCTCGCACTGCTATTCACATCAGTTACACACAGTTTGATACATTTAAGCTACTCAGAAAAGCCTTTCTCCTTTTTTATGTGTAAGCAAGGGAAAACACTCCTCCTCTCCCCACCCAAGGTACTGCTGGCACAGCAACAAACAGTGAAGGATCTTAAACGCCCTGCAAGTCTCCCACACATAAAAATATTTAAAAAAAGTGAATACACTGACAAAATGAACAGGGAAATAGGCAAGAAAGTTATCCTCTAGAAAGACAATGGCATGGGGACAAAAGTAAAACCAAACAAATAAGCAGGTCATTATATGAGGTTAAATCCCCATCTCTTTCAAGGCGGAGGCCACACGTGTGAGAAGCTAAACTCAGTGTGATGATGTCAGTTAAACCATTTTTTTCCCCACCCCATCCTCCCAGTTATAACTGATCACACTTCCAGGGCAGAATGACCTGAAATATCCATTTGCCTAGGGAAGCTAAAGCCCCCCAAGAACCCATGTTCACACCCCTGGGAATACAGGCTGCACCAATCCTATTCCCAACCAAAACAAACGTGGAGTAAGCAGTGACAAGGCAGGGCAGTTTGATGACCAGTAGTGTTGCTTTCCACTGCTGAAACTGGGCAGCAAAAAACAATGTCCCACAGAAAAACAATGGGCCTTTCAATTATTCCTCCAGTAGTAGCAGCTACATGTACCACCCTGAGTCTGAATTATTTTTAAGATTTGCAAGACTCAGTTCTACCAGACATATTCAGTTCTACCAGTTTCAGGTTATTTCCAGGGCTAATTTAATCCCCAAAGCCTGAAAAGCTTAACCTTGGCAAATAATCAGACTTGAATATTAGCTCTACTGGACTGACAAGAAAGCACAAACATTAAGAACATCCCTCGGTGTCCTGTCACCTTTTAAATAATGCAGCAGTGTGCAGTCTATCACCAGCATTTTGAAGGCTACTGGGCCTAACACAAACATTCAATCTCCACAACTGAAGAGACAAATACACCTCCAGTGTAAATGGTACCATGCAAAGCGTGCCCAATTAGAGTTTGTAGTGCTTTCCCTCCATATTCCACGACAAACTATGCCACTGTTAAAGATTACAAATCGCTAAGCATTTAGTTTTGCAGAAGTCTGTTAGGTGTCACAGTGTGCAAACATGCCAAAACTTCTCATCAGGCAGCACCAGGAAGCACTGAGGAGGAGCGGTGCACACAACTGCAATCCGAGGTACCTCATCGTCATAACCCCCCTCCTCTGACTCAATCACAAAAGTCCCTACATCAGGGATCGCCACCTCTACCACTCGCTGGGTAGGAGCTGCTTGAGCTGGGGCATTATCAGAGCTCTGCAGAAGAAAACCATTATCAGTACGTGTTTGGGGAAAAAAAGAGTAATCACAGTAATCATCAGAAAATACAGTAAAATTATGGAGAGATGCAAACTGACAGGCTGATCTAGTGCAATGATGTCCACTGCCGAAATTCTGAATTCAGAAACTGGATCCAATTAGAGCATATAAATGCCATTTATAATTTTTTAAGCAGTACATTTTAAAACTACTATCCATAACAAATTAAAATTACATGCCGTAGTTACTAAAACTATTTCATTTGTTCTTTATTCACTGATTCTATCTTTACAGGTTAGTATACCAGTATTACAACTCTAGTATACGATACAAATTTAAACTTGGCAAAGGATGAGTCTGTGAACCACCGTTTTTTGTACATCTCACCCCAAAATAAAGTATACCATAAAATATCAGAATAGTTCAGGAAGGGACCTCAAAGATGATCTAGTCCTAAAGATGCCACCCACTAGATCAGGTCGCTCAGGGACCCATCCAGTCTGGCCTCGAAGAGGGCCAGGTCAGATACCTCCTATCTGAAATACCTGATGAAGTCACACTAAAGGAGAGAAACAAACTAAAAGCCAACATTTCCTGATGCTCTGGGAGAAAAAAAAAAATACAGAAAAAAGCCTCTAACAACCAAGATACTTTAAAGAATATTTAAGGAGCATTATATTCAAATGGTTTATTTTTCAGAAGAGTAATTGAACAGAAAATCAGAAGATTATACTAGTCACTAAAATTCTTGGTATGTTAAACTAAGATTTAAAGAACAATGCAGACAAATCTTGGCAGCTACGGGCAATCATTGAATAACAGGCAGTTTGCAGCATTTGCAAAACTTTGGATTCTAATCCAAAGAATCCCAAAGTGCTATGCTACTTGTTCTGCAACTGTAAAAATAGCCTCACCTTTTAACAAGAGTCCAAAAACATACTCAGTTCTATTAACATCCAATACTGTATAAATACAAAAGAAAGCTGTGCAATCAGAGGGCAGAAAAAAAGGACTAAAGGCATAAAATGGACGAAATGAACAAGTGGTGAATAACCTACAATCCTTTTCCATGTGCTGATGTTGGCTTTCCTTCTTTTAAAAATGGACAAAAAAAAAGTGAAGTAATGGAATGTATGCCTGCATGTCTGAATGCATATGGAAGCAGAAAAATTAGAAAGCATGCTGATACACTGAGGAAGCACAATTCTATGTAAATGAAATTTGGGGATACAGAGAACAGCTTTTAAATGTTAACAGAGTACCTTTAGATTAATTCAAAATTTACATTTTAACAGCTAAAGTACATTTATTTCTAATAATGTTTGCATGTTTGTTTTTGGGGTTTTTTTTAAATTTTGTCTCGTTAAACAGATTGTGGTGTTCCCCAACCACTTCTTGTGAAGTCTCAAGGCTGATCACTGTGCCAAAAGCCATTGCCTTGCACTACAACACTTGATCCATGGAAAAAAAATCTAAGATTCTTTCACATGCCACTGGGATGGTGCACACAAACCCAGGAAGGAGAACAGCCTTATGAAAGACATCTAATCACACATTTTGGTACCTTCATAACCACCTTTTCAGCTGGAGTAACACGTATTAAACAGCCTCCCACTAAGCTGTTCTGAGAACTCAAAAAAGGCCAATATGCAGCAGCCTAAGGCTTTAGTGGCAGAGCATCTTTTCATCCAGAGTTAGATGAGTTTCCCTGTTAGCTTCCATTTCAGTTGAGCAGAGGAAGTGCGCTTCCCTGCCTTCCTGACACCACCGGAGGGGTGGAAAACCCAGCAGGTCAACAGGGGGCCAACAAGCTGTCACATAGTTTTCAAAGACCGCAAGGTATCTGGGGCCAGACTGCTTCTGGTTAATGAGGACTCACACCTGACCTTGGGGACCATTCTGCACAGACCTAAACTGTTCATATCCTTAGTGGCTACCAGGGATGCTTAAGGAAGCCATACTGTACATTTATGGACATAGTTCCAAGACAGATGCATATATTGTTTGAGTGGCATTTAATTTGATTTAGTTTTGTGGCAAACACATTTGTCATTTATCTACATACTTATAGGGAAGGAAAAAAATATTTGCTGAAAGAAAAAAAAGTCAAATATTACTTTAATTAATAACCCATGAAATAGTTAATGTCCCATTCTTCTTAGTATACTTTGTACCAAGTAAAAACAGAAACACTCAACACTGATTATTATAGACATATTAAGCGAATATAGGCATCCTACGAATCACAAAAAAATTTTTGGTCAAGTTGTGAATCTGCATTAAACCTAGAGAATACTGTTGAAAAACCCCTTATTTTTGAAAGCTACATTAATTTCCACAGGTCTGTCAAAGGAACTCAATTTTATTCTTATATTTCCCTGATAAAAACCTGAATGTCTAAAGCAATATTTTTCAAGTCTTTTACAAGGACTGTCAATGTTTACTCCTCAAAAGTACATGAGATCATTTAACATTTTTAAAAGACAGTGGGCACAAACAGATGATTGTAATTTGAACAACATGCTGCACTCCTGACAAGCACTTTAATCTCTCAGAGGACACCTATTTTAGTATTTTTTTTTTATTATTACACCCATTACCATTGTACACAGTTGCTGGATGGACTTCAGTGTTGGACAGTCCCTGAAGAAAAAGCAAATTTTAGTTCTAAGTTTCCCAACTCACAACCTCTTATCAGTTTTTTTTATCATTTTCACTTGCAAAATAGAAGAAGAAGAAGAAGTATTTCAAGCTTCAAAATATCCTCACCGTATCCATTATAGCTTCTGGACCTCTATCTTCTTGTTCAGCTAAAGCTTTATTGATTGCTTGTACAGAATCTTCTTTTAAGTGCTTTGAAATATCAGTTCTTGATGGCTGCTCTAAATATTCTGGTTCTCCTGCTTGAACTTAGTGACAGAAATAAGATAACAATTTTGTGTGTTAACATAAGCATGAATTTTAAATTGATTAGTTTTATTTGGATCACTGTCTCCTAGATAAGGTAAGCACACAGAAAACGCAGGGTAGATCACACAATTCACAAACACAACTTCACACCAGTCCGCACCTCATTTCATTTTAAACACTTCCCTACAAAAGGATCCCCGATTTTCTATTAGGAACAATAGACCCATTAAGGCTCTTGAGTGAGGGGTGTTCATCAATCAATTATCAGGGATGACTGAGAAGAAAGGTGAGATTCTAGCTGGAGTTTCTATGGGATACAGACTCAACATACAGAATGATCTCCAGCCACTTGAGTGCAAGATTTATTTTTACTTAGTAAATTAATAATCACATCATATTTTTCTGCCTTAAGGGAGATCTCAGTCTCCTCCACTTGAGAGCAATAAATTAGTTAGCATTAATAGTGTCTTATATTCTTTACATGATGACACCAAATTTTGACAGGCTAAGAATTCATTTTGTACTTTCCATTACTAACAAAAGAAATAGCATGAATCTCAAAGTGTTTGTGAACTCAAAACATAACAAAAGATAAAGCAACTCTCTGTGGAGTTTGCAAAACAAACAATGCCAATGAATTACTGCACTTCTGACACTCATTTTGCAGTTACACATAGTTACGAGAAATATATGGTCAATCTTTAGGACTCAAATACAGCAATGAGAACATCTGGACAGAAAATTCATTGTGTCATCTTTCACATGATACGTACAGCCTACTGCAGTGGAGCAAAAGGTGGATGTTACCAAAAACCTGGCAGCTCTGGTTTATAATCAGGTTGCCAGTGGTCCTTACTAGCTGGGTTCCTACAAGCATTGGCCTCACAGTTGCTGGTCAGAATCTTTTCCACAATTTTAACACCCTCATTTCCACAGAGTAATTTCTTAAGCAGGCCCTATTATCGTTAAATCTATTCAATGCACTGCACCAAATACATTATTCTGCTCTTCAGACCTAAATGCTGTTCTAATTTAAAATGTGACTATAGTTCTCTCACTAAATCATCCAGAATAGAAGAAATTTACAGACTAACAAATCTTCAAAACAGACTGGTAAGACCTATCTTAAAAAGCCTTAGTTTCTGTGGGGGGAAAAATAAAGAGAAAAGAAGCTCAAGACAACTGAGAGGGAAAAGGCGGAAGAACCAATGAACAATTATTTTCTTAAAATAAAAAATGAAATGCAAAAACCCAATTCAACAGGCTAAACTTCAAGTATAGTTACCCTGGCCAAGTAAATAGCTGTAATTCAAGACTACACAAATTACCTTTTTCTTCCTTTGTTACGTTGTAAAATGATATATACAAGCCCCAGTGATTTTTGGTCCTACTCCCTTTCCAAACAGGTAGAAAGAGCTAACCTGGAGCAGGTGAGGGTGCTGGTGCCCTGGGTATCTGAGATAACAATTTCTCCTGCTGTGCTTTCTGAGCAAGTTCTGCATCCCACTCTTCAAGTTCTTTTTCAAAACGTTTATTGTCTTCCTTGACATAATCCCTTAGATCAGAAGGCAGTGTGTCCATTCCAACAAGGATCTGCCCTGTTTCTTTGTTAAACTCCTCTGTGGTAACATGAAATAAAAGTTTCAGAAAAAGAAAGAATAAGACAAAAGAAACTAGAAACATGTTCAACAGATATCCTCAAGTAAATTACAAGAAATGTACAGTGTAACACCAAACCGCCACAACTGTATTAGTTTTAACTGGTTTTACTCTCTGTTGAGCACTCTGTGTGAACATTCAGAGAATACTCACAAAATCCCTACCACTGCTTGATTGTATTACTGCCACAGACAGCTGGACCCAACTAAACTTCCCACGAGAAAAGGGGAAGGAGAGGGCAAGAGTGAACCTACAGGAATTCAGAAAGCCAGCTGATAAGAACACCAGCTAAACTGAGTAATCTTCCTTTTGCTCTGAGAATGGTCTCTGCAGGGGTATCCCAGGGGATCCACCAGCAATAATTGTGCCACAATGGGCAGGCCTCAGATTTAACTGGAATGGCACAGGCAGCATACAGGGCCCAAAAACCCTATGGCTGCAAGTGCACCACACCAACCTGGCAACCTAGGAACGTCAAGGGGCTCTCATTTAAACACTGAATAAATGAGCACTTGAGCCTTCTGCCCTATGAAAAAACAGGAACCTGAATATTTTCCATGACCACCTACTGAATCTCTGGACACTTTCACAGTCAACTCTCTGTCCACCATTACCAAAAACTTTGGCTAAGGGATCTCTGTCCTCTCTTTAAACACTTCCATACAAAGCCTTATAGTTGCATACTCCTACATGACCTGAAAAAAATTACCCAACCCATGTATTACTTAGGTTTGATGCGTGGTTGGTAGGGCTAAGTTATTCACATTTCAATTTACTGCATAAGCTTTCAAGTTTCCACGCTCCAGTAGAGTGTATCAGGGCTCTGAAGCTTAGGGGAAAAAAAGCAACTACATGAGGATTTCAATGTCAAAAGGCGCATTTCTCTATTTCCATACTTCTAATCTTGAGATAAACCCTCCAAAATTCTCCAATCCCTTCTCTAAAATATTTAAAAATTAGCAAACAGTTCAGTTTTTTATCTTAATAATGCTGAAACACTGGCGTTCTCATTAATGATCTGTAAGTTGAACAGCAATTGTTCCACCCACAAAACCAAAGTTAGGAGCAGAAATAAAACTTCCAATAACAATTAAAAACATTTCAAAAATCTGGAAATCCATCCGAAAGAAGTTTGCTTTACCAATGTATTCAGCTATTCTACATCATGCAGAATCTGTGTCGGTAACATTACCTTGTATCAAGTACTGCTCCTTGTCATTGATATACATCAAACAATATGCACTGGCATTCCTGTAACCACCAAAAGAGTCCCGTTCCAACTCTTCCCAAGTTGACTTTGTCACAGAAATATCATTATATTTCATCCATCTGTTCTGGTGGTGGTCATAAATATATGCCCAGTAGTGTCCTGCATTCGCTTGACCCTCATGAACTAAGACAGCATGCAACCTGTAAGGAACCTTATAAAAACAAAACAGAAAATAAAACAATGTCAAACCCTCCTTGACAGCATTTAGTTCCTATTGTATGCCAGCAATAAGTGCTACATGAAATCAAAGCAACTGAAATAAACTTAATCAGGATCAAAACACAACGCAGAAGAACACAAGTAAAACTAGTAACCTACTAAGCATAATAACTTGAACAATGTTTCTTACTACTACTGGTTACAAGAGATCTTAAAAATATTAGTGTACGACATAAATGTCTACTCTGCTGTCTTTAGTGCCATGCATCCTCTTTTCTTAATTCCTTAATATTCCTACCTTCATTGTACCTGCCAAAAAAACCCTCAAATAAGTCAGCCTTGACTGTCTATGATTTGCTTCAGTTCCAACCAGGCAAATCTGTCAAAAAGTCTGGAAAGGCACATGCAAATTCAAGGTAATAAACTCAGTGTTTTCCGTGTGATAGTAAAAGAATTTTTTAAATTAATATCTGCTTCAGTTACACAAAAATAAAATTCCTACATCAGAATAGGAATACAACTGCTTTCCAGTATTTTAACTGTATCGGGAAAAGCCAAATAAAGCATGGAAGACGTGAAAAGGTCCTCTCCTCCTCGAGAGGCAAAGGACGATAACAGTTTCCAGGATGAATGTAAAATGAATTACCAGGCTACATCTGTAAACCAAGCAGTAAGAACAAAGGAGACAGAGAAGCAGAACAAACGAGTTCTTCCTTAGTTACAAGTCTTTTGAAAACATCTTAGTGATTGACACATTTTAACCTGCTGGAATAGCACATGCAACATAAACGTGAAAGCTGAGCTTCCCTGCTATGCACAGTGTGCCTCAATGACAACAGTTCAGCTGGGATGAAAAACCCCAAACCAGCTTGTACTGGTGTCACCGTCTGGACCAAAGATAAACAGTCTCTAACTCAAGGTGTACTCAGTATTTTTCGCAAATATACACTCATAAATACACACGTAACTGTGACTGGAGAAACTCCTTGAAGTTATTTTTAACCTGATAATTCTCTTCCAGGCTATATGCAAGTGCTGGAGATTTTGCAACTCCCCTTGAACTGTGAAGTAGAGTGACTGCACAGCAGCTGGAATCAAACAGCCTGTCATTCCAGAGACCAAACCGCACTCTGAATCTCCCAAACACAAGAAGTATACACAGAAGAAATCCTGGCATGTCCTTAAATCTGCATGCTCTGGGGTTTTTAACATCTGTTATTAAATCAGTATGAATGCCTTAAAATCCTTTGTGCATATACACACGCTTGCAGTCATCCTTAAAATGTATATGCACAGAAATGTATGCAGATCCTGATTGAAAAAAACGTGTCTCTAGACTTTGTCAAAATACAATTTTCTAACCCTAGAATCAGGAACTAAATATACCTATTGAATTTAAATCCTTTTACTTGAAACTGTGCTAACTGGGTCAGTTTAAGGGTCCCTACCCTTTCCTCCAAGTCAGGGGAAGCAGCTGTCAATCACCCACACTGGGCTTTGAGGAAGGTTCCCCACAGAGGTCTGTGACCAGGGCACAGGTGAGTTTAGTGCCAACTGAACTCTTGTGATAAGCAATTATATCAACAGTAATTAATAGCACAAGGCAACACAAACATAGGTGGCATGAAACTTCTTAGTTTACACTTGGTACTCGTGCAGCAGGAATGGAGCTTCCCCAACCCCCATCACATGTAGCTATAGAACAGATATGTCAAAAATGCTATATCCGAGATGAACTCCCACAGAAAAAACCAACTGTGTCTCTTGCAAGTTCACAGAAGAAAGGAAATAACAGCTGATGAAACATTCATTCAGGAGAAAAAAAACAGTAAATATTTTGGGAATGTATTTCACACAAAAAATTGACAAAGGTTTCATGGACTACTGTATCTCCTTAGAATCCGAAAGGACAAAAGGAGAAGACAAAGAGCTTCTCAAGTAGTTCATTAATACACTAGGAAGCAGCCTGCAAATATTATACATTTGTCTTAAAAATGTGCCTAGTTTTATGTGCCTAGAACTTAATTTCAAGACTGCAATCCTGCAATTGTATTGTGCAGAGGGAAACATCAATACTGGGAAACGGCTCCCAGGAAATGGGGCAACACCCACCTATCAGATCACCCAGAGACACAGGTAAGCAGGGCAAAGTAGGCACTCTGTGCCTGCCCCCTTCCTGTTGTGCCAAAACAGCCACAGGGATAAAGCAGCTGAGCTGCAGAAGGGCAGTTTCCCTGCCAGCCTGTGATTTCAGAGGGGTTCAGCACCTACTTTGTGTTTTACTAAGTAATCTCTTCTTTCTTTTGTAATGAGAGCTGACTAGTATCTTTGCTATCCAGAGGTATTTCCTCCTGTAACACCTAAGCCAACACAGGTAAATTATTCAGATGCAAGTTACCAAATTAATTAATTTTACTGTTAGATAACATGTAACCTGTGGTCTTCTTTTTTTAACACAAGTATTAAGGAAAAAAAATGCCTGCTAGTAGCAAGCTTAAAGAAAGTCATCTAAGCAAATCTGCCTGAAATCCTTAACATCAGAGTTCAGCTGCCAGTAACTATTAGAAGCCATGTACAAAATGAAAACATACCTCAAGGAAAACTGTAAGCTGAACAGATCTTACTGGGAATGAAAACAGTTCTTTTTACTAACAGAAAGTAACAGAGGAAGTAATTCTTAACCTTAAAACCTGTCAGAGTGAGAGAACATGAGTATGTGAACATAAGAAACAGCAGAGGAGCCACAACTCCACAGTAAAACATTCTAAAAACACTGTTCAGATTACACAGAATGAGAAGCTGCTGGAAGACAGCTTGGACTAATAATCGAAGTTGTGACTGATACATAATCTAGACAAAGTTTAAAAAAAACCCAAAAAACCAAGCCAATAGCAACAAAACCATTCACTGGGATTAACTACAAATCAAAATCAGAAGCCTGGAATTTCCATGTATTAGCATGGAAGTTGCAACACACAGTGGCACTAAGCAGCAAAGTAAATAGTACTTTCCTGTGTCTAATGCTTCACCACCTTAAAGCCATAAGGTAACTGGGCAAATCAGGGCAAGAGAATTTTGTTGTGTGAATCTGCATTCAGGTAAAAAAACAGGGATCAAAGATAGAACATATTTGGGTTTTTTATCACAGTTGCCTAAACTTAAGCACATCACCTGTAAAATACTGTCTTTCATCTGTGCACAACTCAAGGGCTTACGAAACCCATTATGACTTTCCAATGAAATTTCTCAAAACACTACATTATTGCCGTATACTTGCTGTTTTCAAGCATCTAAGAACTTTTAAAAAGTGCCAAAAAGGATCTATTTTCAATTATCTCATGCCAAAACTGTACTTACTTGGACCATCGTTTTGTCAGAGTACATCAATTCAATTGTCCGATGTATTCTAGATATACTTTCTTGTAAATCTGAAAGACAAAGAGAAGAAAGAACTTTTCTTCCACAAGGCTGTATAATTGCCCATGACTACGTCTTTATCTCATAAAAAGCCAAACAGGGGTGCATTTCCCATGTGCTACATGTACCTGCACAGCAAACACTAAACCTTTTCGGATGAAAGATTTCCTCCACTTGCACAAATCCTTCCCTATAGCAAATGGATTCCCCAGTGCGTGGCATTACCTCTTGTGTCATTCTCTACTTCAGTCCTCCAGCGATGCAAACAGCCCTCCAGGACAGAGAGCTCCTCCTCCGTGATGTGCCTTGGTGCTGGATGCATCGGCAGGTCAGGAGGAATCCGTGACTGTGTGAATGGTTTATGTATTACTGATCTTTGAACAGGAGATGTGCTTGGGACATCTGATGATGAAGGCCCCTGCTGCTCTATTGTGCTGCATTCATTCAAAACATGAAATACAAAAATTGAATCATCACATTGGCAGACTAAAAGTTACACCATAAAAACAAGCTTTTCATCTGAAAATGGGCATTTTAAAGGTAACAATTTCCTAACGAGCAATCCAAAACAGGTAACTACAACAGCAACATGGAATTAGTATTTAAATACTGAAAACTTTGTGGTGTATTACATATTAGAACAACAACAAAGTTTGCTCTATGTGAAACACTACTGAATAATTGCAAATCATGTCATACACAAAAATAACCGCGGTTTGAAACATTTACAGCCAAATGGCAGAGAGAGAAATTACAGCAGTTTCTCTAATGGCCAATGACCATAAAATCCAATAAGCACAAATTCTGAGTTTAATAACTTCCTTTGTAGGTCTCATGCCTAGCAGACATAGTTTTTCTAATGTCCTACCTACAACTTATGTTAGCTGAAGAGCAATAATGAGGGACATCTGATACTTATGCCACACTGCAAATGCATTACCAACCAATCTAAATTTGTTCTAACTCGAACAGCAAAGCAGCCATCTTAGGAGAATTCTGCAGGAGCAGCAGAATAACAAAAATGAAGACTTGTTACAGATTCTTCTCTTCCCATCAACAAAATCACCTCTATATAATTACACTGCATAGGAGGAATCTGAAGATCTTTCTTGTATGCCACTGAATTTTTACTTTTCGTACAGCATCATGATACAGTCTGAGGAACTTGGATTCTTCAGGAGTTTAGAAAGTTCTGATAACATTAACAGCTGAAAATGTCACTCCATATAACATACTGTGGTGTTTCTACAGATGGACAAAAAAAGCCACAATACTTACATTTCTACAGAACAAACCTCCTATACAGGAGTTTGAGCAGTTTATTGCTTTTGATACTGCATTTCATGCAGACAATAGTAAATTTCAAAAGTTTGTCTTCTCTTAGCAATCATCATGATTTCTGCTGGCATTGTATCAGTAAGGCACTGGAAATCTTTTTAAGCCTTTTTATATTCATGTACTTCACTTCTCTGAACAACAAATTTAACAGTCTTGACTGACCCAGAAGACACAATCCTACTGTCCAAATATAATACTATGTTATAAAGTGTTAGTGTCCACTAATCCCAAGTTATACTCTCTTATCATAGAATTATTTAGGTTGGAGGAAACATCTAAGATGATCAAGTCCAAGTGTTGACCCAGCACTGCCAAGTCCACCACTAAACCATGTCCCTCAGTGCCACATCTACACATATTATAGTAGATGTATATTATATGATATAGTATATTATAGTTTCTTGGAGTTAGAAACTTCACAGCAGCCCCTCAGGAGATGCCCAGTTTTATTGGTCTGGTGAACAAAGCAGCTGAACATGCTCCATCTCTCTCAGAGGTTGGTTTGCTTTGGCCTCCGCCTGAGGAGCAGGAGGCAGCCCTTACCTGGGGGGGATCTGTGGGGGCAGTGTGCCGCTGGCGGGGGCACTGGCACCCAGGTCATCCACGGGGGACGTGCACACCGGCTTGCTGGAGGCAAACTCCAGGGCATACTGCAGGACATCTACCAAGGGGAATCGTTTAGGACCAGAACCATAGCTTAAATATCTGTTAACCACAAAACGTATTAATGCCATGACTCACAGATGCAAAAAAAAAAAAAAAAAGAAAAAAATTCTTTTTTTTCTGATTGACTGCAATTAATTAAAGCAAACCCTTCCTAGCATGCTTCATGAATCAGAATTACAACACTCGCAACATAGCTTCCAAAGAAAGGGTAAAAGAAAATAGATATAGAAAGGAAATCTCAGCTAAACAACTATACACAAAGTGTATAATTGCAAAGAGTTATTCTATGTAGCCCATAATACTATTTGCATTTACACAGTTATCTATAGTACCGTTCTAATCTCTGTTGTAAAACTGTGAGGTACTCTTTGAGTCTCTTGATTTCATCTCGTTTAATTCTTGTTATTTCTCTGTTTTTGTGCATATACCTGTAAAACATGAAATTTAGAAAGTAGTGTCAGCCCATAGTATCCCAACAGTGAAACTGAGGTCTGTCTGCATCGGCCATAACAAAATCTCACACCCTCTAGAATCCACAACACACTCAGCACTAAAACAGAACTGAGAAGTAAATGAGCCTTTCCTTCCACAACCTTCAGAAGATGCTTCTTCCCCAGGGTCAAAAGCTCTGTTGATACCATGGATGACAAACATGTATTACAAAGCCACTATTAGAGAGATTGCAAATTAAGCAGTTTAAGTGGCAACCACAGAGCAATACTCCTATTTCATTACTTAGGTTCACAAATAATGTTCAGCAGCTAACTGAAACTCATCCTAGTATTTCTGCTCTACAGAGAAACTGCAAGCACTCGTGCAGTTGACTGAACGTTTGAAGAGTATCTGGAACACCACGAAATAGCCAACTTGTCACCCTGTTTCCCAAATGGACCCATAAACAGTGAATTTTCAGAGTATTTTGCCTGTGTACACAAGTACCTAGCAATAAATGAAAGTGGAAGCAGGTTTTTGAAACAAAGCAGCAGTAGGTCTTAAATTGTGATCTATATGTATTTTCTGAAATAGATGAAACCCATATAAATTCTAATTTGTATAAATAGAACATGAATTTACTATGATTCAAGTGAGCATAAGACACATGACCAACTTTAACCAACTTACAAGATTTATTTTATATTCACACTAGAATTCCATTGATAATATTATACCGTACCTGTCTAGATACAAAATTGGAGGAAATTCTAATTTGTTGTGTATCTTCTCTGGTCTCCCCAAAGCCTGATTAAACTCAAATCTTGATAGCTCAAAAGTTAAGACAGGAGGAAGCTCTGTGAACCAGTGCTGGATGAAGAAACAGAAATGCCCAAAATTAATGCCTTCCAACAGCAGAATTTCAGTAATAATGATACAATACCTGCAGACCAACACAGCTGTGAGAGAAACTAAGCATAAGTTTTCCAGTGCTGACACCTTCTCCCTTCGGTGTGAACACAGAACATTTGTTGCCCATGCTGCGTAAGAGCTTTGCTACCTGTGTTCCTGCAGAGGAGGCAAAAATACTTTTTCCACTTCCATTTATTCTGCTCATACAAAAGTCAGCTCATACTTGAGCATACCTGCCTTGCCAACTGTTCTGTTCCCTTAACTCCTAAATGATACTGAAAGGGCTGTTTACGATGTTAGCAAGCACTCTTCCTGCTGTAGTTCTCTCAGTCTCAACTTTCTGATCCTTTCATTCACCTGGTATAATTCAAAGCTTCTGACCCCCTCTGAAACATGATCAGTAAGTATTTGACATTTCCTTCACACTAACTAACAGCCTAATGTTTCTACTCATGTCTCTAATCACTGCTATCATCATTTTACCCCATTTGTCTTTGACTACTCAGCAGAGGTCTATCCATAGTCCTCTTTTCTGTTTTTACATACATTATTTCTCAACTACAATACAAATCCAGCTCCAGTTCCAGCACTCAACATATTTTTGTTCCTCTCCATTCTCAAACATAAAAACCACAGTCTACCCATTTATTAAGTTTTGGGCGTCTAACCATCACCTGAAGTTTCTCTGATTGCTGCAGACACCACTGACACGTATTTGTCATCAGTGCCATAGCCCATATGTGGCATTTGACTCATGGCTCCTATCCAGCCAAATATCTTGAATAGTCTCTTTATCCAATACCTGGCAAACAGCTTTTTCTTCCTGTGCATATGGCTAAAATACTCTTGAAGCAGGATTTAAGTTCCTCAGAAAAGAGAATGTCTCCTTCTTCTGTTCCTACATTGGCTCACTTGCTGACACCCTGCTCTGTAGCGGAGGCTTTTAGGTAACATGATAACAATACTAATAGTCAAGCTAAATACCCCATTAGAGTCACTTGTAAGAAAAAGGAAAAAACCCAGAATATTACTTTTAGGATCTTTCAACACATGTGAGTAACCACATTATTATTCTCTTTAAGCTTTGATATCAATCAGCTCGGAGAAAAGTTACTTAAGTCTTTGTTCAGTTGAGACAGATCATGTTAAAGCTGCAAGAAATTCAGAGTTCTTCAGTACTTCCAAACCTTCCAATGCACTGTAACATCTTTCAGGCATTACATTTAAACATAGCTACTAAAAGAAGCAATATCACTATGGATTATTTCAGGGAAACATAATCAATTTACTTGGCCCTGGCAATAATGAAGTAATGTTTTTTCTAGATTAGGACTTAATGCATTACTTTTCTTCCTTTTCCACCACTGTCAATCTGTCATATGACTATTTCACTTCTATTTCCACATGCTAAGAAGCCAAGCTGACAATTTCACAGAACACAAAGCTTAAGAGTTTCGAGTTTACATCACTATCCTGCTGTTTCCCAGTTTCCCAGTATTACAAGCTAAAAAAGCCTTAAAACCAAAACAAAAAACCCCACAACACCCAACTCTGACCTTTCTAGTCAAGCATTTATAACATAACTGACATTTTCTGCATGAATACACACAGGTTATAACTGCAAGACAACCTTTAGTTCATAAGAAGAACAATTGTGCTCTTGTAGTAGGTACATACAAGGTTTCACCTTGCATGAAGAAACTCAACTTGGGATTGTAACCAAGAAATTTATGAGACTTTCTTTTCTCCAAATTATAATTCAGGATATATGCTCATTGTAAAAGACATGCATAAAACATTTGTTGTAAAACACAGAATTGACACTAGAACTTCAGACTGGAGATTTCAGAGTGCATCACTAGGCCTCACAATTAAACTCCATGTATGCTTTTATATGATTAAAGGAAGCAACATTTCATTACTGCAAAAGATTGACATCAAGGAGGAAATTACACCCCAACTTTTTAGGCAAGTAGGAAAAAACCTCCTAAGATTTCACATCTAACTGTGATGAAACATGAACCGCTGTGTAAAGAGAAAGTAGCTCAGCTTTTACAGGCAATGGGGATTCTCATCTATACAGCAGGTGCCATGAGCCATAAAAAACAGACATGAAACCCAAATAAAAAATTAAGGGCACAACAACAACATCCCAAGAGAAGTCCACAGGAGCACTTAACTCACCTCCTGACCAGACTTTGCAGAGTTTTCTGAATGGAGAGATTCAATTTCCCCTTCAATCATTGCAGCTTCTAGGCACTCATGCAGATCTTTAAAGCCATTAACCTGCAGTGGATACTGGCCAAACATTTCCGTATTTTCAAATTTCTTACCTTCACATGAAAAATTAAACAGTTAATGTTTAAGAACAAACATTTACCTTGGAAAAAACTGTATCAATCCTAGGTCGATTGATCTAGTCTACTGAACAATACCCACATTTTTTTATTGAACAATTAATTATATGCCCAAAGACAATTTATTACAAAAAGTTGCTCAAAAAATAATGAAAATTACTGTATTTTCCTCTTCAGCCCATTTTTTATATTGTTTCAACATCTTTTGGTAATAAGCAAAACTCAAAATTACTTGGCACCAGAGACTTAAGGGAAGCTTTACACATATAAACCAAAGTCCTCCCCTGCAAATAGGAGCTTCATAATACAAATGTATATTGTATCAGCAAAGACAGTGGAATTGCTAGTATGAAAGAGCCCTTTGTGTAAGTAGATTTTGCAAAAATAAGCCACGAAAGAGAACATTCATTTCTATCCTGAAAACAAGATTATAATTTGGTAACATTGTATAAAGATGCAAGTGCAAACATGAGGAGAAATATGGGGGCAAGTGATTTCAACCTAGAATTTCAATTTATTTCAACCTGAAGTCAGTAACATATCTTGCATCTCCTAGTTTCTTTTCCTTTGTTAGATTTTTACATATTTCCTCTGTTAAAATGAGAATGTAAGGGATAAAAGTAGCTGAATATAAAGGAGCAAGAACGCTAGCTACTAGCAAGAAATCTGCAGAATGGTTCTGAAATCTGACAACTCATTAGAAACATGTTCAAGACCATGGAATAACCTGGAAGCCACTTAAAAGACTTTACCTTCTTCATTCAAATGCAAAAGTCATTCATTTGGATAGGAGGCAGAATCACCAACATTAAAATTACTCAGAAATACTTCCATAGCCTCTTGGAAATAGAAAACAGTACAATTCTGCAGATCTACTAATTACATACACGTAAGATAAAGGGAAGCTTGTTGTACAGTCTCTTCCTCCTCAGTGCTCTCTCCAACACTGCCCTCAAGCAGGTTTCCACTGTCTTGTTTTCCAACAAACTGTACTTTTCCAAGGGTGAGTTTTCCATATGAGAAATTGTGCAGGAGGAAATGCAGTAACTCAAGGTTTATATTGCATTTAATGAATCAGAGGGAGCATGAGAGAACAGCTCAGTGAAATGAAGTATCTTGCCTTCTGTACACCATTAGTAAGTGGTAACAGTGCCCTAATAATTTCTTCCAAGGATTTTCCCTCAGCATCTCACCCCAACTTCTGCTGACTGAGAACACAGAATCAGCACCTGAAGGTTATGAAAACAGTCTTTGTGGATCCCTGCAGCTCACTGCATTTCTCCTCAGTCTTGTACCTGACAAACCATTTGTCACAGACAAATGTATATATGTGTGTTCTCCACACCTGGTTCTGCAGAAGTAGCTGAAATCCTAAAACTGGATCAGTCACCTGTGTGCTTGGGCAAGCACAGAACAGGCAGGACCAGAGAAGTCCAAGTAAATTCTGATGCATACCTTCAAGTACACCTACTGCTAGAAATCGTCCATAAAACAACTCCACCATTGGGTTCTTTGGTTTCTCTCCATCCCTAAAAAAATAGGAGCTGTGTTAGAGCAAAAAAATCCACGTCGAAGCTACAACCTTTAATTTACAAAACTATGAACAAACTATTCTGAGTTCATTATAGAAATGATGCTAATTTTATTATTAATTTATTTTTGTACTTTTCTCTGACACTAATAATTCAGATATTTGCAGGGAAAAGTATATTCTGAAAACTAATTTTCTGGAGTGTTTCATTCTAAGACAATCTATGCAAACTGCATTCAGTAATGAGTGGTTAAACTATATAAAACCCTTGTAAAAACTGTTTCTTGAAACATTATAGAAAAAAATCAAGTATTCAAAAGAGTTCCCAGATGCTCACTAATACAAACAATGAGATGAGAAAGAGGAGTGAGGTTTTGAAGTACTTTAACTACAGGATCAAAAAGCAAAATGGCATTAAAATAAAAAAAGCCTAAGTGATTATGTACAAAACACCTCTACTCTTCATATACTCTGGACTTTATGGAACTAGATTTCTAACATGAAATAAGATGGTGAAAAAAGACAACTCGTGGAAAAAAGCCAAAAGTATTGACGTGCATGGAAAAAAACACACTTAAAACTAAAACAAGCTACAGAGCCAAAATGTTTTCAGCCATACAGAGAATTGGATTTTAGGTAATTTGGTTTGCTTTTCTCTCATCCAAATGTTCAACACGCAGAGCTGGAAAAAAAAAAATATCTTACCTCTCTTCTTCAGCTTTAATTTGGAAGGCATCTTCTAGCCAATCTAATAATTTGTGTGTGAATTCACTAACGTCTTGCTGTTAAAAAAAAGTGATCAGTTCACATATGTAACAGAACAAAACGAAGTGTTACCTTACAAGATCAGTTTAGCAGGATTCCCTTCCCCCTCCACCAGTGTTCCAAAATCACACAATGTCTAAGACTAATCCATGATTGCTTTTTTTATGAGTGGCTCTGGTGTTCCTCAGCAGTGACATTCTCCTGTGATCCTTGTTACTTGGGCTCAGCTTTCACACCATGCTAGTCCGAAGGCATCTCACGAATCCCATTGTTCAAACCCTTTGGTATCTATCAAGTGGTGACTAATATTACTTTCATCGAGCACTAAATTCAGTGTGCTATTGTAATTAAACACCTCAGCCATATAACCTCATGTGGAAAAACTAAGCATCTGAAGAAAAACTACGTTTCTCCAAAAAAAGCAGAATATGCACATTAAGATTTGGGTAATAATCCTGAATATGAATACTTAGATTCTCCAAACCAGTTTCTAAACAAGCAATATAATGGGATTGTACATGAACAGTATGGCCCCGGATGTACTGTTCAATCAGAACAGTATTTTTCTTTCAAAAACCCACAGACTTAGAAGCTAAACTAAATCCTAAAATCACTGATGTTGAACTACTAGTTCATTTCTAAAATAATAGAAAGAAAGTGTACTGAATAAAATAGTCCTGTTGTCTGGATTTTTTTTTTTAATCTTTCTAATATAAGTAACCAGAAATCACATAATTTTATAGGAAAAGGTCAAAGACTGTGATAATCAGAAGTTGCTTTTCTGTGGATATTTGGAAATTCTGTTGTCTATGGTAAGTATTTCCTATTACAATACAACCAAATAGAAACATGCATACACTTGACTGAAAATACATGGAATTTACCTGTTGGGAATCATTTGATTTAAAAGCATCTTTAAGGATTTCAACTGCTCTTGATGGATCAACATACTTTCTCTTTGAACCAACTAGAAGTGCAAACAGGTACCTCAATTCACGCATGAAAGGCAGATTCCTATGTTCCTGTATGTGAAAAATATAAATATTTAACAAAGTGATAACAGAAATCTACTGAACAGAAGCATTACCCAACAAAATGAGTAACATCATAATAAAATATAAGGTTATTTCTAGTACTACCAAGGTAATGCTGCATGCCTTTTACTTGTCAGTGTTACAAAACAATGCAGTTCTCTGGGAAGAAAATTCAATTTCAGAAACTAAAAACTCCCTGAAATCATATCTAGATGATACTGTTTGTCTTGAAGTGGGCCTGAATTAACAACTGTACAAGTAGAGATGCATTTAGGACAGAATTGTTTCTCTCGAGACTTACAAAGCCTTAAGTAACACTGCAACAATATACATTATTTTATTCAAAGTAGTACTCCTCTGTACCTCTACAAGAATTTCTTGTGAGCCTACACACTATGTGGCACCTTTTTTAAGCTTATTTTTACTGAAGGCTAAATTTCTGAGGTCTACGTTAACATTTATTATTTCTCTTGACACAAGGTAAAATAGCCTGCTCTCCTTTCTATCTAATTTTGAAGGACAGTTCATGTGACTTTGGCAGCCTTTGCTGGTTTCCAGAAGAGAAGAAATACCTTCTGCCTGTATAATGAAAAACAAATAAACTGGAACACAAATACCATAGATTAAATCACAGGTTACCAACGCTGTGGAGATTGGATATCTACCCCTGAGTAGACAGTTGACAAATACTTGTGAAATTAAACCCCATGTAATATCCTCTTGTGTTTAGAACAACGTATCATTCAAAGGCAGCACAGATGTCTTGATACTGGTCAAACTGGAATTACTTGACGACAAATTATTTCATGCGATCGTCAAACAGCAGACTGGTTTAGTCACTCCTGTGTCAATCCAGGAGGCATAAAGCTTTTTGTATGTAAAATCTGGTTTACTTCAGATTTAAAAAGTGCACAGTGACTTCACTGTGTTCCACATAATACCTAGGAAATACTTCTAGTCATGTAAATCTCTGAATTTAACTTGCTCTTCTAGTCCACTTGCAAAACATCTGCCAGTTATAAACACTGTTCACAGAAAAGGCTGCAATTCAAGTGCCACCCTAATTCAGCATCAAATCATCCTAATTTAAGAACAAAATCAGTCTCCCATTTAGATAGTTAAAGCACTATATAATAAGAAGGAAATAAATTGCAGAAGTTGTATTTTTCTTACTGTTTTCATGAAGTGTTCTATTAAAACAAATGGAATTTCAAACTTCAGATACATTTTATAAAGATGCTTCAATACCACTGATAGTTCATATGCATAATACAAATTATTAACCACAGAACTCTAGATCTCATCTTCTTTTTGTTAAATCTGAAGTACGTTATTATAATGTACATAGTACATTACTGCATTACCCAAATTTACACTAGAACTTTGGCTGAGTTTAAGCCATACTTGTAGCTTTAGCTTGAACAACTGCCTACCAATGTCGGTAGGATTACTCAGAACAAATATCTACAAAGGCTACCAAAGTTCTCTAGAACTAGGGAAATCCTTGCTGCTTTTGAAAAAGCTCAATTTAATGCATTAGACATGATCCTTGACCATAACATACCCTAAAACTTTCAAAGTAAGGTGGGCCAGTCCCTAAGAGAAGGTATGGATTTCCACAAGAGGATGTGCATACCAAAACAAAGAAATGATTAAGTGATCACAGCACAGCATATAGCTCTCACCTCTAAAGCATCCTGTATATGCACCAACACAAAAAAGGATTAAAATAAGTTTTTAACTAATCAGTGTATGAAAATGTCATCATCTAAGACATTCTCCATTTTATCACCTATCCTGCCTGCATAAAAAAATATCTTAATACATGCTGGAATAACTTATTATTATAAATGCTTTTGAAGCAGTCTACATATTTAATACACAGCAAACATTCATTATGGCAAATCAGTTTGCCAGGAGAGTGAGATAATGATAATATTACAATAATATCAGAACAGGTGGAAGGATGTGCTAACATGGAGCACAGTAACCCCTTTCCTCTGATAATAAAATGTTACCTGAAGATCTCACTGAGGCCAAATATTTAGCTGGTCTCAGTGGTACAGCAAAAAGATCTGCTCATGTGACAGCAAGAGCCAAGAGAACTGGGACAGCAAAGAAGCTGCAGTAACTACAGAGAACTGCATTAGTTCTACAGAAAGAAACCAAGGAAGACAAATAATTTCCAAATTAAAAAGGGCAAGATCAAATTGAAGATTTTAAGTGTATGTCCAAATCCAGAAAATCAAAGTCCAATTAGCTGAGACAAATAGGGTGGGGCTGTTGATTTTGGCAGGGGCGGGGTTTGAAGTAAGAATTTATACCAATGACTTCTGGATTAAAAAGTTTACATGCCAAATTTTTCATAGCATTTGTATTCAATATATTGATGGGAAAGAACAAACCCCCTGCTCCGCAATACTCCCTGAAGTACAACCACATGCTTTAATTCTAAATCAAGAGATTGCCATGACCCCAGCATTAAACTCTAATTCCCACCAACTGGAAGAACAACAGGATGTAAACACAAGTATTCAAAATCTGGGACTATTAAAACATGTCCTTTATTAGCAAGGAAATTTGATCCTGGAGAATGTCAGTCACATATGGTAGTTAATATTGGAATAAAAATAAAAACAAAACCAAAACTAAGGCAAAATAATTTTAAAATAAGTAAGCAGTCAGAAGTAAATTTCAGGGCTTGACTTTTTTCTACTGTCTACTGGTAACTTATATTACAACTGTAAATCAATTTGCCTCTAACTGCCTTCACTTATAAAGAAATAAAGACACCATATTTGGGGGCATGCATGCTTATGACTTCTATCTGTCTAACTTCCAACTAATGAAGCAATCCCTTATGCTAAATTCTCCTCAATCCTTTTTCAGCTGTGGATAAGACAGGTAAGTACACCAAGTAATAATGCTACCTCATTCTGCAACGTAAGTTAATAAAGGAGAGGACACAAACTACTGCTGGAGATTCTTCCTAGCAGGCCTGCAGAAAGCAAGGTTTCTGTACAAATCCATGCACATGCCTGGTGTCACACCATTTCATACAAACTTATTGTCTGTCATGGTCAGAATTTCTAAAATAAAGCACTTTAGAATGGCTAAAGGCATTTGGCTGCAAGTGTCAATGCTTGGGCAAAATGTTTATGAAGACAACAGCTTGTTATCAGCTATTTCATATCACTTTTTAGATGCCAATTGCTTTTTACACGCTGGAAAATGAACATAGAATTTCTGAGTACTGAAGGATATTACTAAAACAAATTATATGATGAAAAATTAAATAGTGGGCAGAAAGTCAATCTAAAATTAAAAAAAAATAGTACAGCTCCTTGTAAGGCATGACTTATCTTTCTTATTAAAATACACTGTTCCATCCCTACCTTGTATTGGGAACACTACCCATGTTTTATTTTCACACTATCTCAAGACCTAATGCAAATATGCTTTTCAACCAAAAAAAGTGACTTGCACTTCGAATGTGCTGAGGAAAGAAGGGGGTAGGGCAGAAATTATCCAGTCCTGACTGAACATTCAACTTCCCTTTTATGGAACATACCCAGAGGTTTAGAAAATGGACACTGTCTTCTCTTTGTTTTCTTTTGCTTCTCTAATAACAGCTCTTACTTTTGATAGTGAACATTCCAGACCAGCCTGAAGGAACAAACAACTAAGAACAGGCCGAAAACATACTCCCTTCTTTAAATCTGACAGAAAGGGGCAAGAGGCAAGTCTAATTTACTGTGTGGGTGGTGAAGCACTGGCACAGGTTGCCCAGAGAAGCTGTGGATGCCCCGTCCCTGGCCAGCTTGGATGGAGCTCTGAGCAATATGATCTAGTGGAAGGTGCACCTGTCCATGGCACAGGGGTTGGAACTAGTTCATCTTTAAAGTTCTTTTCAACCTAAACCATTTTATGATTCTAATTTCTGGACGTGCAAAAATTCATTGCTCGGTAAGTTCCTGTTAAAAATCAGGCTACCAAGTGTCTTCACATTTCATACAGTCACTTCGTTTTCCATTTCTTCCTTGACATTTCATAGCGTAGAAAGGGGGTCCCCATTCTATCTCTCCTCAAAGGCTGCCCATGAAGGAAGGACAACTGGTCTGTCTTTCCCCCACTCCATGACCACCCCTTGCCAGTCTGAAGCCACAAGAAACCTAAGCCAAGGCCTTCCTCTCTCCAATCCTATACGAGTACCAGGATAAACACAAGAAAATTTATGATCATCTCCTGAAAAAGTCAGAAGAGACAAGCAAATAGACAAAAGCTCAGTGTCAGATCCTGAGTGAGAGGGAACTGGAAGAAAATGCATTTGCCAAGACAAGCTACAATCACATGAGAAACGCTCTGCCTCTCTCAGCACCCTGCCCCATACTCTACTGTGAGGCTGATGCCATTTATGTAAGATCCACAACAGGAAGCTCAGAGAACTGTTAACTGGCACCTCTAAAACCCACGCTGATACGAGCTAGAGAACAGTGCAAAATTAAAGTACAAGACAGAAATGCCCTCATCAGCCACAAGAGGAAGTCAGTTTCTCATTTTACCTTTTGGTTCCGGGGCAAATCTTGAGCATTTGCAGGAGGATTGAAATTCAAAACTAGTCTTCGAAACTCCAGTAGGTTAAATAATGACTGAAAAGCAAAACAAAAAAAAAGAAAACCTTTAAGCACATCTACTAACAATACAGAACTCTTCCAAATAAGCCTTAGCAAAACAAATGAAGTGTTAAACATATGCAATGTTAAGTTTTATTTCAGAAGGCAGAGTATTGCTAAACATATTTTCACCAGAAGACAATTACTTTTGCCAAGAAAACAACGTAATAAAAAAATATCTCTGCACTTTATCACGTAAAAGGAACAATAATTTTACATGATAGGCAAATTACATTTTACAACAAGAATTTTATGAATTGTATAACTGTCAGTTTTCAAAGTGAAATGAAACACTGTCTTGCCATCTAAAATTTATCTTGTAGGCCCTCTATCCACTACTCCTCAGTGCACAGAGAGTACATCTCTGCATGTGCAACTTAATTCCACTTGCATAAGCTGAACATTCTGCATTCCGTCCTCTCCTCTCATTCCTGTATGATCTGAGGGATGCACATTAGAGTAAGGAAATTGGGTTATACTAATCTGCAGGTAAGGGACTGGTAACATTCCCATTTTATAGAGACATGAGTAGACAGGTGTCTGTCTGTCTAGGACATGAAAACAGGTGTCTGCAGGCACAGCCACAAAGAACTCCACAGTGTAACACAGAGCCTGGAGCCAAGACAGTACAAGAGCAAGACGACTCTGGGTTGCAAACAATAAAAGTCCAACACATTGTGCTGAGAACTGGACACCTCAGAACTTGTGGAACTGCATCACTGCTCTTCTGTACAGACAAAAAGCATCTTAACTAAAAATCACTTCATTATTGAAGAGCATTTTGATGAAGACAAGGTAGGAGAAAATGTCTGAAGTACTTTAAACATGCTCATCAGAGAAGTACAGGAAAGATCTGCCTTCCTATTTGTACTTTCTTGGGTTTACAATCTATAATTAACTCTCCTCCCACTCCATCACATATCTTAGCTATTTGTTTTGGAAAGGCAGAGTTTGCTTACCCCAGCAATAGACTTTGATCCCAGAACTTGTCCTACCCATGTAAAGACTTAAGTCACAGATCACATCAGTTTAACAGGTTTTCAACACCACAGTGCCAAATAAGTGAAGCACAAATCGTGAAGAGTCTCTGCATTTATTCCAGCAATTTCAAACATATTGGTAGGAAAAAAAAGGTTACAAATATTTGCCATGTTCCTGATTCTCATTGTGAAAGAGCCTGTACAGAGTCTAACCTTTTCCCATACCCCACATTATAAAGCATCCCCAACAAAGCAAAGAGGCTACCATTGTCACATCTCTTTTTAGATTTAAAAAGTATCAAAAACATCAGCTGAGAAAAGACCATTCTGACCTTGGTGAATCAAGGCAGACAACTGAGCAGTGAAACTTTTTTCCTGTTTTGCTGTTCAAAATACATGTTCCCCTTTTATCCATTTTTGCAGAGAAGGGAGATTAAAACAGAGTCCTTTGTTTACTTACTCAAAGCACAGAAAATGTTAATATTTAATTCAAGTGTCAGTCTAGAAGCTGATACTAATTGAAGTTATGTCTCATGATGTAACAGCATTCCACTGGTGGGCTCTTCATCAAGCAAAACATAGCAATGTTTTATGTACAAAATAAACCAGCTGCTAAAATACAATGTCCAAAGGCTGAATTCTCTCCATAACTAATACAAGTGCCATCAAAATGCCAAGCAGCTGAGCAGGCCAATTTCATAATACAAACACACAAATTATGTACAGCAAACTGTAGTCAAGTTTGGCATTTTTGCCTGGTACTCAATCCAACAAGTTTTCCACAAAAATTCAGTTTCCTTTATTCAGAACTCTACCGAACATAATTCCATGCTTTCCGACTGACCTGAACAAACCTACCTGTGCACTCTGCTGAGAGCAATTAAGAGGATTGAGCGATTTGCTCTTTTCTTCTTCAGCCTTGTACTGTTCCAAATTTCTTATGCAAGATATTCAGTTGTTAAACTTCTTGCCAGAAAAGGTTACACTGTGTACGGTTGTTCTGAGATGCAGCAGAACCCTCACAGTTTATCTGCTGCCAACACCACTAATGCACACAGGACAATGTCATGCTGTAGCTCTCTTATACTGAGTTAAATCAACTTAAGGAAACTTCTACCTTCATTTTAAAAAGATCATTTTCCAGTGTAAGTGTAAACAAGTGCCTGAAACCAACTGTTTTTGTGCCTGAAGTATCTCAGTGAGGAACCTGCAGTTCTTCCTGAGGCAAGGAGATAAAAACGAGCTCACATAAGCCCAGCAGAGACCTCCCCAGGCCAACCACCACAGAGCCCAGAAAGGGGCGACGCAAAACACTTTCCAGTTTGCTGACTTTCCAGGTTCCAGACTTCTGTCCGGGCTCCCTGCACCCAGGGTAAGTTGCCCATGAGGCAGAAGCTGCTCTTCTGCAGCCACCAAGAGACAAAACAGAGACTGTCCCTGGCCCAAGTGCCACCTCTGGCCTTAGCCTAAAGCTCCAAACACATTTGCTTTCCAAACACACTGCATGGAGCAGCACCTCACCTCTCACCCACTTGGCTTCAGATGCACAAAGGTGTCAGGAGTCCCAGTGCAAGAAAACACGTTGCAACTACAAGGTGGATACTTCACATCTACTGTCCTTGAGCAAATACCTTTACAATTTACTAAAGTATACAAAACTTGTGCATGAAAGAAAAACTCCCCACAAGGTGGGTCTGCAAGTTTTTTTCCCCAATGCATTTAAACCTTACAGTAAAAGTAAATGAGAAAAAACAAGAACAGAAATCCAGTGTCAGTTTAAGGCATTCACACCAATATTACTAAATAGCAACAAGACATTGTGGCTTTCCCCTGCTATAGGTGGTTATGATATATTTTCAGTCATACCAGAGAGAACTAGGAAGAGTTGTAGCTCCTATACTGTAAGATATTAAAACATTCACACTTATGAGTAATATTTACTTACATTTAGTTCAAACACAATTTCTGAATGCAAGTTCCCTTGGTTTCCCCTTATCCCTTTTCCCCCCCTTAAAGTCTACGATTATCAAATATAAGGACCTTGCCAAAATTTCTGTTGACTGAGTAAAGGTTTAATTCTTAACATTCAAGAATTGTGATGCTGCATTAATGCTGCAAAAATATAAATTAGTCAGTATATTACATCTGTAAATGCCTGGCATGCAACAGAGGTCATTAAAAGCTACTAGCATAGTCCTAAATTAATAAAGTTAGTGACTTTAGAGAGTAGGAAAACATTGCTTCTGAGCCTAGACATGAGATGACCCAACAAGCTGCTGCAGAAAGCTTCAGAGGGGCTCTCTGGAGGATTCTTGCAAGTTTGTAAGCATCAGGCACTAAAACCAGCTGTTTCACTAACAGATTGATGAAAACATTTGTTTGTCTTTGCCTACCAATTTTGTAATTGTTTCCAGCACTGAGAACAAAAAAACAGAAAAAGGAAAAAAAAATGTCCACAAGAACTGTGCATTTTTAATATGTATCACCTTTATACAAGTTTGCATGAAAATCTGAAGTTCGTAATACCACGAACACAGAAAGCTTCCCATTGAATTTGCAAAGTTTGAGGTTCGAAGGACAGAGAGAAGACAGGACAGAAAAAAGAAACACAAAACCTAAATATATCTTACTAGGAGAGCTTGAAAAGAAACTTTTGGCAAGGAAAAAGAAAAGCATGCATTTGTACAGAGCTCCTAAACAAATTCCTTTATATACTGGCATTTAGCTATAACATGATCTTGTATAAGTTGAAAACTCATATGTAGTAGCACATCACAAAATTTTTTTCCTCATTTAGTCATCTGGGGCCTTTTATGCATTTCCAATAGGGCATTTATTTATTTATTTATTTCAGTTTTTATTTAAAGCCACAAAGCCAAAACCGTATCTACCTTCATCTTGTGTAACAAGCAGAAATCAATCTGAAATAGTGAATACATCATCACTGTTCTAATAATAAAAAGAAAAAATAGAGCCCTATGTCATAAAGTATATTATTTGGAATAATTTGTCTCTGCCAACATGACAAATTAGATTTATGTTCTTACTTCACTGTATAAACAACTTTGGTGGTTTAAGGTACACAGAGTCAGTTTTAGTGAGGTAGACTGAGTATTATTAGGGTTAACACTTTATTCATGTTAATAACTCAAATCAAAGAAGAACACAGAGCTATGGAGTATATGGTCCTACCTGGATGCATTGCCATGTTGCCTCCAACAGAATAAAGAATTTGAATTTTACTAGTTATCAACATGTGAAGTGCTAAAATTCAAAGTAAAAGTACTCCTAAATATTGCACAAATGAGTGATTTAATACTCTCATATGTTTCTGATTAATTGTCCAAAGCTCCATATTGCAAAAACATGAGCAACTTGACTGACAACTGTGTCCAGTTCCCACCAAGCTTTTTGGACTCTATATCCCTGTATCTCGAGAGAATTGGGATTGGTCAGCCTAAAGAAGAGAAAGCTTGAAGGTGACCTAATAGTACATTACAACACCTGAAGTGAATCTACAAGAAAGATGGAGAGAGGCTATCCTGGAGTGACAGGACAAGAGGGAATGGATTCACACTCACAGTAGGTTTAGATCAGACACCATCTTACTTACAAAGCCATTCTTTACTGTGAAAATGATGATGCACTGGCACTGCTTCCATCCCTGGTAGTATTCATGGCCTGGTTGGATGGAGCTCTGAGCAACCTGGTCTACTGGAAGGTGTCCCTGCCTGTGGCAGGGGGGTGGAAACAGATAATCTTTAAGATCCCCTCCAACCCAGGCTATTCTTTAGTTCTAATCCAGGAAAATCACTTCTCGCTCCTCTTTAAGGTTTTCCAGACTTCTCCCATTTACCATTTTTTTTTCCCCCTTTTAGTTCCTATTCTTGAAAGTACTTTCTCACAACAAAGTCCATAAAGCGGCAGCTTGTTGCTACTTTACTGGTTGCTCTGCTGGGCACAATGCTCCCTTCTACCCTGCTCCCCCTTATAACTCATTCTGGGGTCATCTCCTACTCCATCTGTTTGCATTTTACTCTTGTTAAGTGATAAATCCTGTTTCCAGAATAGAGACTAATGACAGGCAATAAGAAAATTAGGAAATCACACAAAACACAGTTTTGTACTTTTTTATATACACTGAGGATTTGGCACAATCCAAAGCTTCTCTTGCATTCTCTAGAAAATTTCACGTAAGGAAGACAAGGGAAGTGAGCAAAGCAGCTTCAAAGCTGGGACTTGAGCAGGTTCCTGTTCAAACTTCACTGAGAAAGTATAGGAAGAGGAGTTTTCTTCTTCTCTTCCCTTCTGAAGCAAAAACTCCTGCAGTCAAATATGACACTGCCTGATATCTGCACTTCAGCACAACCACCCCACATGTACAGTGGTAGTGATGAGGAAAACATTTAGCGATTTGAGAATAACAGATTCAGACCCAGGTCTCAAAAGCTTTGGACAGTACCTCTAAAAGGACATTTTTTATTTATAAACAAACAACCAATTAGCATTCCAAACTGCTGAAAACCTAGGTATAAATTGCAGTTTTAAGCTATCCTGTCTTACATCTCCAAAAGGCTGAGGTGTAACATGGAAGAAGATGGAAAACAGCTTGCATACTGTTCGAGGTAGAGAGTAAAACTAAGACCTCTAGCAGGCTTGGGTTAAGTCAACATTTTAAACAAACAGCTCACCATGGAATTACCAGCCTGCATTTAGAGAGCATTTACTTGTTTATAGCAACAAACTCAGAACATTACTGCAATTCAGAGGACAGCTAAGTATGATATGTGTCCAGAAGAATTCGCTTTATGCTTGTGTCTTGGCACATACTAAGAAATGCCATCCAACCATTCCTCTATTACATGGTCAAAGCAGGAAAAAAAAAAAAATGTTAGGACAAAAAAATTACAGCCAACATTTCCTTACATGGTTACAGTTTTGAACTTCTTGCCCAAATTAAGTGATGTAAATTTAAATAACATACCTAAACAATACATAGTGTATCTTTTATTTTAATTCAATGAGCAACTATTTATGAGTCAAAGTGAAAGCCATGATCCATTAAAGCTTTCCATACTATCACAACAAATTTTGAAATATTACAAATCACTAAATGTAAGGTAAGAGTTTGAAATATCACGCAAGCAACCTGAAGGAACCAGAGACTACAGAAGCACAAAAAGCAGGAAAAGGAATACCCTGTCAGCAAATACCATAAGATGACTAAATCTGGAAGGGACAGGTGCACTTTACAGGGAAACAGGAGTGACGGAGGAATGGAAAGCAAGAAACTAGATTTCCAACATCATTATTCCTCTGCCCATGAAACTCTACAGAGAAGTTTAGAACACATATCCCCCACCAACCCCTGCCTCAGGCTGTTCCACAGTGAAAACAGCGGAAAGAAAATATTCCATCAATGACCATTTTAACTCATATTGAGTTAAATTGGTCATTGAGCATTGCATTGATTGGGATTGAGCACTGACTGTTCTTCAGCCTACAACCTTGCACTGTAGGCCAAGGGAAATAAGGGACTCATGTATAATGTATAAATGTGTACATTTAATAATATAATCCTAGGTTTTTTGGTATCAATGCACTACCACATCATCCATCACAATCCTTTCCATCTGTCATGACAAGTAAGAAACATAAAATAATATAAAAGTCAAATACTTGTGGTAGGCTGCTTTAAAGAAGAACAATACTGGTAAATAGCTGAGCCACCAACTGGAAAGAAAATACTTGGTTGATTCGCACTCATCAAGCTGATTCACTTCTTCTCAGAACTAGAAGTCTAGGATCAAAGGAGATCCTAACCCCAAATATACTGACATAAGGAAAACAAGAAGGCTCCCAAACACAATGCAACAGAGTAAAATGCCAGAAGCAGTGTTAGGGACCCTGAAAATAAAAGTTAAAGAGCACCCTTGGAGATTTATACTTGTTAACTTCATTCAGCAAGCTACACACTTCTAGGGGAAAAAAAAAAATCTCATCAGACTGACAGATTGACACAGGAAAGAGTGTGGGGATGCCAAGCCCCAGCTGTCCTGTTGGGATACCTCATTTGGTAAAGGGAGGAGCTACAACCTGGCCCTCAGGAAGTCATGAGACTGGGGGAGAGAGTGCATATGGTTCATGAGGAATGGGACTGGAGAAACGGGAAACAGCAACATTCACAGTACAATCTTCACTGATTCCCCAGACACTTTCCTTCTCCCACAGAAATCTACCTTGGCACACCAAGTCAGTGACGTTCTCTGAACGATCTGGGCATCTCCCATGGCACCTTATCTACAGGGCAGGTCCTGCCAGAACATTACTTCTTGCACATGACCAGAACCCCACTTGGGACTCCAGAAGATGAAGTCAGTCTGGTGCAGTGTCTCAAACCAAAACATCTGGGGGAGAACCTGCATAGGCAGCAAGCCTAAGACATTCCAAGAACATATCTATGTCCTGTGAGTTACTTGCTTTCTAAATCCCATGTTCTGAAAACTCTTAACTTGTGTCCAGCATGGGATGAAGCAACCACTCCACAGGCTCCATAAATTTATTATTTCTAAGCCATTTTCAGTCTGTAAACTCCTACAGCAAAGAAAAACTGTGACGTTACCTTTTCACAAAGGGGCCACTAAAATCTACTGCAGAAAAGTAAAAACATACAGCGGTATATTTGTGTTTTGTTTCTTTAAAGAAATTGATGTTTAAGTTCTATTTCAAGAGCAGACATACGTAGTTACAATAATGAGGATTTAAACAAATTAATAAACAAAAAAACAACACACAACCAAGACCATTCTAAAGCCTCAAGATTTATAGATCCTTTTATAAATGTTCATCTAACTAAATAGTAGCAAAATCATGCATGGGTGAACTCCTATCCCAAATGCAGGCTTATTGCATGTTCAGGAAGAGGTAGAAAAAATGTCGAGGAACTTGATTCATTTCTTGGCAGGTAAGGAAGAAATGCACATGATTTAATACAGTTTTATTTTGACATACTCTCTTGGGGACTCATTTTTAAATTCACGCTATTATCAAGTCACTAGTCCTCAACATCAAGGCAGAGTTTTAAATGTTACACCGTGGGAAAAATATTATTGTTCATTCTAACGCTGCTAAATTTAACTCTTGAAAGCAGACCTTTGTTTTGGAGTCCTCTGAAGAGAGACCCACTTCTTATCCTGCAGAAGAGCATGATTTCCAGATGTGCCTATTTCTCTAGGGCACAAATAAATAACAGGGTAAAGGCAACATATCCAGCAATGTTTGCATCTTGTTAGAGTTTGCTGTCACTCACTACAAAGTCTCTTCAGGAATTTCATACCCTTAATGCAAATACACAAACCATTTATGACTGTATTTCACTAAGTCAGCTAATTGGTGTCTATAAAAAACATACATTGCAAAAGGAAAGCTTCAAAATGTCAAAATCTTTTCTTTCCTTAACAAGCACCCCTTAAATAGGAGGAAGACTTTTCTTTCTTTGCAATTTAGTTTTAGATTACATTACACACTATATCATTGTGACTGACAGTAGTTAACAGTTAGATATTGTTGACGTATGTGATGTGTCAGGTTACAGAAGCCTCCCAAAGAAAGCAAGAAAATACTTCTACATAGTCAATGCAACCCAAGTAGTCAATCTGCCCTGTGGATAAATAAAGGTATTAGCTAATGTTCTAAATTAACATGCATTAAATTTCCTGGGATGGTTGCTTGAAACATAAATCTTCCTGGCTGACAGATAAAATTAATAACCTAAATTTTCAACCAACTGAAGTTATAAATCTTTCAATGGTTTGCTTGAATTACATTCCATAGAACTAACTCCAGAAGTTTCACTATTTTTTAGGATCAAGCTATAATAATTCCAGACACCACAGACTTTCACATGGTATGGCTGGTGAGCATAAGAACTAGCTAGGTCTCTTTCAAATCTGTTTTCAAGGTATAAAGTTGCACACTGGGTGTAAATAACATGAGATCATAGGTCTAGCATAGGTTTTTACATTCCCTGCCCTCTGCTCTTATCTCTGTGATTAACAAATTAAAAATTCAAGTTTCCATAAAAACATTTATTTCAAGATTTTTCAGTTTTCTATATAAAAAAAGTCTTTAACAAAAATGCACATGCACATAGAATTAGTCCTTTAGATCTGGGACTGCTAGGAATGTAAAATTTGATTACACAGCAGAGAAGGTAAAACACCAAGTCACATTACCTCCATAAAGATCTTAATAGAAATAAAATGTTTGCTTCTGTCAGGACAAAGAATGTTTCTGCTATTGCAAAAAGAGCGATGTATGGGATGGAATAAGGAAAGGAGGACAGATGAACAAGAGGAACATCAAAAGACCTCTAGGAACCCAAAAAATTCAAATACCTGTTAGATTACTAAATGCTGAAAGAAAAGAGGCCTAAGAACATAAAAACTATAAAAACTTCAATGGGAAGGGGGGCATCATAGAACAATTAAAGAAATCTTTCAATTTCATTATCTACAGCATTACCTACATGCAACCTGCAGGTAAGTAAATCCTTCCCATTAAAAAAACAAACCAAAACCAACAAATAAAATGACCCAGCTCAAACTGAAACAAGTGCCGCCAAGTCAAGCAGAACATTCGTAACAGTAATCCAATTTATCTACTGTCTATCCCAGTATTCTGGGATTTCTGGGCAATTTTGGAAAAATTCATTCAACAAAAGCTTTTAACTAAGCACCAGTGAGGTGAGCTGGAAGGTCCAGGTACAAACAAATCGGCAATCAAAAATTAAAAGAAGAACAAGAGCCAACAATTGTTCCAGCCTGAAGGCAGGTTACTGCAAATTCACCAACTCTGAATTGGTAAGTAAAATTCAGAAGTGATCTAAAAAGTACAGCAAATTTTGACCATGTTTGCCCAGTAAAGAGATATGCAGTGTAGTAGAAACAAGAGTTGGCAAGTATTAACTGACAGAAACATCATACGAGGCTGAGTATCTATGTAAGAAGAAAGCTAAATTCAAGACTGCTATGTATACAGTGAGGTACACGGTAGAAAGCAACACTGGAATTTACAGAAGATAATGAGCACCAAAGTAACTAGCGTTACTCACATTACTGACCTGTGAGATCAGACCAAGCTACTCAGATCAGGCTTTTTTTCAGGCATCTTAAAACTTTCCAAGGCACGACAAACCCTGCAAAGCCTCTCTGGGCAACCTCCACTGCCTGCCTGTCTTTATGGGAAAAAATGCTTCTCTATATCTAAGCTTAATCTTCCTTATCTCAGTGACTCCTATTGTCTCTCATCCTCCCAATGTGCACTGTTCTAAAAAGCCTGGCTCAAGGACATCAGAAACCTCTTTTATTCTCCATGACTTTGCAAAAATGAGAGAGAGATACCCTGCTAAGATTTCTTCCCACTGTGTCTCATCACCACTGGATGCAGCTCAGTGAGTTCTGTGGACTTGTATGAGTCAAGTCTCCCCAAGTAAACTCTCACTCAATCCCTAACCCCGGTCATTGTTTCTTCAACTATGTACAATGGTCTTGGAAATCTCATTGGTAAAGACTGAGGCAAAGCAAGGCACTGCGTACCTTGCCTGCTCTACTCGGCAACGCTCTCCTCGCTCAGCCCTTTACAACCAGTAAACATCAAAACCTTTCATTGTTACCCTAGACAACCTTTGAGGTACCAATGGTATTTACTAATACCATTCCTTCATGCCTGGACAACATTTCCAGTCTCACCAGTAGCCCATCTCTGTTTCCAGATCCTGCACACTGCCTGCTTGCGCTGAAGCTTGGCTATGAGCTCTTTGAGAGCCGAACGGACCCTTCTGGCAATCAGGGAATGCTGTTAGCCTTCCTAAGCATCTCTGCTCTTCCAAGCTGGCACCTATGGACTCCTAGGTACCAACTTCTGGAAGACAAAGTCTCCTCTCCTGAACACCGAGTCTGGGTCCTGTTACTCCTTTCTCACTCCCATCAGCATCTTGCACTCTACTATTTCTTGGTTGCTGCCGTCAAGAGTACCCACATTACTTCAACCTTAGTTCTCCCATTTATGGGGAACAGCAGAGTCATCTGTGCATCACCCCTAGTTGGCCCATCAGTGCTCCTACCCTCCAAAAATCTGGTTTGCTTGTTCCTGCTGTGTTGGACCCAGAAAGGGACAGGATGTTTATTAAAGTTTCCCATGGGAAGCACAGACCGTAAGACAGAGAATTTCTCGCCTTTCAAAAAGGCTGTGTGCACATCCTCCTCCAGAGCAGGGTAGTCGGTAGCAGACTAAACATGGTGGCACTCCCACCAGCCCCTCCTCTGATCCTGATCCACAGACTCCCAGCTCAAACTGCCACCTTGTCCCACATACATTTGAGCTACTCCTTCAGGAGAAAGGCAGTGCATCTCCTTGCCATCCCTACTTGTCTTTCTTGGGGAACCTGTATCTCTCCCTCACATCACCCCCAATTCACAGCACACTCATATCTTAAGAGCTTTCCTCATCCCTCAACTGAAGTGCTACTAGAGCTAGAAAGGATCTGGAGAACAGCAATAAAGTGGATCAGAGCTTGGAACACGTTCCACAGGTGGCAACTGAGCATTCAGCCTGGAAAAAAGAGACCACCGAGGTGTTGAAACAGAGTAGGAGAGCAGCCCACAGAACTGTAACGGCAATCAGCTTCTGTCTGGTCCACCAGGAGACATGAAGGCTACTGGACAAAGACAGCAGGAGCCAGATTCAAAAAGCCACACAAAACTATGGCAGCTCTTCATGCAATAGGAAGCACAACTGCGGAACTCCTTCCCAAAGGACCCTTATGGGCGCAAGAAGTTTGCAAGGATCAAGGAAGACAAGTAACATACAGGGGAGGTCCCGTGGGACTATATAAATTGCAGAGGATTTAAAAAACCCTTCCAAGATAAAAGCAGTGGGAGGATCAGGAGTGTTTTACCAGAGCAGTACCATGCATACTGTTTGTACTGCCCTGTAAGCATCCAGCTATGGAAATTGCTGGGCAGAACATCCATCTAAATGAAGTCATCCTGAAGTACAACAGCCATCATTCAACAGCCAGTATAAAAGTAACAGTTTATCTGAATATTTATCTAAATATTATTTATTAAATATCTTTAAATATTTTATTTTCTTTCTCTCAAAATCTCAGACTATGAAAAGTTACAATACACTTGTTTAGTGTAGACTAAAATATTTGTTTCTAGTAGATTAAAAATAAATTTCCCAGCACATTCCGGTTACACCCTCAGTTTTCTGTAGGTTAAAATGCTTTTCAGTAGATTTGCAGATGATTTATAGAAACATACACCTCCTAAAAGATGGATTCATAAAGTTTACGTACATCAATTATTGATATTAGAACATTAGAAATCACTAGGCAAGTTGCAGTATCTGTACTCACTTCCCTACTCACTCTGCCTTTTAAAAAAACACACACACATTGATTGTATTACATAAAACAACCAAAATCAGCCGCAATTGGAGCCGTGTAAGACCTTCCCCTTCATTCTTCTGAAGTTTCCTTCTTTATCAATTATTTCTCCTTTTACCCTACCTGGCTGTAGCCATTTCAGAAAGCACTCCATGACTGGAGGTATCTCATTTCTTTCATCTACCTCCCTTGTCAGCCATCCCCTTTCAGTCACCCCCCATTGTTGTAAAAAAAATCGGTTTCTCATCTGTAACCCAGTTTTCCAACGGTTTTAGGCATCCACAATTGTCACTGATGTCAGCATAAGCTGCATACACCCAGGACCTTCAGAGAGTCAACTCCTTGTCTTCAACAACTTCTTAAATTGAAGCATTTTGAAGCTTCACTTAGATAAGCTACCAGTACTTTCTACACTTCAATCTGACTTACGGATAGACACATTAAGAGATGCAATAAATAAGTAATGCATAAAATCATCTCATGCAGCGGCCTAAACTTCCCAGGAAAAGAGATTATTTTAAATTATTCACTTAAAATGAGCTGACTGACCTCCCAATAGATACCATGAAGAACACACACAGCTAATTGGAGAGTGCTTACCTGAATGACAGCACTAAACCAGCACGTGTTGCCAACATTCTTTAATCCTACTGGGCAGTTGTCTTGCCGCTTTCGATCATAAGGGTTTGGAGAGTCACTCCATACCTCTGGATGTGTCCTCTTTAAACTCGCTTTATTTTCTGCAATACTGGCTTCTAGAACTCTTCGGGAACAGAAGGGAGAGAAAAATGTGAGAAAAAACCAAAAACTCCAGATAAACGAAACAAAAAATCCCCCACCAAGTAATAAAATACCTTCAGGTAACAATACAGACAACATAATGACATCATTCACTTATTGTTGCTGAGTAATATATCCCGGTCATTATATTATATGCAATATATTATATGCAATAACATGTCTTCAAAACTGTTATTCCACTTTTAGCTATGCTACAGCAATTCCATTACTCTTTGGAAAATGGTATCGGTGAGTGCATGAACCTCCTCTGAGAGCTCTAGATACAAGAGCCATGTCTACAAGTCATCAATTATTTAAGAACCAGATTCAAATAGGATGGACAAATTTTAGGCAGCACTAATAGTACAGTGCTTTCAACTCAAATGCTTTTATTACTATGTGAAGCACCAATCACTCATTTACTGACAGGAAGCCAAAACTAGCTAGGCAACTTTCAAAAACAAAGGCAGTTTTCTGAGTTTCCATTTTTGAAACTTATTAACTTATTAACTATGTTAATCACTTTACATGGCAAGTAATTACTTTATGAGCCATGGAAAAACACCTCCCCATAATTTTTCAAATGCCACCCAACACTTTAATTGTATGCTTCAATGACCACTTTCTTTGCTGGAAACCGTTCCTATGTGATTTATACTGAATATCCGTATTTCACATGACAGTAAGACTGATGAGTATGAAGCTCTCCAACCCAAGCTTCACTCAACACATTATTTCTGTGTCAGCACTTCTGCTTAGCTTGGTGACAAAATACACCTTAAAAGTAGTTTGTAGGTAGGTGTAGGTAGGTGTATTCTAAATAGAAATTTAGAATGGATGCACTGAGGTCATGTAACAGTGGCTCTAACTCATAATCCAAGAGTCTGGCATGTGCACTACTGACACAGTAGTCACTGTCCCCAGCCATCCAGTCCCACTCCCAGACAAAAGGCTGAGCTGCTCTCCTACACTAAGCACAGGCTCTCACAAGCTGCACCACAAGCATCTAAGCAGTCTGAGCAGCATGAAGAGTTGCCCCCTCTCAGTTCTAGACTCACTAAGCATCAAAGAAAGGCAGGTTTAGGTTGCTCGGTAAAGGGAGCTCCTAAAGGATAAAGTTTGAATAACTTAGAAAAAATACAGAAACAGACAACCCCCCCTTCCCATAATCTCTGTTTCCTACCCACATCTTTATTTCAAGCAATGTTCCTGTCAAAGAAACAGAAAGAAAAGCTATCTTACCAAGAACTATGAAGCATCATATGAATTTACTGCAGATAGCTGCTCTGGGGAACAGACTAATTTGTTATTGATACTTATTTCAGAAAAAAATACAGTAAAAGAGAGGCATTCTACATTTGAGAGACCATTTGATACAAATACCACTTTTGTATCTGTCTCAGGAAGAACCTAAATCTTGCCATTTCCTAAGGATTAATCGATTTAGTTTTTTACATCACCTTGTAAACAGCACTGAAAGGAAAGGCATATAATCCACTAAGAGTTTCTGTTCTGACATCTATTCAAACACTGCATAGGGATGGAACCTGACCCTGATTATTGTAAGAGTCTTTTCTGATAGTTTTTTCTACTAAGAAAACCCCAAAATGTAAAGAAACAGTCAAATTCATTTTCCTTTTCACTAATACAGTCCTTCAAAACTGTTAGATGACCTGCATATCTCTGCTTTGAGAGCAAAAGTTGGTCAACAGGGACATTAATAATCAATTTTAAAAATGTCATACATAGTTCAAATAATTTGTCATGCAGGTAGAATTGCTTAAAATCTCATTTAAAGTAAATTGAAGGGACTTTTAAAACTGACAGGAAGATTGACAGACTGGAATAAATTTAAATGATAACAGGACTACAACATCTACTTCACACCACTTGTGTTTCAGGTAAACAATCAAACTTTTCCTTTTTTGTTCCCTCTAGAAGTTCAAGAATATTTCAAGGTATTTCAAGATTCAAGTTTTGAAAAAAAAAAAATACTTTCAAACTGAAACGGTTCCCTGACTCCATGAGTATTACCATTCATCAGCTTAATTACCCACTAAAATTTCTTTCTTGTATTCAAATTTGTATTTCTTTAGCAGGTAAGGGATTTACTCATCTCTAGGCTTGACCTGAAATGTGTTTCCGTGTGTTAGTAAAGTATTTGCTTCTGAAGGCATCATGGTATTTTTCCTTAATTCTACTTATAACATTATCTGTCTTCAGAGAGCACATGCAGTAACTTCACATTCTATGTGCTGAATTAATTTTCAGAAATAATGATAGCTGTAATGCAGCTAAATCAAAAATGAAAAGTGAAATAAAGTGTAGTGAGCACAGTAAATAGGAACCTAATGATCAGCTCAAAAGCCACATAAATAAATGCATTTACTAGCACAGTGAGGATAACCCACATAAAATGCTCACTGTCTTACATCCATGGAGTCACAAATTTGGGACACCACCTGGCTCAAGAATCTTACACTGCTTGGCAAAACAAGCATCCTTCCAAAGAGTTATTTAGCAATTTTGGTGACAGAGCTGCAGCCCCACTTGGTGACCCCTGGGGGCAACAGCACAATTCCAGCACAGAGCCATCGCTACATCAGCTAGCTACCTGCAGGGTTTGGCATCCCCCCAGACTCACCCAACCTACAGCTCTCCCACCTCCAAGGGCTGGAATCCTGTTTGGAGGGAAACGCTGTAGCGAGGGTTAGTTAGTGCCAGGCTCGGCATGAGACTTGGAAGCAGTGCTTTATTTCTCTGTAGCAAGCTGGGCACAGCCAAGCAGCTGTGCAGAACTGCAGGGGGCTCACCAGACAAAGCAGGAACCCCCGGGCAAGGCAAATCCACAGCACAGAGATTCAGCCAAACCACTCTAAGGAAGTCCACTCAACATGCTGCAGAAAAGCCCACTCTGTCAGGTTACTCAGCTGAAAGAGCATGGAAAGGCATTTGTACTCTGACTGTCTTACAGATGGACACCCAGGAATACATCCCTCACTCTACAACATCCCACAACCACACCTTGGACCTACACACACAGTGCTTAACCACAGTGCAGAGTCCCCAGCAGTTTCAATAACCCCATTTTAAAAAAAAAGCCCAGGGGCTGTGCACGTCCTTTATACACTGACAGTATGGACTCATTTTTATATGGGCAGTACCACAGGCACAACACAGGCCAGCTGATTTCTCCTTCCAGTAATATCTTACTGGCTTCCCTAGTGAAGCCCTATTTGGTCAGCTTCAGGCTCTTTCAATCCAGGAAACGTAATATAAACAGGAGAAACTTCTTCACAATAGGAAATACACTGATCACACGTATTTCTCTAGGAGATTTAAAGAGGAAACATGAAAAGACTTTAAATGTGCCATGTACAAGACGTTCAGCTCGGACACTTGGACATTTCAGATGCACTCCTCTCAACACCTACACGGTAATCAGATCTGTCCTTACTAGGTAGTCTAAAGCAATTACGTTCAGGAAGACAATTTCTACGTGCATTACAACATTAATTACACAAGTCAAGAAATTCCATTAATTCTCCCTTGGAAACCCTAACAAAATCTGTGCAAATTAGGTTCCAAACCACTATGAATACCTTTGAAAAAAATATCCACCACAGCAAAAACTATTTAAATATGCACATGGCCTATATTTTTAAAAATTAAACACTTGCACAGTTTAAATTTGCGTATTATTGTCCTCCTATTTGATTTCTGCTTCTTGTTTTATCTAGAAAATCAAAAGTAAATGGCTGTAGCTTGACTTGTTTACAACCACAGTGTTCTACTTTTTGTTTTGAGAAGTTTTTCAAAGATCATGCGCCTTCTATTGGAATGCCAACATTCTTCTGTGGGGTGTTAACTACAAATTGAGGCGGGTTTTTTGTTTTGTTTTGATTTTTTTTGTAATAAAAGCAGTGTGAAGTTCTGTCCTTAAGGAAACTGATTCAATAGTTTGGATCAAGAATTCTGAACTTCCTATATTTGTTCAACACTCACATAATTTGCCATCAGCTCAGGGTGCTTCTTGCTACATTACTGAGTTGATCTAATGTCTCAATGCTGGCAAAACCTTCAAGATACTCATTCTTCTCTGCCCCTATTCACAAGCAATTCCCTTCCTTGAGTCATGAAATACTATGGATCCTTCAGTGAATATTATATAGTTTTGAGAAATGAATTTGTGCAACAAATGGTCCAAAGAACCCTCTAGCAAGCATAAAAAATGTGGTGCAATGCACTGAGGAGGGTATGACCTGCAAGAAACTCATCTGAACATTGCACATGGTACTGTGTGCAATTTTGCCATTAGATTCAAGTCTCTATTTCATAAGACCAAGATTTTCTCTACAAATAGCCAGATTGTCTATGTGCCTTCGTACATAGAGAAAAAAAGGCATCATTTATTATTTTCTGCAGCCAGAAAAATATACACTGTAATTTAAGTAGAAAGTATTTATAATACTAAGTTATGGGCTAAGCAGATAGGAGCAAAGAGGGGTTTTTAGTTCCAAAAGTGAAAAACAAAGTCTACAGCAAAAATTCTAACTCTTCAAGGCTCTCAAGAATTGAGCACAGCTGAAGCAGTCAATGCTTGGGTAAAGAAAAAGAGGGAGAAGATTTTCCATCTCCAGAAATAGGTCCATCTTTCTTAGTGCCTGCCTAAATCACAGCTCCGCAATTACAATTCTGCCCTTCAAAAAGGAACGTGCAAGAGCTGATCTTCCAAAAAAAAAACTGGACAGAACTTCTGCCATCCTCTTGTATACATGCACATACTGAACTTTTTAAAAAATCAACCCCTTAAATGCTTCTTCCAGTTGTAAATGAGAATATAAATCACTTTCATCCCTACTAAAATATGTTCTCTTAAATTCATATAACAAGATGACTCTTATCACAAATAGGAGGGGCAGAAGGGTAGGTTTATTCTTCCAATTAGCATACTTATTTTTCAAAAGGGTAAAGAAAACTACTGTTGATAAAGTAACACAAATAAAGCAATAAAATATCCATATTCTCAGAGATGGAATTTTCTAATAAGTCATTTAGCCTGTCAAACACAATGAACTGAAAAAAAGAATTATTGTGGTTAATCTCCCCATCTAAATTATTTTTTTATAGAATTGGTCTTTTACAAGGAGGCAGTATTTTACCTCCTACCAAGGATCAAATCATTGCCTGTTTCCCTTAGAACAAGGCCAGCCACAAACAAAAAAACTCAACATTCCTCCCAAGACCAGTTACAGACGGAAAAAAAGAAACAACATCCCTTCCCATACACCCAAACTTAGTTCACATCCCAAATATTTCATAGTTGTATCAACATTACCAAAAAACATACACTGTACAAGAAGTTATCATAAAATCTGATCAAAAGTTAGCTCAAAGACTCTTATCACACCCAAACTGAGAGAATTAAGTTTATATAACTTTAAATCCAGAACTTCACTCAAAGCCTATAAATCTTATTTGTTAAATAGGTTAATAACATTCGTCACCTGCTAAAATATAGCAGCTGCTCTTAGTATCCTCAAGTCATAATATTAATACCCACTTCCTCCTTCTTCCCACTGCCTCAGCATAGAGGGAAGACAATGAAGAATGAATATATAGAAATACTGTAAAATGAACACTGTGAAAAATAGGACAAAGTATTTATTAGCTTCTTAATTATATTTTGGGTTTGTTGCTTTTTACCTGGTACACAAGAGAAACTTCTTTAGGGGTTAGGTCCTATTTAAACATGACCACACATTCTCTATCTCCATCCACTCCCTCCATATTTAAAGAAATGCATAAATATGAAACATACTATTAAATCCTAGTCCACACATAATAGACTATTTTCCAGTGTAGAACATACAATACATTAAAGCAGCATCTTGAAGCCAGGCATATCAGTAGCACAAGTTAAAGTAAACAAGTTATTATTTGCTAAAAGTTTAAAAAAGCAATACAGGCCAATCTCCAACTCTTTAATTTAATTTCTGCTTATATAAGTTGGTTGTTTACCTGCTAATGGCTTGTTCCTCATCTGTTATTCCAGTCTCCCTGAATGCCCTGTTTGATTCCTCCAAACTCAAGGCAATTGCCCTCTGAAGATCATCTTTATCATCTCCAGTGAGATCAATCACATCTGAAAAGCAAAACTATCTTTCTCAAAATTAAAAGTGAAACAGAATGAAAGGTAAGTCTTACTGTAGAGGAGAGAGCCCACGTGGATTGCTGAGCACCATTCCAGTCCATCCCTCCTGTGCCCTATGCTCTTCCAACCACTAACCCTACTAACAGCTCCCTTCTGCCTCCAAGCCAGATAAAAACCTCAGCAGCTCACTCTGGGATATGATGGGCTGTAGTTCTCCTTGCTCCTAATGTTCTTAAGTTCCACAAAGCTATGGGACAAACTCAGGAATCCATGTTTTCTGAAAGCCTTCTTAAAGCAATACACTTAAATGCATTACCAGCTACTGAGATCAGCTGCTTCAGGGAACACATGATGAAGACGACCTTACTTAAAAAAGATACCTTAATTGAGCATAGTTTATTTTCCTCCTCATGAAGGAACATGTAATGGAGTTATCCCAACGCTGCCCCAAATTCGACACGTATTTCTGTACCCTGGTGAGCCAAATACTTTCACACAATTTCATAATAAGTGGGAGAGTTCCTTACTCAACCTAATTATTTTCTATCCTGTTTGTGCATTCCTTTTCTGAACATACTAAATTCAATTTAATCTACTGAAAGTATCGCATCTAAACATGAAAAAAACAAATACTGGAGACAAAATGAGGATCCATACTTGGATATGTGGGGAATACTGGATGGACTACTGACTGAAAACAGCTCTACTTCTGCCTTCTTCACCAGCTCTTCAACAAAGGATCACAGACTGATATCCCCCATAAACTTCCTTATTTCCTGAGGGCAGCAGTAACAGCCCTGCTTCCATTCAGGTGGGATCCTACTACACACCACAACACAAATCATGTCCCCATCACGTACTTAGCTTTTAGAGCAGCTAGAGCCTACAGGAATGTCCATCAGCTGCCCAAGACCTTCAAAAAAGTCAAGGTCACCGGTTATCACCATTTCAAGGATCAGAAGTCTCATTTTCCAAGTCAGACAGACAGAAAGAAAGGAAAAGTGTGAAAGGGACTTTGGTGTGCAATGTCAGGCAGACACGCACATGGAGCATTGGCTGGTTTGAGTCTCCCTCTTCTAAGGCAAAGTTTACCCAAAGAGTTATGAAAGGGACTTTTCTCCAGCCTGGGGTTTGGCCATTAGAAGCTGAAAGGCCCTGGGAGAAAGAGATACAGATTGAAACTGGCAATTGCTTACAAAGAGAGACAAGGCTTGTCAGCATGTCTCCTTCCAGAGGCTAACCCAATTACCCCGAAGAGCTTGTCTGTCTACGTTCTGACTTCTCTCCTGCATGGGCTGGCCACTGTAGAGAGTGTAGCTTCCCCTATTCCTCAGGGCTTTCTTTTTTGGGATGTTTCTCATAGGATCAGAAAAAAACCACTAAATTCAGTATACAAAAATCATTGCCATAGTCATGCATGAACAGAAAATGGGATGACCTGTCTTGCAGAAACCTGTAAATAGAAAGAAGTTGTGAAGAAACTTTTAACGTCAACATCTTCAAAACCTAGTTTTAAACTCAGCCCTGTTTTCTCCAGATAATGGTTGAACTTCTACTTTATTTATTGGGCCTTCAAAGGGAGCACTCTTACCTGAAGAGTACACTGGGCAATCTGCCGTGATCTAGAAGTATAGAAAAACACTGTTGCTATCAAAGCAGCACCTCCTAATTTTATTCTTGGGCCTTCCACAGTCAGCTCAGATTTTCCAGCATAACAGAAGGGTACTTCATCTCAGATGCCTGAAATTCTCCTTCAGAAGTACTAAAACAATTACAACCACCAGCAGCAGAAGTCGCCCCCAGAGAAGTTTTGATAAATATGCTGCCATGCTGAGAACAACAATTTGGGTGAAAATACCCTCTCAGTCTGGGTCACATACAAACCTGGCTCTGTCCTACAGCCTGACAGCAGAAGGAGACTAGAAAGGTGGACAGAAATGAGAGGATCCCCTCACCAAACACACACTACCTATTATGCTCTAAAATGCTGTGCTCATGTTATATTTTCTGCCCATTTACAAGGAGCCACACACAGCACCTCATCTTCCCAGGAGCCAAGCTGTATTTCTCAAAGTAGGAACAGTGGTCACAACCCAGCAGCCACATACGCTGATGGACAAGCGTGGGACTGCTCTGGTCACTTCCTGACAGAGAGGATGTTCCTTGAGCAAGTCTCTAATCAGGTAAGAGGGATGACATTTTTATATGACAGTAAAGAAAGTCAGATTAAGAAGTCAGCTTCTCTGTGTGGGGACTGTTTTCTAGAAAAGAACTCCTAACGTAGGTGAAAATTATGTATTTTACAAAACTTCCCCCGTTACACAAAAATCTATCTCGATCAACTCCAACTCACACTTCCATTAGTCAACTTCTGCAACTCCCTAGCCTTCTAATTTTTATTAATCTTTACCACCACCTCATGTGTCTAGAAGTTTATACCATTCATATTACCAGCAATTACATAATTTTAATATTAAAACCCCAAATCTTTCACTTCTGTTTGCCTTCCAAAAGCAGACGAGCCAAAAGCTTTTGTTTTGGCATGCAAGGGTTTTAGAGCAGACACTACAGGATTCTCTTTAGAAATGTTCTATTCATACATTGCTCCTGCTCTGCATGAAAAAGACAGTAGACTGAAGACACACTGCCAGATATTCCCACTACATGTGAGTGGTGCAATCAATTCATGTCACACAGGGTTTACCCAGCATAATTTATGTCCAAAAATACATTCAGAAGTATCAGCTCATCCACAGTAACCTATTTCTCGCAAGCTTTTAGTTCATAGCAAATGTAAAATAAAAATAGTTTTGAAATTTAAGCTACCATATTTACAGCTGACACAGTAACTCATTAAGCTGCAACACCTCACATATGACTTGAATCCTAAATCATTAGATGGTAAAGAAGACTTCAGTAGAAGTCACAAAAGAAGGGTAAGTCTGAGACTAAACTCTTTATTCTAAAAAAAACCAAAAATAAATATAGATATTTTTATACATATTACCCTGTCTTCACATTTTGAATCCCTGTCAGTTGGTTATACATTATAAAAGTATACATACAATACATTAAATTCATGTAGTTTTCTCTTTTTCCTCATTTTTGTTTTAAAGTATCTTCATGTTTTATAAATTCTTGCATGGGGATGTTAATGTTACAGCTATTAGTAGTGGACCTTATTCATGAAACTGAGCTGCTGAAGTTTCCTATCAGACCGACAGTTTTCTCTGTTTTAAGTGCAAGTTTGAAGAAAAATAAAAAATGACTTACACAAAGTTTTTATCAGACACACAAGTTTTTTTTCTGTGTTAGGCTGAAGGATACATTTCATAAAGGTGTAAGAATAATGCCACTTGTCCAAATTTAGTTACCTGACTTTAATTTACACATGCCAGTTTTGTAATACTCCTCTCATTTAGCCCACAAAACACTTCAGTTCTCACTGGCTCATCCTCATATAGGTACTTAAAACTTTAATGTCAAATAGCCTTAGAAAATGCTAACACTCTTAACCAGGCCATGACTAGTAAATAAAGTTTGCTTATGAAAAAAAATCTCCATGAGCAAAGAAGCTCATCAACACAGTCTGGCTTAGTGCATTTGTGTTTATTCAATGAAAATTAGCATTCATAATTAATCATCTGTTTTGCTAAGAAATATAGTCTTGGTTTACAACATTATTATAATATAACAATGTGCCCTTCTGATACGTAAGATTCGCAGACTTTGACATTGTTTGTAATTCTACAAAACAATTTTAAGTTGTATATTGAAATCTGGGACAAAATATACTAGTGTATGTATAATAAATGCACACACTTTATCTATCCCCAAAGATCTTCCTTTTTTTAAAAAAGCTCATTAATCTGTTTACTTTGGAAGTTTCTATCATCACTTAAATAAATGGTTCTTACTTGGTTATTGCCTAGGTCATTAAAATAATTACTGTGTTGTTGACTTGGTACTTATACGAGGAGGAGGCAGAGAGTAGGAACTTCAGACTTAAGTAGGCTGGGAAACTCAGCATGAGGGACAGATCACAAGTAGAAACTGAACGCAGGGACAGGCAATAAACATCCACAGCGATGCAACAACTGGAACAGGGAGAGAAAAAATGAAGGGGCAGCCTTGATGGGTTCAATAGAGTAGTTCCAAATATGAAAATCCAGCAGCAACATTCCAATTTCAACACATCAACAACATAATAATTTTTAAAAGGGAGTTGAGACTACATCTGGTTTATTTATGACAAGCAGAGCTAAGTGAGACCCTATATACAGCCACTGATTCTGTGATGTTAAATACACAGTAGTCTCAGGCTCCTAACGTAAAGATTTAGAGGAATTCAGGTGGCTGTATATGCAAATTTTGGTTAAAACTGGATGAGGGGAGAGCACCCAGCACCCCTGCAGCAATTCAGCCAACTCAAACTGCTGTACTGGTGCAGGAGCTTGTAAATATTGGCCACCATTATCCCACAGCTTCCTGATCTCAGCTGTATTTACAACATCCTACAATCATAACACCTTAAACCGACAACTACCACATTGATGGGGAAGGAGAGAGGTAATCATGGCCCAAAGCAACAAGTCAATCTGTAAGATGAAAAGAGGACCTCAAGGTACAAGACGCCCGACATTCTGAAGCAGGGACCTTGACTTACCAAGCTGGCAAAACTCCCAGGAACTTGGATGGAAATGACACAAATAACCCTTGAAATAGAAGGAAATGTCATGAAGACACACAGCGAGGGCTGAGTTAGGCAAGGTGACAGAAGAAGCCACTGTCAAATTCTACTCACAGAAACAATAAATGAACAGCTAGAGAATGAGGACTGACTAGGACCTGTGCCAAGAAGGATCCAGAAGCTACAGCCAACTCAGGCTCAATCTGCAATTCACATCATCACAGCACTGAAGAAAATAGGAAGTGTTACACTTGTGTCAGACTAGAACGTGGGTATTTATAGAGATTCACCTATTTTTCTTAAGCTGATGTCTTCATTATTGTTTCGAGAGCCACAGCTCAGAATAAAAGCATACAAAAGAAGGCCTAGATGAGAAGGAAAAAAAATGACAATAGGTACAGGAGATGCATCCAAATACTTGAAAGGAATTTAGGCTGTTTCATTTAAATCTGCAAGAAGTCTTTTGATACACCGTCTTCGAGCATGCAACACTTCATCAGAGGTAAAAGGAATGGAAGTGTACTATAATTTCCACAGGGGGCACACAAGGAGTAAAAGACTTAACCTGAAGCAAAAGGGATTTAGGCAAGACACTAGGAGTCTAAAAGTAGGGACAGTGAAGCTCCAAAAGAAATTACCCTATAAACTTTTCAGAGTCTCTAGAATGGAACAGTAAGAAATGTTTTATAAACATCACTTCAGAACGATGCAGGTACTGTTGAGTCTAAACTCTATCTTGCTGGAAATGGCTGACTGACTTCTGAAACATATGCAAAGGCTCTAAGTAAGAACAGGAAGATATAAAAAGCCAGAAGCCATGAAATCTACAATCCTCGAATTGCTGTGTGTGGCATCTCATAGTTACAGTGTAATATGCCCTTATAAAAGGGCTTGAAATCTTTTGTTTTGCTTTGGAATGTGCAGTTGCAAAGACTAATAGGTCAGTTTTAATGAGAAATAACTGAGTTTTCAAAAGACGGGAAGGAGAAAATTTGTCCTGACAGCTGTTTCATTGGAACACAACCTCCAAAACACATCTCTTCCTTCTGGTTCCTTCCTTTAATCCTGGGTTCTTCAAGTTCCTTCAATAATAGTACGAAAATTGATACATTCTTAGCAATCCAACAGTTCTGTTGTTCAGCCATAGATAAAAATACACAAGCTTACTTCAAATGGGAACAAAAAGGTTTGCAGAGAAATAAATAAAGTGAAACTATTTGGAAGTACTACTAATCTTCCTTTGTTTTTCTTTAAGTATAATGCCTAGGATTTCCTCTACCAAGTGGAACATTAAAATTACCTTAGACTAGAAGGTGTGCATCTGTACATTGCAAGACTAATGCTCAAGCACTTTCTCCTCATAGAGCGCAAGAAGGAAAAAAAAAATCAAAATGTTAAAATCACCTTTGCAAAAGGATCAGATTAAGCTTGCCTCATTTTTGATGTGAAAATACTACATTTGCAAGTGCTTGCATATGCCATTTTGAACAGACAAAAAGGCAAGCATCACAAGTAACACTGATTGTGCAGGTCAGTCTTCGTTTAACAGATGGAGTAGATTTAATGAAAATCTCTTATTTTTACAGCTGCTGAAGTGTGGCATTTGGTAATAAGACAAACCGGTTGTTTTTATATCCCCTACCATCCAAGGTGCAACTCTCAAACCACTTATGACCACTGTCACTTTCGGAAGAGCCAGTGCACAATCCTGGCTGTTATGGTACACATTAACATTTTCGTTTTACCCCTTAACTAAGTAACCATGTCAAAGAAATGTAGTCAGTCAAGCTCACAGAACACATCTGATATACCCTTATGCAAGGAATAGATTCAATGGCCTTTGTAAATGGCTGGAGGTTTTCTGTGGCATAAGAGAGAGCTCTGGTATTTATCTGTGACTTTCTCATTCCCAGTTTGGATGCTTTAACTTGGTGGGACTGCAAAGCTCAGTGACTCTTAACATCCCAAGTTTCAAATGCATAGAGGTAGTTAAGCAGTAAGGAACAGTAAAAGTGGGTTATAATTAATTCATGTAATTATACCTATGTGGGATACTAAAGGGAGTCAAATGTGAGAGACAAGATCCTGTCAGCAACTCAGCATAGCCACTGAGAACTGCTAGTGTTTCTTTGCAGAACGGAGAGATGATGGTTAAAGCCACCTGCTGAAGGTTTTCCATCCTGTGCCCACCCTTCCATTCTCTCCTCACAAGTCACTGCTCTTTCACACTCCCTTATGACAGTGCTTTCTAACACAGGGCCCTGACTTGGCCTTTTTGGTGCACTGCATTATTTAAATCTAGAATCCAAATGATTACAGGCAAGCACATTACAAGGAAAGTGTAGGTTTTGTCCAGAAGCACGTACTAGATCTCGACAGGAGCCTGGGAGGGCTCAATGATTATCACACTGGTCTAGGTTTTTCTGTTGTAGGTGTTCAGTTCTTGCCTTCCTTGTAAGTCCTCTAGCACGATGAAAAGCACACAAAGATGCCTTTATCTCATAATGTGTTTTCAGTCTAACTAAAACAGCCAAGACTGGCCAAGGGCTCTCATCTTTGTTGCCAGTGAGGACCTGACCAGATCCTAATGTTAAAAAAATAAATTAATTAAAAAACCTACTTTTCCCACAGCAATTGGTCACTGACTTGTTATGCTGTGCAACTGTAAGGAATCTACCTTCAGCCCTCCAGAAAAGAGAAGTAAATTCTGAAATTCACCTTGGAATGTACAACTCAAGACCTACTCTCCTCAGTCTGACCATCTGCCATGGGTAATGTGGGCTCTTGCAGGTTTTATTCATATCCCTTGTTGCCTCATTTCTTCAGTAAGGTTGTACAGCACAGTAAGTGACAGCAAAACTAAATACTTCTGTTAATGGGATTGCTATTAAATCTAATTAAGCACAGACTGCAGGAGAATCCAGCTTACTATTCCACTGCCATAGTACGTTGTCAGTACTAGAAACTATGACACAGTGGTGAGTTTGTTCTCGACAGCCTTCATTTCCTCAATGCCAATTTTCTGACACAAAAATTTAACACGTGGAGAAGGTTGTGTGTGTTTTCTCTCCAAAGGAGTAAAATGAAAAAACACACAAAAAGCCCAGGCCACCCACCACAACTTAGTGCATGGATAACACAACTACCTATAATGCACAGAGGATATTTTATACAGGGTTGCTAATCATACCAAGGATTTAAGTGCAGCCTTTAGATCGGACATGCTGAGAATAAACTCATCTCTAATTAAAAAAAAAAGTTTAAAAAGTTCATGTCAGGGATCTACAGACAAAAGATAACTGTACAATTGATAAGGAGATCTAACTAAACTTCTTCCCATTGAAGCTGCCATGCCCAAAAGAAAGGGGGAAAAAGTCCTACTGCAGGAGGCACTAAATAATTCTACTCGTTTAATAAAATCTGCATAGACGTACTACATATATGGCCAAAGAACTGATATATAATTAAAATATTCTCCACATGCATTGCAAATGGTGTAAAGTAACTATAGCATCAAGAAATTTGGACTTTACAGGTATCAATCCCACTACAAAACTTCCTTTGACTTCTTACTTCTACTTCTTTACTTCTTTTATTTCCTATATTTATTACCAGAACACATTTATTTTTTTCTCCCCATAAAAATAACTATACACCAAAGCAGAGGATTAAAGCCTGCAAGACTTAGAGAAATTCAGGTTGGGGGACCTCCTGTATAAACTAAATGGAATTGTTTAAAATCAGTTATATTTAATGTTATATGAAATATATATAAAATACCTACTCTCTTAGTACAAAATTCACACTTGAACTCCCACTTCTTCCTTTGTGAAAATCATTCCTATCAGGGAGAAGCTACTCTTAAGAGTATTCAGCTTTACCATATTAAGACAAACAACGACAGACTCCTCCAATTTGGTTTTGACAGAGAAATACCCAGCTTTTGCCTTACATTTTTTACTGCATGATCCCAAACCTGGGGAGCGGGAAGGGGAAAGGAAAAAAAGATGGAAAGCCCATTTATTCACCCTTTGATCAGTACCATACATACACATAAAGGTATTACCTAAAGGTAGCTCAAATTAAAAAAAAAACAAACTAAGAACAAAAATCCCCAGTGAAATACAAAAAGAGAGAATACATAATAATCTAAGAGCTGATAAGTAAAAATTATCTGCAGATGAACAGTTATGTCACAGGCAAGGTTTTATTTCCCATGCCTTTAAACTAAACTTATGAAAAGAAAAAATACCTACTGGTGTCTGCCTGGCTGCCCACGCTGATGTATCTGTCGTTCCCAGGAAGGGCTGTTTGGTAGTAAGTTGCCTCCTCTAGCTGGGGAACCTTGGCATTCTTTGCGGTGAGAAAAGCCACAGCCAACTCCAGATTACCATTGCTGTCCTTCAAGCATAGAAAAAAAAAGCCACAAGTGAGAGTCCTCTCATCCTTTCTTTAATTTTTCTTAAAAGCAAAGAACATGGTTAGCAACCTCAAATCAATAGCCATTGTACTGTCAGGTAAAATGCTGACTTGAAAAGAAAGTTTACAAACAAATATTCTGCAGATTCACTATTTTTAATCAAAATAAAGATAGAACATCTTATAAAAATTGTTTTGGTGGAGTTTCACTTATTTTAGGAAAGCAAAAAGTAAGTCTTGTAGGGTAGGTCAACCTCTCAACCAACATCACCAGATCATTCACTGGAGCCACACTTAAACAGGAGTCAGATGAATTCTTCTGAAAACATACAGTTTCATTTTTAGAGCCAGAGATCCTGACTTTTGAAAAGCAGTTGTGCACATTACTTATGCTAACAACAACTACCTTTTTCTGATTTAAATTACTAAATCCTTATTTACCATGTATAAATGGCTAAAAAGTTCTGCTTGAGGGAAAACATTTTCTAAATTTATATATATATTCATGTATATGGAAAGAGAATACAGAGAGATCTGCCATTTTTTACTTGCATCAAAGAACTCTTCTTTTCTGTTAAATAAATTACAATGGTTGAAAAAACGTTGAAACAATACCAAATTAGCAAAGGCTGGCAAGTTCAAGCAGAGCTCCTCATTCTACACAGTGAGCAAGGCCTGTGCATGATAGGAAACGGCCACACCTTGACAAGAAAACACCACTTGCTTCCTCGGGAGCTGACCATCTGTAGTAACACCAATGTATCCCAAAACAATTTACACAAAGGTTAAAGGCAAGTCATAATATTCCTGTCTTTTCATTTTTGAACACTTGATTTTTACGTCAGTACCAAAAGAGAACAGATTCCTTGTAAAGTGAATAAGCCATCATTATTAGCTTTTTTTTTCCCCCTGCAATAAATTTAAGCTGGGAAGGGAAAAAGGAAGGAAAGGAAAGAAGGGAAGGAAGAGAAGGACAGGAGTAAGAAAGGGTGAGATTTATGGCTTTCACTGGCAGTTAAAGATGCATTCAGCTAAAGTCAGTTATCTTACCTTCAGTGCCTGTTGTAGTACCTGAATGTCATTGATACCAGTAATCTCCCTCAGCTGATTTAAAAATGTCTGCTGGTGCTAAAAAAAAACCAAAAAACCAGATCATCAAAATAAAATCAGAGACAAATAACAGCAAAATCAATTAACAGACTATACTCCTCCACAAACATTAAAGGCATCTCCATATGAGGTTCATGCACCACAAAGGGACCCTTCATTACTCGAGTTTGTCTTAGTTTCTGCAATTTGGGCACTTTTAATTCCCAAATGTAATGATTTTGCATTTTGGTGGGTTTGCTTGGTTTTGGATTTTTTTAAACTAAAAAATGGGTAAGCTTATGCAACATGAGTTTAAGAAGCCTACATAAAGCCACAATTGGCCTTTCTAAACAAATAAAACTCCACAGCTTTGGTCTCCAAAGGCAGTAGTGGAAATAGCTGACTGAACTCCCACCAAAACCAACTTCTTTAACTCCCAGTTATTCTCAACCCCATTATTTCCTTAATATAAATAATTCCTAGTCATTCCAACCACAACACCAGGAAACTCAACTTTGCTGAGCACTGAAGTGTTTTAAGAGAAACACTATAAAAACTCCAAACAAAACAAGTTTCTTGATTCTGAAATAGAACTTTAGAAAGCCATCCAAACTGCCTTCCTAGACCAGTAGAATCCAACTCTCCCAAATCACGTAAGTCAGCACCCACAACTGAGTTTAAAGCAACATTGGGAATTAGAAAAAGAACAAGAGGTTCTGGGTGTCTTAAATATTCACTCCATGAGAATTTTGAGGCTTGGTTTTGTTCTATTTAAATAAAAATCTGGTCCCACCCCTGTTTAGAGCCAAGAGATGATTCACTCTGCTCATGCTCAGCTATCCCATCACAGAAGCAAAAAGCAGGCACTAAGCTGGAACAATCCTTGAACTCCTGTTAACCATTAAAACCATGAAAACACAGAGCACTGACCATTGTTCCATACTAACAAATTCAATTGTTCCTTTGGCAGATGGGAAATGGAGAAAAAATATTTGTAAATGGTTTTTCCCTTTTATTCTTTGCCCACTACATCCTGAACTCAAAACAGTAATTTCATCTATGAAAGAAAATTTTTGTGAAGTACAGGGTTTTGTTTGCATGACAAAAAGCATATTTCCTATTGTGAACAAATAAACGTTCTCCTGCTACTCTCTAAATTAATTTTAAAATAGCAACTATAATTGTCTTGTGGCTACTCCTAAAATACTTATCTTTAAACTGAATTATCTGGAATCAAATATTCAAATATCCTTATTCTTCCCTTATCATTGCTTTGTATAGAGGAGGAAATCAAGATCTGCATGAATGCTGAATTTCCCAGTGAGAAATTAACCTGGCAGGCACTGCTTCATGCCCTAATAAGTTGAAATAGAAGGCGTATAGTACAGGATGTTTATGAATTACATACACAATCTTCCTTTCATTTATGATCCTAAGAGACACTGCTAACAATCCCCTTTGCCTCCTTCTTTTTTCTTTTCCTTTTGAAAACCCTTCTGTTGGCACAAGAAAAGTGAAGTGATGAAGGAAAACAAACTCCCACTCTATCCCCAACCCTCACCTCTTTGTTTGTTTACTCTCTCCATTTCTTAGCACTGTACAAAGCCACTTGTTTCCCCTATGAAATTGCTTTCCTGCCCCTAAGTCTGGCAAGAATCAAAGAAATGAAATAAGGTATTCGGGAAAAATAATTATAACAGCATTAAAATTGGCAGCAGCAGTCCAAGGCATGGCAATAAAGTGGATTTCTTTTTTTGCCACCAACATGACGATAAACAAAACAGAAAATAGTTTCACTATAAATTATTATAACAACAAGTTCTATCAGATTTCTGTATCTTCCACAATATATACAACACTTGGAAAGGCTGATTGGAGGATATTTATCGTTCAGAGACTGGGAAAAGACAGAAGAGACAGTTTACCAACAAACAATCTCTTAGCAGTTTCAAAATATTGGCTGTTAATTTATGAGCACAGCTGCGACTTATAAACTTAGACATCTGTAGTTTCTATCCACATTTCAGTATTCCAGTGTAAAAGCTGTGTTTCAAGGCCCTCTTCCCGTGGATATACACATTTAACAGACCAGAACTGCACGCAGAGATGCACCTTTCTCATCAAGAGATGATTAAAGTATGTAAGCATACTTTTTTTTAAGGCCAAGAGTTTAAGGTACTCAGCTCCAGAATTTCTAACTGGTAACTAAAAGAACAACATGGAGAATCCATAAGCACCAGTGTTACAAGTGACAGGAATTAAGAGAAAAATTAACAGTTCTCCTGAACACCTTAAATGGAGCTTTGGGGCATTTGTCTGGTTTAGACATTACTGTTTCTTCAGCTAAATGTGGACAAGTAGCCATTAATTTCTAATTGACTTATTTCAAAACACGCAGAAGTTAAAGAATGGACATATTCTCTTTCTAGAAGGAATGAAATTGAAATTAATTCCACCTGATCAATAACACCTGCTAATAGACTTACAAAATAGATTTTCAAAAACAATTGTAAAACTGCACAAGGCAGCTAAAAATTCTCTTCCACAAATGCACCATCTGCCTTCATCCTCACAAATCTGATGTAACAGCATCCATCATCTTTACTGTGCACTGACCTTTTTTGCAAACGGATGTTTAACATGTCATTATTCTCCTTCCTTGTTATAATGACAGTATGTTACCACCCAGGAAACTGTATTAACACATGTAATTCTATTTCTTTCCATTACAAGTGACAGAGCAGGCAACTATCAAACCCTCTCCTCATTCACTATCAGAGGGTGAGATTCAATTTTCTTTTCACTTAAGACACTTATGAAACAATTGCAAGCATATTCTGAAAGTTCATATTACTTAATTCCTGATGTGATTTTATTTAGTGCATCTGTACTACTTTTCAAAGTCAAAATGGCTAAATTTTACTTGTTTTGAATAATATTCCTTTAGCTACGGCTATTGGGGCATACAGGAAACTTATGTTACTATCACCCATGACTGCGGCTTGGAGACCAATTTATAGAGCAACTGCCAAACAGTTAAGTCTCTCCTGTATAAGAAATATTTAATACAATACTACAGACTACATATGAAGCAAGCCACTCTCCTTACTCCTATTAATGCCCAATCTGATTACACTTACCCTAAAAACTCAAGAAGCTTGGACTAACTTGAACTGAAGTGACTGCAGCATACAGACCCTCAAATGACCAAAAATACATAGATATGTTAAACAAATATAATAATAATTCACTCACAGGCTATAACCAGAAACATCCGAAAGAGCTCACCTTATGCTAAAACAAAAATAAAAAATAAAGAAGGCAGCAGACAAGTATTTATAAGTGTCTGAAGTACCTACACCAATGTATGCTCATGAAATTAGGTCAGTGAGGGAAGCTTCAGATAACTACCAGTTCTAACATAAAAAAAAACTGTTGTATTTCTTCAATGCAGCTCTTTCCTGATTCCCTATTTTTTCCAACCTTGTCTCAGCAGATGTTCAAATTCTGAATTATAACTCATAACTGTACTTTGAATCAGTTTAATAAACAGCCTCTTTTCTAGAGATACAAACCAGATCATTCCAACAGAACCAGGTGCAACTACTGGTGCTAAGATACCCCCTTCCATGCTTTCAAATTTGCCTGTACTCTCTTCTGTTTGCCATCCTATCACCTAATTTACATGACTGATTCCCTATCTTTTCTCTAGCAGAGATCCCCCAGTGTAGTGAGTCCAGACTCCAGGAATACCTGCAGTGTTAGGACGTATGTGCACACACGTCACACACACACACATATTCTCCGTGGGACCTGAACAGCATTTGAGCTAACTCTAAAAAAGCCCCCAGGACCTGATCTCCGACACCAGACTGTGCTGGTACAGCTGCTGCAGGGTACCCAAGTCCTTGGCCACACAAAGGAGATGTTCACTGATGCTATGGCTGCCCTGGGATCCAGCTGTTCACAGCCCTCAGTCCCACCACATCACGAAGCAGTCGGTTCCCTGGGGCTCTCATGCACAAGCTATTCCCAGCCTTTCCCCTTCCTCTGGCTCCCTGAGGTATGCACTATGTATCTTCAGGCTTTTAGCTCTTAGAGGATTTTCACTAACAGGAAATGCTCCCATTTTCCTGGACGGAAGCCAAATTTGTGTATTAGGAATGTATGCCCTTATTTCCAAGTCTCTCCTTTTTCAGCCATCCCTCCCTTGCTCTCAGGAAATGCCCAATTAAGATTATCTGGTTTATGACCTCACACAATAGCATATTCAGTAGCTGTGCCAGCACCAGTGAAGCAGAAAAGGATCTGCACTGCTATCAGTTTAGGGAGATACTGTGCCCAAATTAGTTCCACAACAGTACAGTAAACTCTGAAAACTTCCTGTAATCAAACAAAAACCTAAATTATACAAATGCTTTTATTTAACAAGGCAAATCTCATAAACTAACACTGAATTACAGTGAAGATAAATTTGGGGGAAATATTAGCCACCTTTTGATCTGTTTATTTTCTCTTCTCTGTAGCTTCTGAAGAAGCACATGTAAACTTTGTCTTTATTCATGGCAACATCCAAATATTTGCATTTGCAACACAAGCACTTACAAACTCAGAAGATAAAACAACCTTTTTCCATTTCCAAGCACAGATAAAATTGTATGTTCAGGAATTAATGAGACGATCCAACCATTAGTGAAGAAAACGGGATCTACAGCCTCACTACAGAGTTCCCATTTCAATAGTACATAATGAAAATGCATTAGGGACACCAAGCTGATTAGAAGTATGGAACACTTCTCCTATGGGGAAAGGCTGAGAGAATTGGGATTGTTCAGCCTCAAACAGAGATGGCTTCGGTGTGACTTGCAGCCTTCCACCACATAATGGGAGCCTACAAGAGAAAATGGAGAGAGATTACAAGGGCCTGTAGTGACAGGACAAAGGGCAACGGCCTCAAATTGACAGAGAGTTCATTTAAATTGTGTATCAGGAAAAAAGTCTTTACTGTGAGGGTGGTGCGGCACTGGAACAGGTTGCCCTGGGAGATTGTGGGTGCCCCATCCCCGGAAGTGTTCAAGGCCAGGCTGCTGGATGGGGCTCTGCACACCCCAGGCTAGTGTATGATGTCGCTGCCCATGGCAGGGAGGTTGGAACAAGATGATCTTTAAGGTGCCTTCCAGCCCAGGCCATGATTCTGCTTTCGGAGGGATGTATACTTTTATTAGAGACAAAAAGAAAGAAAGAGGAAAATGCAAATGCTGAGAATGGCATCTTGACTCAGGCCCTCTACACAAATCCCACTTTTTTTACTTTCTAGTGCAACACTGATTTATAAGACCTATTTATTGGAGGAAACTCAAATGACGTTTGAGTATATTTTATTAAATATTTTATAGTAAAGACAATTCTAATGAAGCCTAAGCTGCAGAGGACCTGCTAATGGCATTGCTTGCAGACAAGTAGCTAATAAGCTGGTTTCCTCCTATGATGCTGCTGTAATGAGAAGAACACGGAGAGCTTAAGAGGAATGTAATCCTCTATAAACAGGCTTTAGGTTTCTGCTACAAACAAACAGAAATAGTTTAACATACAAAGGACAAGCATACTAAAGACCCTCAATTACTACTGTGAATATCATTTTCTGCCACATTAATCATATCTCCCAGGAATAGTTAAAAGGCCCACAGACACTGCTGTACGTCACAGCTTCCAGCAACACAGATACATTAACCATTTTCTAAATATGCTGTTGGTCAAGTTCCAAATAGGCAAATAAAAACTAACTCCTTACATGAAAATATTGAGTTGAAACACAGGGAAAATGTGCAGTCATCTCCAGAAGGTTTTGCTTTTCCCAGCTCTGTCCTCAAGATTTTTCTCCATGTATGTGCAGATTAAATGTATTTATAAAAATATGTAAACTAGAAAGTCATTTTATGTATACATATATTTTTAAAGCATTATTTTGCTAGTGCAAAGACCAAGTTTAATCTCTGCTCCAGCTCTAAGGTATTCCTTAATGCATAACAGAATTAGGTTCCCTTGCCCAGCTTCTGCTAACTAGGCTTCCATTTGTCCAGGTATGAAAAGAGAAACCTCTTACATGACATTGTATCCTCTAAGAAACTAGGTAAAGATATATTTTTATACACACATTAATGCAAAATGCACCTCAGCCTTGGTTCAGACAAAAATCACCCGTGGCGAGCAAAGGACACACACAAAGACAGCAGATTTTCAGTCTGGGACTGCTCTGCACAGGCTGCCAAAATCTGACAATTACAGCAGCAGCTTGTACAAAGTGCAACTGGACTGAGAGCAAAAACTTACCTCAAGGAGCAAAAGGACACAGTGGATGGCAGGAACTTTCAGCCAACCACAGCCTAACCCAAATAAAACTTTAAGGGGGAAAAGGCTTGAATGCACTGCTTAGGTGTGTACACTACTCTCTCAAAGGATTCTACTTAATCATAGCTTTATGTAACCTATATTGGTCCTAGACAACACACAGAATACCCTCACCAGATTTCCATGCTTTGACTTTTCAATAAATTTCAATGTTTGATATTAAGGTTTCCACACAACATGAGATCATGCCTCATATGTGGCCAAAAAAATCTTTTTCACTCTCAGCATATATGGTTGTCTTTATTCAAGCTAATAGTTAAAGATTTAGAAATAAGATTTTAAGAAGAGGTTTGAGGAGTTAGGTTTGTATTCTCTGGCACTAAATATAAGGCAAACCCACCTCTGACAGTTATTTACATAAAACCACACAGAAGCTATGAGCTAAATCATCACCTGCATGGGGAATACTCTTGCAATGATCAGGAAAAACACCTGCTCAGTTCACAGGGGAATATTTTAAAATTAGTCTATGAACTGATTTATGAACACTGTTGCTTGAATCTGCGTTTCTAGTTGTTACTGATACCTAGTCCTAAACAAGCCTCAGTGACAGGACGATAATCAAGAAAGGATGGCAACCTTAGTACTTACTGAAAAAGGCATCAGAAATGTGTAATTACTGAGAATTTTGAGATCTGTGTGTTTTAAACTATCATGATTTCTCCATGCCCTGCTCTGCATAACAATGAGCTTCCCAATAGTAATGAGAGAAGCTTTGAAATTAATTAATTACCCTAAAACCAATGAGATCTTCAGTTTCACTTAACTAGACACAAGTTAAGCTTCAGGTTGTATTCACTGGAACCGCCACCGGGAAATCTGCTTCACAAAAATTGCTTTTGATTCTTACTGTAACAGTAATTAGCAAAAATCTCTGTTCCAATTAAAATCTCTTGGGTGATTAGTTACTGGTGGCAGTGGGAGGGGTCTTTCAAAGCACCAGCATGCATTATCTGTAATTACACATCAAATTCAGGAGGATTCCTCCAAGAGCCCACCCATGGACAACAGCTGGGCAGTGCCACGGTACCAGTGGTTCACAGCCCGTCCCACCTCAACACCAAGTGACCTGCCTAAAACATGCACAAGCCATGGCAAACTAAAGCCAGCAGGGTCAGTCACAGGCCACATCACACAGGTAGAGAGGAGGAGGAGGCTGGAGGATGACAGATTACAGCAAACTGTGTGTGCATAAACACACAGAACCACAGGGGCAGGGGTTGGAAGGGGCTTCTAGAGATCACCAACACCCTGCTAAAGCAAGATACACATACGAGGAAAGGCTGAGAGAAACGGGGCTATTCAGGCTGAAAAAGGGAAGACTTCGAGATGACCTAATTGTAGCCTTCCAGCACCTGAAGGAAGCCTACAGGAAAGATGGAGAGAGAATATTTACAAAGGGCCTAGAGTGACAGGACAAGGGGGAATGGCATCAAGCTGAGAGCAGGTTTAGATTAATATTAGGAAAAAATTCTTTACTGTCAGGTCAGTGGGCACAGGCTGCCCAGAGAAGCTGTGGATCCCCATTCCTGGGACTGTTCAAGGCCAGGCTGGATGGAGCTCTGAGAAACCTGGTTTAGCGGAAGGCATCCCTGCCCGTGGCAGGGGGTCGGAACAAAATGAGTTCCATTTCCAACCTACATCATTCCATGATTCTGTGATATTTTTCCAATTCCTCCTGGCTACTTTCTGTTCTAAAAGTTTATTTCCTAATTTTTTTCTTCTGTTCACAGATATTTACCATCATGCATAAACATCCCATTTTACAGTATCTGACCAGATAGCAAGGCCAAGACTGAAACTTTCTCCTCACAGGAATGACTCTTGTCTAGGGTATAATTTTACTGTAGCCACTATAAAAAAGCGTTCAGGCTTGTCTTTCAGGTCAGAAACAACACTGCCACAAGTTCCATGTTTTCACACTTTGCGATATTTTCCTTTACATCCCAATCACAGGTTGAGCCACCACACCAAATACAAGCTATTTTGACTCATGCCTGATGCTCTTCACAGTCCTTTCACAGGCCTAATTCTCAAGTGGAAAAGGCACTCCCACTAGCCCATTCAAACATTCAGCGTATTTATAGGGCTGTTTTTCTCCAAGCAGACATCATAATAGCCTCACCCTGCTCTGCGTAATACAGAAGAGCTCCCAAGAAAACACTAAGCTAGCCCCATTCATCCTCCTCCCTCTGCTGTTACGATAACAAGGGCAACTATTCTAGGAGCAAACAAACCAACTCTGGAAATTCCAAGCGTCCTCAGACCAGTGGGATCCCAGGTTCCGCAATACTTACCAACAATAACGCTCACAGGGGCTGTCAGACCATAAGCTGCTTCTGAGGAGTCAGCTGTTCTCCCCAGGCTGTAGCTCCTGCCAGTGCTGGCCAGCCCAGGCTGGTGTTGCCAGACACCACTCGTCCCTAGGAGCCAGCACCACCACTCACCCAAACCTCCGGGAGGCCAGGCCAGGCTCTCAATAAACCATCAGAGAGTCGCTCTCTGCAATCACTGATTTCCTGCCAACTTAGTGAGAGCCAGCGTGGGACAAGGGAGGGGATAAGACAAAGACTGCACCAATTTCCACTGGGTTCAACTGTTGTGGAGCAGCAGCCTTACAAGTTGTTTCTCTACCATTATTTTAATTCTTCTTTTATCTAGTGAGAGAAATTGATGGGGGAAAAAGCCTCCTGCAGTCCCCATTCTACTTAGGCACTATTGCAGAAAACTTACATCAATAGGAGATGAATTAAAAATCTCACAGTGACAGAGGTGTGGTGCTCCTGGTGTACACTTCTCCCAAATGAACATGCACAATCAGATCTGCTCCTGCATGGGCCAAAATGCCATCCGCTGTTCTCCACTTCCTGCTTTAGGTGTGCACATCCAGAAGGATTGCATTTACTGCAGCTGTTAACGGCACAAAGATCAAAGCCTCCTTCACCTCAAACAACTCTGCTACATGCCCTAGGTAAGTGATACCAGGAAGATTTCACAGTTGTTTCCACACAATATTCAGCAAAGTACAGCGGAGAAATTATAAATAAAATTTAAATTGTGCTTTTTCACAGACAGGTCTGTATTACAAAGAGTCCACTGTATTCAATAGAATGGATACATTTGGGGAAAGAGCTCAGCTGTCTGTTTTGAATAGGAAGGAAAAAAAAAAAAAACAACCAAACTTAACAGAAAGCCTTTCAATAAAGGCTCTTCCGTTTAGTCCAATTAAAAAAAAAAAAAAAACAAACTAGTAACATTATTTCCTACAGAGACAGCCTTGTAATCACAGAGTGGGCACATACCCAGGCACGTCTGCCCTCCTGCCTCTCGAACGCAACAGCCCAACGCCACCTCCAACAGCTTGGCCTGGCCCCAGGGATCCCCAAAAGCCTCAGCAGCACCCCCAGGCTTCCTAGCACCTTGGCCAGCCAGCCTGGAGCTCCTCATCACACCGCCAGCTCCTGCCCACATCTTGGGCCACAAGAAGTTAGAGGAGACAACACAGAGGGCTTTGGAAGAAGAACAGAGGGGGAGCAGCTCCACTCCACTGCAGTGAGGTCTGCCAGAGGTGAACTCATCCCACAGCCTCAGTTGGTCATCCCCTCCCCAACTGCTGGTGCATTATAAGACAAAACAACATCAGTAAAGTCACACACCACTATTTGCAGCATTCAGTAAAATTATTTGATAGCTCATCCTGCCCTCCACTAATCAGCTAAAAGGAAATCATGTGAAGATACATGTTTTTAGCCTGGGGAGGGGCATGTGGAGAAGGACAGACACAAGGCACAACTCTGCACAAGAACGAGCCTACATACAACATTAAGCCACGTAAAATCTGGGGCAGTGTTTAACAGGTCACCTGGAAGGTGACAGGCTTCTGACAGCACTTCCAGCTTCTGGGGAGAGACAGCCTTTCCTGGGTCAAGCACCAGGAAGGCGCTGGCACGTGCTGTGTCCCTGCAGAAAGGTCACTGCCACACCACAGCCTGTGAAGGGCAGCCAGCAGCTTTCACTTGCACGGGTAATAACCTCCCATGGATGCAGGTGATGTTAGAATTGAAATGAACCTCAAACACAACAGAGACACTACAGCGTCCAAAGACATGGTGAGATCTGTACCAGGGATCAGCGTATACTTTTAACAACGTCACAATTAAAGAAACAGTATATTCAGCATTGCTTTCCACAGAAGACAACTGAAATTTTCCAGGCCATTTTCTTTCAGAAAAAAAAGATTGGTTAAAGTTTGGGGGGGGGCTTTTTAATGGACTTTGAATTACCTTATGATGAAACACACATTTGCCTCACCTCCCACAGAAAGCTGAAGGTGCTATATTCTAATATGTTCGGCCATGGTCTCAAGACATCTCCAGCACCTTTGGTGTGTAAGCACTATTCACTGTAATTTAGCCCTGCTAGTTTTCCTTGTGTCAGCACTGTCACAACAGTATCACCAAGAATGACTTTCTGCCATCACCATACACCTACCTGAAGCTTCAGAAGCTGACTTCAATAAAAGGGGTACGAAATACTCCTCTAATGAGTTCACACTTCTGGAAAATTATTTGAAACAAAAATTTAAATTCTGTGCTGCCTTCTTAGCAGCAGCATTATGCCAACACATTCTCCATCAAACAACAGAGATGATAAATTCTGATAGTAAAATCCTCAATCCTTTTCTATTCAGTTAGGTCACAAAGCACTCAGTACCTACCCTGGCCTCTAAGAACTCAGCAGAGCCTGTGCACTGCACACACTCTCTGCTCAGCACTAGCAGAGGGTGACACAATTACCAGTCACCTTTAAATCAGCCCCAGAAAAAGCTTCAAGGCAACATGGCAACTTAGCAAGAGCTGGAACTGGTGATGATAGGGAAATCTGTCTATCTCCACCATTAATAAACCCAGAGCTTACCCTGTAGACCAGCAGACTGTACCCAGAAAGGCACCCCAGGCAGCTTCAGGAGAAGGGACAACTGTGGTCCAGACAGGGCTGTCACAAGAGATGTTCTGTGGCTTTCTGCACTAAGTCCCATAAACCACATGCAAGACCAGAGAAAACTTTTTAAAGTTGCCAGTAAGCTGATGGTTATTTTTTAATTTCCAAGCAAGTAATGGTATACAGACAGAGAAGACTTAATTCTAGTACCCCATTAAAAAAATGTTATAAGCTTAGATGCCAGAATTAAGTAAGACTTGCCTATTACTACCACCAAATAATCAAAAGATTCTAAAGTAAGAAAACTACACAGTAGTGGAAATATTTCTAAATGAAAAAAAAAAAAAAAAAGGGTCCTCAAACAGGTAGTAAATTACAGAAGAGATACAAGTAGAATTTGATGAAAAGTAGCTGACAGATGGGAAAATAGGTAATACCAAGAAGGGAAATCCCTGTGCAAGCTGTCTATAAAGCTATTTAGTTTTTTTAAAAATCATATTTACAAGCTTAAAAACGTTTTCGTATATTTTCCCATGGTTCTACAGCAAAACAAAGCAGAAGTTAAAATCTGCAAAGTATAGAAATGCTTTCTCAGTCATAACCTAGTATTTCTGGGATACAATATAGTATTCAGTCCTCTAGCCAGGCCATTTATACCTATGCACTGTAAAGTGGTAGGGGAAAACGAAAGGAAAGTACTCTTCTAACAACTGTGGTCCCAGAAGAAATTTCTGTTTCACAGTAAGTAACTTTCAGAAGAAAAAATGAAACCAAAAGCAAAAGGGAAGTGGAATAGGTGTCTGTTCCTGCCATCTCCTCTTCTGAAGAGAATGAAGAACATCATGTGCCAATGCACACCCAACCTTTTCCAGACACTTACTTTAAAGCACAGCACACACCTGAAAGTAAATTAATACTATTTTCAACTTCCATGTGACACTCTCCTTTTTTTTCCAGCTTAATCCCAGTAAAAACACAGCTAAATTCAACTTTTCAAAGTGGCTTTATGTTTTAATGGAGATTTGATTGAAAATCATAAAGTGTCATTTTTAGTTTGAGAGTAGGACTAGAAATTTCAAGTACAGTATCTGACTTTCTTTGGAGTTACACAGCTGTGAGAAGGACAGTTATCACAAAAAGCACGTGTGACCGCAAGCCTACCATTTACTATTCAACAAAAGTAAAAACTGGCATGAAACACAACAGCATAAATCACAGTCCAAAAGCTCTACACCTGAGACTCGAACCCTAATGTCAAGTGAACATCCTCTCCTGAAGGGAGCCCTTCGCATTTTGGGGTACAACACCAGTGAAATGATGACCAATTGGCAGAACAAATCCACAGGGGCATAGAATGCCATTATATCACACGCATTTATTTTCACTGATGCTGTGTATGGTAAGATACAAGGGTCAATTAGATTTAAGTAGCTCCAGATCATGCCTTGAAAACAGTAATGCCTCTCTGACAAGCTTTCATTAAATACATTGTTCTGTCTACCTCTGCTTACCGTAAAGCTGAAAATATGTTTTCACCTGATGGCTAAAAAAGCTTTAGTCAAGGATATTTTAAGCACAGTCTGCATTTTCTTGGCACCTAAACTTTGATAAGCTTGACTGTTGCCAATTAGTTGATAACAGAAGCATTTTAAAAGAAATACTGTGCAGAGTATAATTTTTTCAGCATGAATGCACTAGGTAAAATAATTCAGAAACCAGGTATAAACAAAAGCATCAAGTCCAAGCTGTACATCTCAGAATAAAACCAGTTAGAATTTGCATACCAATATTTCCGATGCCCTTAAAAAAAAAAAAGTGTTTTACATACACAAATCTGTGTCAGGTGATGTTTTCAAAGTTAACCTGATTGCACTTGAGCCTTCAAGCTCCATATCACATGTCCTTTGCATTCCACCTCTCCAACACCCTTAGAAGGAGAGAGCCTTAAAACTGTGGCCACTCAGTGGTACTACTGCTCACAATAATGCTGTTCCTGTTGAAGTCCCATCACCACGTAATACCAGATTTCAAGGAGACTCTCATGCGGATGGCGTTCAGCATATTCCTGAATTTCATCCTTTATGGCAAAGAAAAGCTAATGACATTTACAAAACAACGAAAACTACGAAACCCAACTGAAAAAAAAAAAAACAGTGCCTTTTTAAATTACAAGAGTCTAGTCTGAACAGATTTTCATTGTGATTTTCAAATGCTTAGAATGAATGATGTTACTAAACACATGGGAAAATCACTCTATAATTAAACAGAGAAGAACTCAGAAAGCCTGTCACCAACAACTGAAGCCATCACTGTGTCCAGCTCATGACGTTTTGTGTCAATTTGTCAACTGAATGTCAGTTCTTCTTTCCTTCTTTCACAGCATTTCACAGCAACCTCAACATTTTGAGTCAATGTTGCTTAACATTTCATTCACGTTAAAGCTCAAACCCACAGATTCTGCACAACACCCACAGGAAAACTACCGTGTAGTCCAGTACGCTAAAACCACCCCTCCACGAGAAGACAGAGCCCTGTGAATGTCAGCAGGAGCCAGCACACCCTCAGAGCCACTCCAGAACACAGCCTGATGTACTCACCTCAAATACTGAGGCAGGGAGGCCTAACCCTGTGCAGCCAAGAGCTACTTTATCCACTTCTGAAAGATGGGGTGGTAACAGAACATAAAGGCAGTATGGACAGGATCATTCAAAAAAAAGTTCCATGCAAATTTTCCATTAGTGGTCTCTAGAGCTCTTAGTCAATCTCAAGTTTTGAAGTCCTACAGAAATCTAGCAATTAAAAAATGTAAACCCTGCAATACAATGAGAGAGAGCAAACTGCAACGCTGGAAGAAAGTTACATTTTAGATGGTCACCACAGCACACACTACAGCTGCTCCCAATTTTACCTGCAAGCCTGGCTGAGGTGCGTAGGCACAATACAGCTTATGATAACATCTATATTCAGTGCAGTACTAATGTAAAGTAACATGGAAAAATCTGACACGTGCTGTTCAGAACACATTGTGTAGACAAAGTAAGAGTTACAAGTGTTCACAAAAAACAGCAAGAGATGGCATTCACCAACCTAAGGAAACAGCAGGAAGTATTTCCTTTTGCTTGGCACAAAGTCGGAGTTTGTACCTTTACTTGGCACAAAGTCGGAGTTTGTACCTTTACTTGGCACAAAGTCGGAGTTTGTACCTTTACTTGGCACAAAGTCGGAGTTTGTACCTTTACTTGGCACAAAGTCGGAGTTTGTACCTTTACTTGGCACAAAGTCGGAGTTTGTACCTTTACTTGGCACAAAGTCGGAGTTTGTACCTTTACTTGGCACAAAGTCGGAGTTTGTACCTTTACTTGGCACAAAGTCGGAGTTTGTACCTTTACTTGGCACAAAGTCGGAGTTTGTACCTTTACTTGGCACAAAGTCGGAGTTTGTACCTTTACTTGGCACAAAGTCGGAGTTTGTACCTTTACTTGGCACAAAGTCGGAGTTTGTACCTTTACTTGGCACAAAGTCGGAGTTTGTACCTTTACTTGGCACAAAGTCGGAGTTTGTACCTTTACTTGGCACAAAGTCGGAGTTTGTACCTTTACTTGGCACAAAGTCGGAGTTTGTACCTTTACTTGGCACAAAGTCGGAGTTTGTACCTTTACTTGGCACAAAGTCGGAGTTTGTACCTTTACTTGGCACAAAGTCGGAGTTTGTACCTTTACTTGGCACAAAGTCGGAGTTTGTACCTTTACTTGGCACAAAGTCGGAGTTTGTACCTTTACTTGGCACAAAGTCGGAGTTGGTACTATCTTGCGAGGTGTGCTCTGTAGGAAGGCATCTCACCACCTCATCTTTGTTTCCTTCAGTCCCACAGCTTTTGCATTCTCTCCCTTTTTTATCTAATAAAAAAGATGAGCTTATAAAAAGCTTTCAACTTGCACGGTTTTGCACGCAATTAACTCCTGCGATTCACAGTATCAGCTTTTCCCTATTAATTATGTTTGACCACCCATTAACCAGAACACTGGACACATCACAGTCCCAAAGGGAACGGCGGGAGCTTTCATCCCATGCATCACACACTCAGCTCCCTGGCAGAAGTCACACGTGAGTGACATTAGATTCACTTGACTACTGAAACCGAACCCATTTTCACTCCAGTCTAATATTTTCCACTCTTAGCAGATGCTGACTTCTTTAAAGTACCAAACTGATAAAGCGTAATCATCAGCTAACAAAATCCATCTCTATTCCGTAATGTGAAAAAATGACTGAACTCTATCCCAAATTCATAAAATCCTTTTGAAATACATTGTCACAACAGCCTCTCCTATATTACTCACCCAATACTCTAACTTGTCATTTGAATTGCGATGCTACACTGCTAGCCCAGGCACAAGTCAACAGGCTCCTGCTCAGAATCTGAATTCTTTCAATTTAAAGGTATCCATTGACTGACTGAAGACCATCACATTGGTAACTTAGTCACCAGGGTTTGATGGGGAAATTTAATAACAAAGCCAGCTAAAAAAACCTCAAGCAAACAAAGGGAAAAAAACCAAAAACAAACAAATACCTATACCTACACACAACCCTTCACTATGACTCAAGGCAACCTTCACTCACTTTAAAATAATCACAGTGGTTATCACAAGAGAACTAGAAAGTGAGAGCCATTAGGACACTTTCATTTCCAAGAAAATCTGCTCCCACACCTGTGGCTTTTCTACTCAGAGAAAGCAGAAAAGACTTTTCTCTCTCAGGTCCCAGCAACTCACACACACATCCCCCTCAGATTTTTTTAGGGTTCTGTTCCCTAACAAGAACAGAAAATTTAAAAAAAAAGCAAAAAACAAAAAAAACCCCCACAACCAACTAAACAGAACCAAAAATTTAGGCCTTTAAAGGAATTCATTCCTACATGAAAATATGTAAGTGAAGTCACAGCTCTTAAGCTTTTTGTTTACTTTTTATGCTAAGGAATACCAGGAATGTCACATTTGACTCTTGACCAGCTGGGAATTAAAAATCAGTGTCTTCACTAGAGACAGTGAAGAGCAATATTATTCTAATATATCTTTAGGCACCTCTGGGCACCGCAGTAATCCCCGTCACTGGCACTGCCAGCAATGGCTGTAAGGGGGTGACTGACACAGCTCCTCAGATAACTCCTTGAACAAGTGAGTGTCAGAGACCACCTCCCTGCTGGTTTTGCACAGACCTGAGCCCAGCCTGAAAAGGCATCCTCCAAGTCCCCTGGGGCCTCAGGTTGACGTACCAACCTGGCCACTTAGTCCCCAGCACCTGCGACATCCCTCATCCTGACCATTCACATCACTGGAGCTACAGAGCCAGCTTCTCGGGGACTGAAAAACAAGGCTGTCAGCTCTTGGATGGGTCCTTCAGCAAGGAAGAAGAGAAGATTTAGCCAGAAACAGAACAGGAATTCCATCTTTTGCGCTATCCTTCACTCCCCTTCAGTTACTCAAGTCCACGGACACCAACTGAACTCACAGAATTAAGGAGATACCTGCCACAACGGACCTTCTTAGGCACAACCGTGGAAGAATAATTGAGTCTGTCTTACACTTATCTTTATGAAGCACTTTTTAAAATGTGAAATATTCTTCTATTATAAGACATGGATAATTGGCTTTTTTGACCTTTTCATAGAAGCTGATGGGTTTTACCATCTTTTGTCGCTGCTGCTCATAGTAGCTGTGAATACAGGGTTATCCTAAAAATATTGGAGAGGGAGGGAGGGGGAAATGTGTGTTAAGGATTTATTACAGATATCTTAAAATACTACAAAAGGTTATCAGAAAAATCGTTACACTTTACACTTTATTATTCTGAAGCAGTATTTTTCTTTCAAGGTGTGGACTGAAGATATTTAAAGACATTATTTCAGACAAATTCTAACAATAGCACTACACTTGTAAACTCCTGCAAACACAACTGAAATCATTACCGAATTTCTGTGAAAGATTTTCTGAAAGCAGAAAGTTTTAAACTGCTGTTAATGGTTTCATAAAGGTGCCGATTCATATCGTATTATACCAATAAACACAACCCTCCAAGATTCAGGAAGCTTGCATAGCTATTAAACAAAAAAAAGACAAAAAACCTAAAACTAACCACACACACCTCCACCCACTCCCACCAAAATCCACCAGAACAGTCACAAAACCAGAAGGCATTCAGCAGACCAGTTTGACAAGGGCTTTCAAGATTTCTTTGAATCACTGGCCTTTGCACCTTGCTCTAGCTTTCAGAAATACAACAGGAATCTGTGTCAAAGGTGTAACTACAAGTATTATAAAGGTTTTTGATATGAAGTTTTTAAATACAGAACAAGATGAGTATATTTCAAAGCAAACTCCACAGTACTTCAAGTAATATAGCTATTGAAAAAACTAAAAGTTTTTTTTTAATAACTAATAGTTATTGAAAAAACTAAAACTAAAAAACTAAAAGTAAAAACTTCAAGTTTGCAAACTACTTAGTGGCTGGTGCGAACACTTTCAGTAAACCAGTGCTGTTATTCTGCTCATCCTGGCCAGAGAGGTCCCAAAGCTCTGGGTACCAGCACCAGCAGCTGTAACTCCCCATATTCAAGCCCTCCAAGCTCATCTGTCACACAGTCCAAACACAGACAGCTCCCCATTCATGGGGAGATGCAGAAACCATCCTCATTCCATGACCCAGGGGCCATTTCTCAGGTACAGAGGGACACCTGCACGTTGCTCACAGGCAAGAGGGCTCCGGCCTCACGATGACACAGCCTGCAGCCTCTTGCATCCACCAGGCAACCCTGAACTCAACTCTCAAAATACAGAGATTTTAACTCCTTGGAAGGTTGCCACCTATTAAAAAAAAAAAAAAAGAGTACACAGCTCCCAAGATACCAGGTGCTCAGTAGATACTTTGCAATCTCTTCCTGCCATTTAGGACTGCATCATGTCAATTGGTGGAGACAGATGACTCTATCATCCTCTGCATGAAGCAGCTATTGCTTTTAGGAAAAAAAATACTCAGTGCCATATTATTAGCTAAATCTTTAAATAATAAGTAGATCAAAACCATGGGACAAGCACAGCAGAACCACACACGAGCTAGCACAATTTTCACCTTTTTACCTCAAAAAACAGCAAGAGAGAATAATTTAGTATCAGACCCTGCTTTAAGCCAGGCATTATTTCAGATGGTAAATATCCTTAAAAGTTTGTGATTCTTTTAGAAAAAGAAGAATGAGCTGAGCTGACACAGCTCTATTCTACTATTATTATTCTACTACTATTATTCTACTATTCCTGAGATTACACTGCCAGTGCACTGCTGAATCACAGGTCTGAAATAACAGTGGGTGTGGGAAACCAAAGGACAGATAAAACAGACTTTAAATCCATGTATCAACCAAATGTCAGGCTCTCTCCAGAAGCAGTAGAACTTGACAACATACACTGCTGAGAGGCCAGCTAAGTGCCACCAATTAAAACCCAGCTTTTTCAATCTGCTGTTCCGAGATGACCATCAGAGTAATTATCAGAGCTGAGACAATGCTGAAACACGTTTGACCTCCCCACATCATAACTTCCATTTACCAGAAAAATCACCATTCACCCAGCCCCTGAACTCGCTGTGTAGGGGACACTGGCTGAGGGAAGGGTCTGCACAGCACAAGGGGTGGCCTGGGAAGATCTTCCTCCAGGAGAAAAACTGATGTACGCAGGCACCAGCCACACAAGGCTGCCTGGAGTACGGGAAGTCCTGCAACACATGTGCCTTAGTTACTCAGCAGCAAAATGCCTGACAATAAAAAAGGGATTGGATGGGACAGAAATACAGATTGCACAAAAGAAGAAGCTACTTTTTTTTAATTTCTCATGTTGTTTACCTTTATTCAAACTCCTTAGTCTTACTGTGAACATTATCTATAACCTTCAGTCACTGAACAACATCAGAGAAGCACACAAGGGCCATGAAAAACGAGAATATGATTAATTACTTGTTTCAGGATATAAATTACAAGTCTTAACTAAGGATCAAGATGACCAGTAGAGATGAAAGAAAAACCTTCTTTTGACCTGATGCAGCTGCTTTAACTACACAGTAAACTAAAGATAGCTTCAGTGGGAAACAGGCTGTTTGTAGTAAGAGCATTTATTAATACAAACCTACATCTCCAAGTGCTGCTGAAGTTTGACACATACTTCCTGTATGACAGTAAGAAAACATCTGATGAACAATGTTGGGAACCACGGCTCCCAATAAGGTATGCTGATGACTCAGGCATCTCTTATAAAACCAATATATTTCTACTTGTATGTAAGTATGGTTCTTCACACTAACAGAAAACAACTGTAACAAACTTTCAGGTCTCCAGAACAAACTCTCTTGTTTGTGGAGATTGGATTTTTTCTCTTTCAAGGGAAAACAGTAAGTTAGTGCTATGGTAGCCTCTCCACCTTTCATCCATCCGTCAGCCCATTGCACCCTCACCATTTGCCTTCTTATATGAAAATACCTGATCAATGTTAAGGTTTGTCATCCAATTAGCTAGTCACTAGTCTCAAGCAAGAGATACTCACTTTGGAGTCAAATAAAGTTTTTTTTACAAAGTACTTTCAAGATTTGCCCTTCCCTCATTCCCTAAATGCATGCAATTAGGGATAAAACAGGTAACAAGCAATTGCAGATAATAAAATAATCAGATGATTCAACAGAAATAATAAAAAAAATCCCTGCCATGAAAAACCTTGATATTTTATTCAGTTTCTCTAGACACTTTAAAAAGTGACCATCACACACAGATGCGTATTTTAACTTCAGAATTATTGCTAGCTTTATTTTTTACTGCAGCATGGATTACCTGGCATATATCACAATCTTCAACCTCCTTTTGGGCTTATCCTCGATTCGAAGCTCAAGTGAATCTGAACTACTGACCCACAAGCAGTAGTTCAGCTGAAAATTAAGGGTCCTTTTAGTTTAGCTGAAAACTAACATTTCTCCTTCAGGAGTGTTGTCAGAAAACACAAATAGGCAGCACTGATCAGGGTCCAGAAGGCACTATGTAACAGAGTATTTGATGTGACAATTACAATATACTAAGAAACCAACTGACAAGAGGTTTTGTAAAAGATAAACTTGCTCACAAAAGTTGTCAGATGCACAGCAGCAAAATCAGTTTTCAAACACAGCAGGCGCATGTAGCAGCAGCAAATCTGCTACATTAACCTGCGAGCACACCCCGACTGAAAACACTGCGAGAGGAACAAAATCAGTCCGTTCAGCCCTTGCCTTCCTGCTGAAGCAGCCAAAATCACGGCTAACTACTTCCAACTATGAGAGCAGTGCTCGGCCAGACACGCCCTCCCTCCAAAAAGGCTTCTTAAATGCGAGTGGTACCACTTTAACCAATTATACCCTAATCAGCACATTCCCCCTGTCCACTCTTAGGGCTGCAGCCATTTAACTTCCACACCGGCTATACCAAAGCACAGATACCTTTATCCTCTCATGAAGGCAGCACATGCCATTAAAACATTAATAAAAATCCTGGAACAGTCATACCACTACCACTTGCGTTAACCTACAAGTTACCTTTAAAACATACTATTTTAAAAGCAGTGCATTTTAATTTTAGACATTTCTCTTGACAGCTCAGGTCAAGCAAAGGAAAGCTTTAGAAGGTAGCCTTTTTTTCTTCTTTTGACAGAGAAACATTCTCCGTCGTGTCCTGGCGCACAGTAAAAGACGGGGAAGCGCCGTCATTCCCTTACCCCCGTTCCGTGATGCACGCTAACACGAGTCCCTAAAGCCGGCACTTTTTCACTCCGGGAGGAGCGCGTCACTCGCTGGAAATAGCGTTCACCTTTAGCAGGCGCGGATGCCGGCGCTGCAGGGTCACGCCGGGCATGTGCAGCATCTCCCCGCGGGCCCACGGGGGGCTCGGCCGGGACCCCGCGCTCCTCCTGCCCGGCCGCGGTCCCGCCGCTCCGCCCGGCAGCCTGCGAG
>WBMY01001698.1:105086-122005 GCA_013397315.1 Donacobius atricapilla | reverse complement strand
TAAAGCTGATCTTGTCAACAGATTTCACTGTGACTCCTCCTCATCATGTTTGGTATATAAAAATGAAGCCCACCTAATAGTAAAGTCAGCTTAGTGACCTTTACTACTATGCTATCAGGAACAGCTCATGCAAAGCCTTTAAATGTAAAAACATGGACAGCTGGGGTGAAACATAAGATTGAAAGGATGACACATTAGCTAAACAGGAGCCTGAGGAGATGAGACAGGGTTATAAATTGCATTAGTCAGACTGTTTGAGAAATGATCTCCAGTGGCACTTGTTTCTCAGTGGGGATTTTCATTGATGAGCTTTAGTATCCGCTAGTAAAATTCTATTCAGCTTCTTACACGAATGCACATTTGGTGCACATTTCCAAAGAAAACCATCCTCAGGGTCAGCTTTGCTGCCATGGAACTGAACATGCAGAAGTGGGGGAGTGTTACACTAGTTAGGACTCTGTGCTGAACATCTACAGCAAGGGTTAACTTCGGAGAGGGGGAATCCATGGCTGAAAATGGAGACAGGAACTGAAGTGGTGACATTCGGTATTGCTTTTGGGGAACTTGTGAGCAGCAGCCTCCTCGGAAACACTGCGTACGGACTGACAGTGAGAGCCGCTCGGAACAGCAGTTCATGCATGTTTCATTGAGGCACACTGCACATGGGCACACTTTGCAATTTAAAAGAAGCTCAATATAGTATTCCAGAGAGTCAATGAAGCAAGAAAATCTCCAAAGGCAAAAACCAAAGGGAAGTGTTTCTTATAAAAATGGACAAAATTGAGACAATAAAATAGTTCATTATATGAAAAAGATGGAGACTGATTAGCTAAGTGTGAAGGCAGAGACTGAGGTTTATCACCAGTAGCTGATCAGCATTACAAAGAGGTGACATCTCAAACACTTAGTTTAGTTGTCCTTGTAGAAATGTGGGCAAAGTTGTTCATTCTGAGGGCTTGCTCTACTTTGTTAACCAAGGCTGGGAGATGGAATGGCTAAAGAGAGCTCAGCAATGGCAAGGCATTAACTGTAGAAGGACACAGTCACAAGGAGGGATTGTGGGAAAACCCCACACCACGAGGGCAAGCAGCTCTCTGCACCAGGTTAAGCAGGTGACTGGTGTGGAAGCTGTGCAGAATGCAGCCTGGGAAGTGGCCAGGGTACAGTGTTCCACCACGCTGGGAATCTTTCCAAACACACCTTTCATGGCCTGTCAAAAAGTCACAATGCTGAACTGGAAATACGAGTTACACACACACGGTGGTGACAGAGCAAGAGAAACAGGACAAGAGACTCGGTACTACCCATCCCACCAAGTGTGCCTCTACACTAAGGTGAAAAGTTCAGGTAAACACATCTTTATGATATGGGAGTGGTGTTGTTTGTTTTCTTTCAGCTACATGATAAAAAAAAAAAATTCAAACTGTTCTTTAGTGGACTCTGGTCACCACAGAGGAGACACACGGATCAATGTAATAGACAAATTCAACATCTTTGTGTAAGGTTCTGTGATTCTAAGGGTGTATTTACTAACACAATGACATGAGTTTGCATCTTCAGTAGGTGAATTCAGTGGAAGGAAAACACTGGCTCTGGGATCTTCACTTTAAGACTAGGCTTTATGGACTGTAGAGTCAGTTTGGTTCAAGTGGTCATGGATTTGAGGACTCATCTAGAAAGACCCTAGATGAAGGCATCTATTTCCTCAGAATCAGTGTTGAAAGGCCCTAGATGAAGGAATCTATTTTCTCAGAATCTATATCACTTCTTCTGATACATTCAATTTTGATCCATTCTTCACACCTGCTATACTTTTTAAAGTGATCTAAACTCAGGTTCATTAGTGCTGTGTCTTTACTGACAGCCACATCCCTAAGACTGCCACAGATGACCAGGAGATCTTATAAAGGCCAACTGAGACTGTTAACTTTCAAAACCACTACTCCCCCTCCTGTGTAGTGGAGCTTGGACCCCAGCTTGTCACTCAGACTGCAGGGAAGCACTCTGCCTCTGTCAAGGCACTCATTTCCTTCTTGGATGCTCACAACTGCAAATATTTCAAAACTGAAAAGACTTCCGCTTTCTAGCCCTTCCAGACAGACGCCCTTATGACAAAGCAGGAAAAGACAAACTAGGGAAGTGGATGGCATCAACCCATCTATTATTACTACTTAGGAAGTTGCAACACCTTCTGGTTCTGACACAGCTATCATTGCACCTGCACCAACACATCTAAAACCTCTTCCATGGACTTTTCTGGAACCTTTCAAAATACAAGCAGTACAAACCAGCTCATTGCACCAACTAGGTAATGGACATCTGGGTTTGCAACCTATATAAACTTGTATCATCCTCTACTTCTTTAAGGCAGTTTCACTCTCAACCACAGTGCTGTAATTTCAGCCCAGATCTCAGGGGAGGCCGTGTGAAGAAAATGCATCATGGTACAAGAGCAGTCAGCACATATGAACTGCCATGGCTGGAACAGTCCTGATTTCTCTGGGTGTGCAGCAAAGCACTGCAGCCCAGTGCCATGAGACCAGTTCTACTTGCCAGGAAACACAGAAAAGAGAGAAATTTGGAGAAAATGACAACTATCAGGGTTGTTGCTAGTACAAAAGTTACTGCCTGTGCCTGAGTTTAAGGTGAAAAATTAAGAGACTTTAGCTATAGGCCTGCTTTGGTAACATCTGAGCCATCTAAAACTGGATTTCTTACCCCGCCAAGTGGAAAGCTGCAGCAAAACTACTGTCATGTTGCCACACATGCCACCTCTGCCTTCTTCTATAATGTCTCTTTACTGTTTCAACTTGGAAGAGTAAAAACACTTAGTAGTGAAAAACATAAAAACCGCAATCCCCACATTAAAGAATTCATTTTACATGGATAGATTAACTTGTAATTGAAGACTCAAGCTATTGCATGACTGTGGCAATAGTTTGTTTGAAAAGACTGTCTTTTTTGAAGGTGTGCATATGTTATGTTGCCATTTAGGTGACGCCGCTTTTTGCATAAAATTTACTTTGCATAATTACAGGCAGTTTTGCAAAATATATATTTGTAATCTTTGGTGCTTGCTTGCCACATTTTTTTCATTTGGTTGAGAATGTTTGTAATAGATGTCTGTTGTCTGTTATACAGGGTTAAGAATTGACTTCTGAAATATCAAGGAAAAAAGTCTGGAAGTCTTTGCAAACTCTTTAATTATTTCCTTCTTCTGTTTCTAGGCCCTCCACAATTTGCTATCACATGTTTGCCAGGGAAAACCATCCCCACAGAAAAGCAGCTGCTGGGGCTGTATGTACATGACTCAGATGCAAAGTCCAGCAGTTTTCTTTAAAGTGCTGACAAAAGCTCATTTGGGCTAAGAAAGAAGACTTTGTGCTGAGACACATGCAGGTGCTCCATCCCTGCAGGCCAGCTGTGGCAAGGACAGGACAGACAAAACATCTGGAGGGGTTCTGCCTCTTAACAACCTCAGCACAATTTGCAAGGCTGTCCCCCTCCTTGTCCCTGGGCTGCAAGGGTGGCTAAACTGCTTTGTTCAAAGAATAAACACAAGTTATGAATAACAGGGTACCTGTGAGACAGAAGTAAACTGGGGACTTCTCACATTTGTAAACAGAGTAATTCAGTGGGAAAATTCTTGTTCATTGAGTTCAGATCATCCAGTTCACAATACCTCCAGGTTTGGATTCTGTCAAATCCAAGGTGGAAGTGAAACCTTTCCATGGTTACTGTGGACAGCTGAGAGCAAAAACCAGCCCTTGTGTTCAGAATTTCTGAGTCAGAGCCACCAGCAGTATCCTGGATGATGGAAACCCTCTGCAAATGGCTCGTGGCACAAAACATGGGATACGCCAGCTTCATGGGCTTCAGGGGGAACCAGGGTAAGTTGCTGGCTCATATGGGGCACAAGGAAACGAGGTAAGCACAAAGGCCATCAAATGTGGGATATGTGGGGCATTAACAGGGCAAGAAACATAACAGAAAAGGAAAATCATGACCTAACATACTGTAAGTCATTCTTAGGATTCAGCAAGACTTTAATGTTCAGATTCATATTTCGCAAGCGTTTCTCTCCCTCCTATTTCTTTAGGAGCCAAAAATGTCTATTATTTCCTCCATGTTTTGTTCTCCATTTCCCCTTTCCCTGTGCATTGTTTCTTCCCATTTTCTGAGTATTTGCAAAACTCAGTTTCAAAAATGATTTTTTTTCCTAAGAACCAGGCTGTAAAATACAGGAGCCAATTGTTTCTCACTCTCACTGATGTAAAGATAGATCTAAAACTGAACTAAAAATGTTGAATTGGCTGAGCTTTTTTCATGTTCAGACAAATCTCATTATAAAACTATAAAGAAGAATTATCCTGCTGTCCTTCCGAGATACATAGTTAAATTAATACTGGATATATTTAGTTTCCAGAGTGCCTCTCCCACACACAAAAAGCCAAGGTAAAACAGGACTATTCAGTTGCTGCATAATGGGAGGATATTTATAAAAACAAAGCTGCATTAAGCAAAGCATTGTTCATTTAGATGGATGAGTTGAAAGATGTAATTAATTCTAACTTTAATGTGAACTTGTACACATTACATGCATGATTAAGAACCCAAACAAATAGCTAAATTAGATTTTTAACTTGACTATGCAGAGTTTGCAACCCGATTGTTTTGGTAGACATCCCAGGCCTGGTTTTACTTGTCTGTTACCTGTACGACTCCTTGGCTTCCAACAACTCTGCTTGGTGTACAAGGGAGGTGTTACCTGCATTCCTGCATATGACTAAGTTACTCTGCCATGAATCTGCTGTATACAAATTAAGATGAAGGACAAGATTCTTAAGTCCACCTACAAGAAGGAGTAACTCATTTGAACAGAGAAATAATTCAGACATAACTTGAAGGGCATTTTGAACTAGCACAGACATGTTCATTTGGTGACAAATACTCCTTTAAGGTCTACACACTCCTACATGGTCTCCTACATAGGAGAACTCGAGCTAATTAATTTGTCAGACTATATTTCTACTTCAGCTTACAGAGTGATGGGAAATGCATGGACGTGACATGAGAAAAATCTGTCTCAACAGGAAATAGGTCAAAATCCCCAGAGGAAAAAGATAATCTGGCCAATAGATGATTATTATATTTGGTGGGTGTTAAAGTATGGTGCAATGCTCATTGCACAGCAAAGAGTTGCACGACACAACTAGTCCTTTTTATTTCATGTTTGAATTTCCACATAGCAAGAAGAGCTAATGAATGGGCTCTGCTTCCTTCACACATAAAGCTTCTGCCTCCACCAACACTTCTTCCAGTTATGAAGGTGGTCTTTATAATGAGTTTCCCAGCTTTCCACTGCCAACACTGGCCAGCTCCCAGTGAGACCTACCTTGCAGCACTCCACGGTGACATGTGAGATATGATAATACCTTATCTGACATGTTCTTTAGGCTTCAAAGGTAATACTCAATTTAAAATATACAGAAGTTTAACCCCAGCCAGCACCTAAGCACTGCACAGCCACATGCTCACTCCCCCTCAGTGGGATGGGGGAGAGAATCAGAAGGGTATAAAAGTGAGAACATTGGTGGGTTGAGATAAAAGTTTAATGGGAGAAAGCAAAAGCCTCATGCACGAGCAAAGCAAAACAAGAAATTCATTCCCCACCGGCCATGAGCAGGTGTCCAGTCATCCCCAGGAAAGCCAGGCTCCATCACACCTAACCTGGGAAGGCAAACACCGTAACTCTGAACATTCCCCCTTCCTCCTGAACAGCAACAGTCTACACTTCATGTAATTGAGAGCCTTATTCTTTGCAGAAGCATAATTAGTCGGAGACTATTGATATTTACATCTTGGGAAAATCTCTTCACCCAGTTTTCAGAGAAGGGCACAACTAAGCTTCAGTGCTGAGGCACCATTCTGAGGAACATGTGGAACAGGGCTTCCACACAATCATCAAGCCATCTCCACTAAAACAAGCAGGTGGCTCAGGAGATCTTAATCCACTTGCATTTGGGAATTGACATTTAAGAATCTTCTCTCCCTTTAAAACCATCAATCAAAAGTATTTACAGAATCATGACTCATGATTCCGTGAATCAAAAGTATTTGCAGATTTAGGAAATTGTCACCAAACAGACCTGGCCAGGAACTGGATTTTCTGTTTCACAGATTTTTTTTCCCCAATTACAATTTTTTCTGATTTAAACCAAATATATTTTGTTGTTCTGTTGATGCAACACATTTCCGAGGATTTATTTCTTTCATTCTTTTAAATAACACATTTCACATTTAAAAAAATCGTAAAAATGGTCAAAATATTCTTTGGTGGACTTTTTAATGCTTTATCGGTTCTCCTTTGAACAGACTTACATCAACTTAGCATATTTTTCAAAGCATTTAAATTTTGACAGAAATAATGCTGCATTGAGAAAAAAAATCTCTAAAAAGATACACTAAATATCCCATCTGCTATACTCATCATACACCTTCCTATTTCTCTCCCTAAATTTACAGTTCCTAGGTAGACTCATGAGCACCCAAATCAGAGGCATGAAAATGACAGCAGTCATTCTGGGAAGCTTTAGTTCAAGATTTTTTTTTTTTATGGCTTCATCAGTTATTTCTTTAAAGATATTCTTGGCAACATTGGTCTAGTAGCTATTTATATCTGAATGAAAAATGCCAGCAAAAAAAGAAAGCCCAGCTGTGCTTGAGAAAATGTTAAAATCCATAGCAGCTTAGCCACTGCAGAGAAGTGACCCACTGAAAGGAATCATTAAGAAGCTTCTTCCCCTCCCTTCAAGTATTTTCTTTATGAGAGGAGGTTTTTAAAGCCCTCATTACAAGATAGAAATATTGGAGGTCTATTGCATGTGCTAAGCCAAATGTACCGTAAGAACTACCCTTGGATACAGGCACATCTCTGCTTAGCCCTGTGGACTTCAAATCTTTTTCATGTCAGCCTGTACTTTAGCACACTAGGTTCCATCTCTGTGGGGAGGGTGGCAGTGAAGCTCCTGATGCAGTATTTCTTAATGAATAAAGTAAATTCATGAGATGACTTGAATCAAGGAGCTCTAACTCCATCACCAATTTACACATATTCACTGTTCCTTTAAAGGACTAATTGTTTGCCTCGTGACTTGTATTTTAGCCTGAGGAGTGGCAGATCATTTTTTGACTTGGTCCAGGGATTAGACATTCAGAATACACCGGAAATCTCTCAACTTACCCAACTCAATTAAAAAAGATGCATGTACAGCATTTATGTAGTGTTTTGACAGACTTTATTTTATGCTTAAGTGATTCAGTTTCCCCTGGATACATATGGCCCTCTCTTTGTCATGCAGAATTAGAATTGCACAGAAAGAAGTTGAGGTTATTGGTTATTGGCTAAGTTGCAATACATTCATTAAACCAGTAATTTCAAATAGCCTTCAATAAATGAAATGTTCTTTAGGTAAAATCTGATTCTCAGCTACTTTAAATGTTAGGCTACCCAGCTAAATGAGAACAAAACAAAGTAGTATCTATTAATAAAAATATACACTGCTGACAACAAAAGCAACAGCACAGCCCTTACAGTCAGAGGAGATAGTAGCCTTCTGAATTCTGAACCCACCAAAGTTTCAAAATCAAGGAAGCTTTATATGTCTCAATTACCGTAGAAGAGCTCAGCTATGTTATCGGATGACAATGAATATTAAAGAATCCGGCAATGAATTTCAAGATCCAGATACTTAAAGCATTCTATTTGAATAAAAGTTTAATAAAAACTAAGAAGAGGGAACAGTGCAGTGCAAAAGAACATCAAACTGCAGGACTTTCATCACAAAGATGCAGAAGGTCAGTGCCCACCTAGAGAATTGTTTAAATCAGTCAGTGCACCTCAAAGTCTCTTGGTGGCTCCCCTGAAGTCCAGTTTTGGGTAGATCCAGTACTGTGATGTTTTGAATATCTGAATCCTGGATACAGGTGAATATGCACCCCACGACTTCAAACAGCTGAGCAGCTCCATTCTCATCCATACAAGGGACCAGGCTCCTCTTGGGCAGCCTGAGACAGCTGTGGGGACAGCACGTGGCAGGGGAGGGGCTGCAGTGCTGGAGCATGTTCCTAAGAGCACTCTTTGTGTTCAAAGGCAGAGTCAGTGATTTCTGAATGCAGACGTTATCACCTACAGCTGACAACCACAACTGGAATAAAGCATTAGTCAGAACTCAGTGTCATGCAATTTGCTTGCCGTAAGCATGAGCAAGAAGATCTGGCCCCAAAATGGCAGATACCTCATCTACAATAATTTTGAAAAACAAAAGACAGGTGTTAACAGAGAAACTGTAAGAGAAGAGAAAGGATGGACTGATACTCGAAAGGCAAGGTGGCTGTGAAGTGGTGGCCCACAATCCCGGTCTTAGGCTCACAAGATGTTCCAACTCACCATCCTTTCTGCAGCAGCTCTGGAGGAGACAGAGCACAAGAGCAGGTGGAAACTGGCATCTCCCTCCCCATTTGTGCATGGCGGCCTGTCAGGAGAGCACCCAGCCAGCCTCCAGCACTGAAAAACTGGGACCACCAAGGCACATCCACCCCTCACATACTTCAGAGGATGTCTGAGACAATTTTTTCTCTCATCTCCTCCACAAGCCTCCCCTGAAGGTGGCACGGGATATCTGAGATAGACTTCTGATCAGGAATTCCCTGTGAGATCCACTTCCTCTCTGTGGACTACAGAGGGAGTCCTTGTAAATTAAAATCTTAATTTTGTTGACCAAAATTAGTGACCTACAGCTAGGGAAAGTGAAGTCCTTATCCTTCCCTCAAAGTATTTCCCTTGGGCAAAGTAGACAATTTTCTAAGGTTTAAAAAAATAGGTTTCCAATAAATCACTATTTGATATTCAGCCAAATATATTTACATAATTTCCAAAAACATAGAGAAGCAATCTTCTATTAATAGGAATAAAAGGCAGAAGCAAGCCCAAATCCTCAAGTTAAACTACAACTTCTGGTCACTTCTGGAGTTCTGTGGTGACACTGTACCTCTTCAGTGAACAATTATCTCTGCTAATGTTAATAAAATGGTTTAAAAAAATCATTTGATCTATTCTTTAATATTTGGGTTGTAGATGCTCCACTGTATGTACATGCAAGAAAAGGGTATCATCTCTGTTTAGGAGAGGTTATAAGTCAAATGAAGCTTACTATAAAAACCAAAACTCTGATGGTAAGCCAGTTTTAAATACTATCATGGCTCTAGTGTATTACTTTCCACAGAGGACAGAGGCTATAGTGAGACAGCTGTTAAAGCATCTTTGTTTATTGTTAACCAATGAACTTAGCAGGGGCAGGGATTCCTGTCACGAGGCAGGATATAAGGAAGGAAAAATAACAGTGTATTTCTGTGGTTGTCTTTATTCTGCAATATTCTGTATAATCTAAGTAGTTAATGATGCTATTTTCTTGGCAGCAGAACAAGGAGAGGCCAGGCCATTTTCACATGAAGCAGCTTTCTGAAACACTATAGCAACATTCAAGGCTGGGACAGAAGACTGTGAAGAAAGCCCAAACAAGGAAGAACGGAACTGGACACACTGATATCTCCAGGTTTCTCACGGGCCAAGTCAGGCAATGACACTCACTGGTCCCACACACTGTGTGCTCTGCAGCTGTGATGATGTTACAACTCAGAGCAGGACAAGATGTGAGATAGTCACGTCTGATCCTGCCCTCTGCATAAACCCCGTCAGACAAGGGTGACAGCGAGGCTGGGCCTTCACTGCCTCTGCAACAACTTTTTAATTAACACATAGGGAAAAAGGCAGCCACCTTGCTGAACCATGGCAATGGGATATATTTATTTCCTAGCAGACACTGCAGATACATCTCTCTTTTCTCATTATTGCCTCTGTCCCCTCCGCCTCCAAAATGAAGACATTTGTAAAATTAGAAAGGGAGAGTGCAGAGAACATCAGTCAACAGGCTTCTCTGTAACTATCGTGTTAAAATTGAGACAGACAGTGTTTACCTTTGTAACCTTTTTGCTTAAAGATACAGCTTAGTGTAGAACAAAAAATATCAAATGCAGTACTTTTGACGTTTTGTATAAATGGATTCTCCTTGGAGTTTTTTGATTGTAGAGTTATTTCAAGGTTTTTAAGATGGTTGTACATCGTTTGTGATCAAGAATTGGTATCTAGTCAGCTAGATCCTGCTACAGAGTGGCATGAGAGGGACTCATGCAGGAGCTCCAATCTTTTTAGTCCAGAACATTGAGTTCTTTATTAGCAAACGTGAGAGATTAGCAGTCTAGTTTTTAGCACTGAAGCCAAGTGTCTAGAACTGTCTGGAGTAAGTACCTGACTTCAGAATAAAAACTGGTATTACAGGTTCCAGCTTTACTTCCATCTGGTCAATTCTTAACCAGATAGAATCATGGTATTGTTAAGGTTGGAAAAGACCTTTAAGATTTTTGAGCCCAACCATTAACCCAGCATTGCCAAGGCCACCATTAAACCATGTCCCTCAGTGTCACATCTACACATCTTTTAAATACCTCCAAGGATGGCGACTCCAACCCTTCCCTGGGCAGCCTATTCCAGTGCTTAACCCCTTCTGTGAACAAATGTTTCCTCATACCTGATGTAAATCTCCCCTACAAGAAGGACCTAAATGCAACACTTCAATGTCCTTCTCGTACTGAGGAGCCCAAAACTGAACAAATACAAGATCTGAGGTATGGCTTCAGCAGTGCCAGTAGAGGAGGAGACAATCAGTCCCTGCTCCTGCTGCCACAGCACTGCTGATCCAGGCCAGGTGCCATTGGCCCTCTTGGCCACCTGGGCACAGCCGGCTCCTGTTCAGCTGCTGTCACCAGCAGCCCCGGGTCCTTTTCTGCCAGGCAGCTCTCCAGCCACTCTGCCCCCAGCCTGTAGTTCACTGTACACTCTTGAAGGTAGGTACAGATAGTAATTTATGGCCCAAACACTGAGCTTTTTCAGCAACATAACACCACAGTCATTAAGAATTTATAGAAAAAATAATATCCAAACCCCTTGAAACCTCTGATTCTACCTGTTACGTATGCCCTTTGTGTAATTAGCATTATCATTAACAACCTAAAAGTCCAAATTCCAAACTCTTAAGTGCAAAAGACCCACAAACAAGCAAGATTCTTTTCCAGGTTGTTAACCAACCTCAGGTAGTTCCTGTGAATCTTCTCTCCCTGTGCTGGGCTGTCCCACCCTTGGTTAACAAAGCATTGATATTTTTTACGCATTCTATTTTTAAAAGTAATTTCTTTGCTACTCCACCTATAGAAAAAACATTGTAGAGACTATGGCAAACATTTCAAATTCCACAAGAATTTCTAAAACTGTATTTAACTTCTGTTACTTACTTAGGTAGAAATGAAAGAGAAGGAGAAATTAAATTAATAGGTATAATTAAGGCTTACACAACCCCTTCTTGCCACTTTGCTGAAACGAAAAGTAATGATGATACCACCAGAACTCCGAGATCTAGCCATCCCTTCCCAAACGCATACAACAATATTTTAGATCTTTATAAATAACTGCAATTCTGTATCTGTAAACTTTTTTTCTGAATTCAAAGAAAGCTGCAAATATATCATGACATCCTTCTTACAGAAATGATCATGGCAAGGAAAAGAACTTCTCCAAGAACAGGATTCATACTTTGGAAGCCTTTTCTGCACAAGTGGATGATTAAATCTCATCCCATACCAATTAAATTTCTCACTAAAATCTCATTTCTTTAACTAAGGTTTCCACTAAGCTGTTCTAGACACACACACAATATACATACATACAGTTTTTTATTCACTCTCACACAGTGAAGAACGGAAAATGACATTTGAAGAATTTAAAATCAGCAGGGACAGGCTCTGCGGGAATATGATAGATACCATATTACCTGAACAGTACAGCTCATATTGGTCCATTCACTTCTCAGCCACAACTGTGGCCTGCCCTTCCATTCAAACCACTGCCCAAAATGTTAGCTTTCCTTGAGACAAATGCTTAAATATGTATCATCTGACACATTTGCAGATTTCAGCTATTGCAGGAATAATTTTGAATAACCCGTGATTATTTCCCTCCACCTTGTCATCAGTTGTCATAATGCTATTAATGTAAACCAGAAACTAGAGAATTATTCAGCTGAGATGGCACAGCAATAAAAATCTGGACATTTTTCACGTGAATGTCCCTCTTTGGACCTATTCTTGAAGCATATGGAATAGAAACCACTACACAGTGTAGTGTGGTAAACACTCTCAACAGCAGTAATTGACTATTACTTGAGTGTAATGTTAGGGATCATTGGACATAAAATACATGTCTTAAAACAGGTTATCTACCTTGGCACCATACTTAACTCTGCTTCATCTGGTACAGCAAGAAATTCATCTGCTGTTTTTAGATATCTAAAATGTTCAGGCTTGAGGTGGTGATCTCAAGGATAAAATATTTGAATCTCTTCTTCCAGCTGAAAGAAAGGCAGGGTTTTAATCTATGGCAATGGAACTTTAATACAAGATAGGTTTGGACTACTACTACAGAAATTAAATACCATGCTCCTAAAAGAAAAATATGTCTTGTTCTCTGAATGAGCATGTATTATTATTATTTTGGAATGAAGGAGAAAGAAAAAAAGAGGATTCAGAAACCATTTTAGGGCAATCACTTAGAACAGTTATCACACAAAGAAAACTTAGCTAGAGCAGCACTGTAGAGATGGCCAAGTTAACCTGAAACTGGCTGGTCAAGTGTGAGAAGCTCAGATTAAAGGCATTCATGGCAGGAAAGAACAGAGTTTTACCCAGCTTACCTGCTGAGAGCCAATTACTCCTATCAAACCCTTGTATTGCCACTTCCATTACTTCAATGGCTAAATTAAAGCTAGTTCAAGTATTGATAACTCCATCTTATTATTTCTAAATAATTTCTTAATAGCCTCTTTTGAGATGGTAATGCATCTTCACAGCAACAAGTCCAACATATTCTCTCCGGTTGCAAAAAGGAAATGGGGATTAGTCCAGACTTGAAAATGTCCCTCAAATTAGGAGGTATCAGTTGCTCCAAATAAAGAGGCATTTGAAATACACTTCTAAGAAAATCAGATTATTTAGTCTTTCAAGTTGCAAATTACAATTTTGAAGGGGTTGTTACAAAATATCTTGTATGATATTTGCATATATACAGTCTCCTTGTATCTTAAAATTATTCCTGATTGATTCCTGGTGTTATAATAATTTAGTTATTGTGCAGCTATCAGATGAATTTTTTAAAAAAACCTCTAGGAGAACTCAGAAATATTTTTGCAAATGCAGTATCTAAAACTTTTCCAGCTGTTCAGCCCAAATGAAGCGGAACTTCCTCTGAAATTGTCACATTACTATTATATTTCTATAGTATTAGGCACAACTGTGCTTTAGGAATCTCTGACAGTGAGAGAACTGAGGTAGTGTTATTGAACAGAAATTATGTTATAAACAATTACAACCTTCCAAAGCAGATCTCATCAGTGACTGGAAAGAAAAAATTTAAGAAACATAAAACTTTAGAGGACGAGTCTTCTCAGATTCCTTCTGTGTACCTGTATAATTGCACCTTTTCTTGGGCAGCTGAAACTGAGCACACAGTTACTGCAGGTTCTGTGTTCTAACACAGGTCATTTAACATAGCTCACAGCAGGTCAACAAAGGTTTTGGAGCTGATTTTTCCAAGTGCCCTTCCTCTGAAACATAAATGTCTGCTATGTGAGATTTTCTAAAATGTGAGCTTGTGACATCTGCTACAAATCTTGCTACAGATGCAAAGTGGTATAAACAAGGTAGAACTTCTTCAGTAAAACACTAAGCCCTAAGAAAGAGTAAGGGCAGGAGACATTCTGGTGAGTCAGGGTGCCTGTAAATGCACCCTGAGCATCTCAGAGCACTACAGATCAAGCATGAACACTTGCAGCATCCAATAGGACTTACGTGCTCCCTGAAATAAAAGCTGGCCAGGCCCACAGATCCTCTAAAAAGCCATATCCCCCCCACAAGGTGCTTACTGTCAAATTAGTTGCCCCTAAACATCATAATCTATGTTTAAACCCTTGCTGCTACATAATCAAGCTATTAACACCATCCACTCACACATTCTTTGAGATTTGGGACAATCCACAATTACCCTGCTCTGGCCACTCTTAGGTTTTGGAGTCACTTGTTCTGTATTAATTACATCATGTGAGAGAAAGGTATGAGCAACCTCTTAGTAAAACTACTCTCAGTACGTAACACATGCACAGGGCCTCAGAGACAGATTAGGGGTTTATGCCACAGTCTGATGATTTACAGCTAATAGGGTTACAGTTTAGGGATTTCTGAGCTAGGGAAGGAAGCAATACGTCGTTTACAGTTACCATTCACTTCAGCTTTAAGAAGTGCGCAAGATAAGGTGCATTATATAAAATGTCATTATTACTCTGCCTTCTCCTACATTTGCATTTCATCCCTTGCATTATTTATTTCCCTCTACCTGTGCTGTGTCTCCTCTTCTGCAGGTGACAACCAGAACATGAAGAGGGACTAGTGACGACATGTAAATCGTATCTAAAGAGGTGAGCTTGAAAGCACCAGGCATAAAATTGCTCTTTACTGGTGTCTTACACATCTTTGCTTCTTGTCGTATTTCAAACAGCAAATGCAAGCATTTAATAATGTTCCTCAGCTCCTGACCAGTAAATTTAATAAGAATGCTGGAGTCCCTAATTTGATTTGCATAGACAGCATGAACTGGAAAAAACTAAAAAACAGAAAAGTGTGATGAACTTTTTCTCTGTGCCACTCTCACATCAACATATGCCTGCCTGTAACAGGCTGCAATATTCAGGTCATATTTTAATAACCAAAGGAATTCTTTACACCATCAATGATTTCTTATTAAGATGTAAATCAAGAACAATCTGATCTTCTAGCAGGGCCTGAAAGCAGTTTCTTAATTAGTCAGGCTCCATCTAACAAGACTTTCTTCATCACAGGAAATTGACTTTAAAATTATCTTAGGAATTCAGATTTGTGGTCAGCAATAAAGGGCTAGAACCATATACAAGACATCAAAATAATATGGTAACTTTAATAGCCACTCTAAATCAGCATATTTTCTCCTTAACAACAGAAAGTATGAATTTAGTTTAGTTGTTTAATCTCTATTCTGCAAACTCGTTCTGACACCTGAATTCCTTTATATGCTAAAATGAAATGTCCCAAGCTAGACAAGCAGAATGGTATTTCACTGACTCAAGAGGCATTTCTAACTGCTCACTCGGTGAGTTTTTCTTCATGCTTTCTCTCTCACCACTTCCTCGCTTTTGCAGTATCTCCCTTCATCTTTTAAATATAGACATTTGGAAATGTAAGTCTCTAAAGCATCTCTGGTTGATTACATGATTACCACATCTCACCTGTTGCTGCCATCATATGGTCCATAATTAACCTTCAAGGCGCTTTGTTGCTATCGCAGCTTGAGTAATAGACTCCTTGAGACAAACACCATGGCTTGCGTTCATTTTTAGAGAGCTTGCTTTTCTTGCCATCAATAACAGATTTATAATAAATTATTAATACCTCTCTCCCTTTCAGACCTTCATTTGTATTGAGCAGAACTTTGCTAAAGCCAACAAATTTCTAAGGTCATGCTGAGGCAGAATCACATCTCGTGGTAGCATCTTTACTATTTTCCTCACACATTTTGGCAGGTTGACTGGTCATGCTGTGGGTCCAGGCACACTGGGAAAACCCAACGAAAGTTAAACAGGTTTTCTACCTGTCTCCAAAAAAAAAAAACCAGACCAAAACCAAAACCAAACAATACAAAAGTTTTAAAGAGGCTGAATATATAGGCTAGTTCTGATTCAATGATTTTCCATACCAAATTCTCTATTTCTCCAACTTCAGCAGGACTGCTCACTATCTTAATTTAAAACTTAAGCCTGAGGAGATTTGTTTAAAGGAACTAATCCCGCTAAATACACTACCATGAGGAATTTACACAAGCTAGTTCTCTGTATTTGCACCTCCCCAAGGCAGTATTCTAATGGCACCATAGTAAAAGAGTGTTATTGCCTCACAAGTCTGACATCTTCAATCCTCTAAATCGTTAAAAAAAATAATTATAGGTCAGTAAAACTGATTATAGGTCTGGAGCATCCCTCTTATGAGGAGAGACTGCAGGAGCTGGGCCTGTTTAGTCTGGAGAAGGCTGAGAGGGGAGCTCATCCGCACATACAAATATATCCAAGGCTGGTGCCAAGAGGTTGAAGCCAGGCTTTTTTCAGTGGTGCCCAGCAACAGGATAAGGAACAGTGGCTATAAACTAAAACAGAAGATCCATCTCAACATCAGGAAGAACTTTGCACTGAGGGTGGCAGAGCACTGGAACAGCTGCCCAGGGAGGGTGCGCAGTCTCCTCTGGAGACACTCCAAACCCACTTGGACACGTTCCTGTGTCACCCGCTCCAGGCGACGCTGCCTTGGCAGGGGAATTGAGGCGGGTGATCTCCAGAGGCCCTTTCAACCCGAACTAGCCCGCGATTCTGTGTTTTGAAGCGCACAGCGCTCTCAGCTACCGAGCCCACACAGCCCGCACGGCGCTCGCAGCCAAGCGGGCCCGGCTCTCCCTCCCACGGGCGGCGGCGCGCTGAGGGCGGGCACGGCACGGCACGGCCGCCACCAGAAGGGCGGTCCCGGCAGGAAAAGGGCGGCCGGAGAAGGGCAGGCACGGCAGGAAAAGGGCGGCCGGAGAAGGGCAGCCCCCGGGAGTGAAGGGCGGCCGGGGAAGGGCGGTCCCGGCGGGAAAAGGGCGGCCGGAGAAGGGCGGTCCCGGGCAGGAAAAGGGCGGCCGG
>WBMY01001698.1:52127-104348 GCA_013397315.1 Donacobius atricapilla | reverse complement strand
GGCGGCCGGAGAAGGGCGGTCCTGGCCGCACAGCCCCGGCCCGCGCCGCCACCTGGTGGTGGAGCTCTGGCCCGCGGCCGCGGTGTCTGGAAAGCGGCCCCGAGGAGGTGCCGGGCAGGGTCGTGGCGCGGCCTCGGGCGAGCTCCGAGACAGCCGCAGCAGCAGCGGCAGGGTGCAGGGTGCAGGGCGGCCCTCAGGATCCGGTCGGGCCAGCGCGATTTGGGATCCGCTGCTGATTCCGCCGAACGCGTGGTTGTAATTTCCGGGGAGCATACGCCTGCCTGTCAGCCGCTGCAGTGTTTTCTGGATTACAAAGACGCCCGAGAGGCAGCTATGTTTGTAGTTAATTCCGCTAAGTCAATGCACCTGTTCCAGAGGCGAAGGGGATACTTACCTACTACAGATTTTAGGCTTTCATAAGTCAGGTCAGGTCCGCTTATTTACAGCCAGCCTTGTGAATTGTAAGGGTGAACACGAGTACTTATCAGCTTGTTTGGGGTGACAGCGCCCTGAGCACAAGAACGCCGTGGATCACCTGTGCCCTTCTGCCCTGTCACGGGGCTGCCATGACAAAGCCTTCCCGTGCCACTGCTTCTTCCTAGCTCAGCACCTGGAGACAGGCCGTAGCAGAACCTGGCAAGGAGGGCTGAGGAAAATACAACAAAGACAGAGCTGAACCCTTTTCTTATGGCAGGAGCAGCCATCTGCTACCCCCGTGCCCGGGTGTGGCCCCGCAGCACGTGTTGGGAGCCGCTGTCCCGCGTTCAGGGTCGCCAGGGCACCAGGCGGGCCCTGTGTCCTGCCACGCCCGGGCAGGGACCTGCCGGCGCTGCCCTGAGTCTCTCACCTGCGCTGCGGCGCAGCCCTGCCCTTCGATCCTCTGGGTCTCACCCCAGCTCGCTCTTCACACAGCCGCAGCTCCCATTGCAGGTAACATCAGGGACTGAAAACAACTGAGCTTTTGCTTGGCATGGGAAATTCTGAGTAAGTTGGGGTTTTTTCTTGTAAAGACAAAACAAACCTTTGGTTTCATTTATCTGTATGCAGCTTCAGTAATCCTCTCTACCGAAGTGCAAGCTCAGCATATACTTACTGATACATAGTTTTTCTTTCTTGGACCTTTCCACATCCAGTGGAAAGCTCTTCTCTGAGGCTGTTCCAAATTGTTCAGTATCTTTTCAGAGGCACTAATTTCAGAATTGGACACAACATTTAAGAGTGATCTCACCACTGATGCAGAGAAAACAAAACAAGCCACCAAATGAACCCCCCCCATCACCTCCTGAGGAATATCTCCTTTTTAGTACAGTGGAGTGAGGCTGCCTTGTCTTAGGACAATTATACTGCCTGTCAATATAGCACTTTATAGTCAGAAAAAAAAAAATTCCCTTCATAATGCTAGACCTGTGTGGTTCCAGAAGAGGGCCCTTACTTCTAAAACCTTACTTAGTCTTAGCAAACAAAGTCCATGCCCTTTTTCAGACACAGACCTGCAAATACTGCCTTCCAACTTATTTCAGGTTTTTATCCCTGACTTACAGTATTACAGACATCTTGTAGGTGCACCCAATCTTCTTGAATAGGTTCTTAATTCTTTTCTCCCCTGAGATGTTAGCAACTACCAGAGGCTACCCTCAGTCTGATGGTGCTATTTTTTAAAAAATTTTTGCAAGTTAAACCACAGTGTAGATCGGGATGAACACCTTGCAGAAGACCATTTTGACCATTTCTTTTACCACCCAAGCCAGTGATGTTCTCAAGAAGTTACATACTATTTTGATGGCCAGATTAAATTTTCATAGCTGATCTAAGACTACAGTGATCTTGTGGAGTGTACGAATCTTGTAACTTTTGTCTTCCTTTTTTAGTGTGCAGTGCCTGGACCTACGTGGTGAAACTTGGCAGCCAGTCCCCAGCAGGGACTAACACAGGTCAGCCCTTCACTTTCAGACACAGGGTCAGTCATGAAAAGGATCTGGTTCAGTATAAACAGTAGAGGAGAGAAGCAATACTACTTAATACCTAGACTGTCTTCAAAGGTTAAGATAGAAATATTTATACCTTGTTCAGAAAAAAACCCCACTCATACCCAAGCTGGTGGGCAGTATCAGGGTATTTACATGATGCATTGGAAAGTGACCCTCTGGGTTTGTGGGTCTCGGACCACTGATAAGGAAGCATTCACCTTAGGCAAACAGGCCCATTTTTTGAAGGCCAAAGGCGTAACTTACAAGAGTGAGTTTTCTACTTTGACAGGAAAATAGGCTAAGAGATCAGCCCCTTCTTCCTTTCAGTTTACTGGCAAGAAATTTAGCAGGAAGCCCTTCCAGGCATGATCACAGAATCATTTGTGTTGAAAAAGATTTCCAAGATCATTTAGTCCAGCCTTTGATAGATCTTCAGCCTGAAAACTAGATCATGGCATTGAATGCTACATCCAGTCATTTCTTGAACACCTCTAGGGATGGTGACTCCACTTTTGGGCAGTCTGTTCCAGTGTTTGACAACTTTTTCCATGAAGAAATTTTTACTGAGAAGAATTCTTTCTGAGAAGCATTTACTTTGTATTTCTACAAAAGCCAGAACCCCAAATGTGCAGGAGGATTCAAGTGTTGCCTTACTTATTAACAGGAATGATCAAACCTGAGTAGTTAAAAAACCCCCAACAACCCAAAACCAAACAAAAACAGAAAGGAACACAGACAAAAGAGGAAGGTAATAATAATAATAATGAAAAATCTATCTTAGCTGGCATGCATCTTCAGGATTTGGAACTTTTTATTTCTCCTCCAGGTAAGAAACGATACTATGCTATTTTATCTTTGCCATTCTCTTTAGGTCTTTGAGATGTCATACTTGAAGAAAAATCATCAGCAGTGTCAATTATTTATGAATGCTAGAGAAAACTCCATCAAAGAAGACAATGGAAGGCAGGCAGTAAGATGAAGAGCATAGAACTCTAACAATTACAGATGGATTACTTCTTAGAGATTTTTTTTAATGACAAATATTTTTCTTGACAAGTTTAAAAGCATGTCACTTCACAAACGAGAGGCTAAAGCAGCAGATATCAAATTCCTGATAATAAACATCATCTAAAGCTGTGGCTGGTGCTTCTCGGAGTGTCCACTCTGCCAGCCCGAGCTAACCCTGGCACACAGGCAGCAGGCAGGTACAGCTCTGTCTGCCATGCAGATCGGGCTCATCCTGGGGGTTCCTCAGCGCACCCAACTCACGGCACTGGCCCGAGGGCTAAGGCAATGGAGTGTGAGAGAGAGAAGGAGGTCTCTGCAGAGGGGTTGGCACACAAGTTTATTTGGGCCCCTGACCGGACCTCTCGATCTCAAGTTCTCTCCCTGGCAGAGCACAGAACAAAGGAAGGACAGTAACTTTTATGCTCAGGTGGAAGGAAGGGAAGGAGATAAGGGATTCACCAACCAGGGTAAAACAGGGAGTAGCCTGAGGGGTGAGGGACACCTTTGGGGGCCAATCTCCCTAAAAGGGAGGGGGACCCCTCTGGCTACAGCCTATCACTCCATGCCCTTTAGGGGCTTTCCAGCAGCAGGGACGGACCCCTGGGCTGATAGACATGCCCCTAGAGGAGGGGAGTAGGGAAAGGATACGTGACTGTGGGGGGAGTGAACGAAGGGGTACCACCAGAAGTGTATAACAATGGGGGTACATGGACTGAACCACAAATTAACATACAACACAGATTATAAAACACGCTGCTACATTAAGCAACTTCATTAAAATCTTCATTCAGCAGCACTTGGATTCAACTTCTTAGTTGCAGAAAAACCCCACACTGATAGAGTTGAGCCACTTGTAGAGCTGACTTCTTCTGTGGTGTCTTAAAACTGATTTAATCAGCCCTTTCAGTCATTTGAGAATAAGACAGCTAATGAGGGTGCCGTAAAGGGAATCTCCTCATTTCTATATTTTAGGTAATGCTTTTTTACTCATGGAATGGGGACACGAGCTATGCTGCAGGTGGAAAATTCAGGGAAATCTTTATTTCCCTGACCCCTTCTTCCCTCCACATCTCAAGGCCAACAGAGACTTTACCTTTCAGTACGTTTCATTTAAATATTTGACTGGTTCATCTCTAGCCAATAGACTGGGCTGGTTTGAAACAATCCTTTTCTTATAAAGTGGGTTCTTCTTTTTTATTTGGGTCATTTCTCAGAACTGATTTAGAGCCTGCATAGCTCAGCCTATTCAGAGTGGAACAAAAAAATGAAACCCAAACCCAGTGGCAAGGATCTCTGGCCAATGCAGCAGCTAAAGGTGAGAACAGGCAGCTCAGGGGAGGTGAGGGGGTGTTTGTGTTTGGGTGGTGTCAATAAAATATCGATTCAGCTCAGGTGTAACCAGAATAGTATTTCTGACCATACACACAGTGCTTATCTCCTGCTTCATCATATTGCCTGTACGTGACTTCTTTAATTGAACTAGTATATCTTTTGGGGTGCTTTCCTTGTGTTGATACACAATGGAAGACTTACGTGACAGAGAAGAGACAGTCAGCTGTTACATTTGTATTCACCTTCCTGATACAGGGCTGAAAAATATGGAGGCACGTCTCAGGCAAACATCAAAACAGCTATTATACAAATCTGGGAGAACATCAAAGTGAAAGCTCTCGTGTGCCCTGATTGATTTCCATTGCAAATACAAAGCTAACTCATTTATTTTCCAGTTTGTGCTCATGATTATTTTAATTTAACGTGTTTGTCCAGAGGCAGCCGTCATGTTGATGCCATGGTGCTGTGTCACACAAGCTGTGGCCTGAGACACCCCAGCTGGGCATCTCGGTATCGAGGAAATTTATTCATGCCTCATACAAAATGCATTGTACAGGAAAGCTTGCAGTGGTATTTTGCAAAATAGCAAAATCTGTTACTCTGGAATGTTACAGATATTTTAAGAATCCCATATGGGCTTATCTAATCTACCTTCTTTTTTTTTTTTTCTTTTTTTTTTTTTTTCCTGAAAATGGCCAGAATATACCTTAGTGGCAGATAGAAAAATCTCAAGATGCACTTACTGGCATCAAGAGCAGATTGTCTGCAGATCCACTTGTATTCTGTGAGAAAAGCTAAAGAGGAGCTGCTGGGTTAGTGGGACCACCACTGGTGCCAAAGCCGACAGCTAACTGAAATTTTGTTATAAGATCAGTTACAGGTCTGCTGCAGAGCAGCAATTTCACAGAGTTTTGAAGAGGAGGTGTCTTCTGTAATTGTGAAGAACCATGCAAATACACCCTGGAGCCACTCAGGAGAAAAAAAATTCAAAAAACAAAAACCGAAATGCCTTAGCTTTATAGCCAATGAATTTGGATTCAGTTGTGGCTGTTGCAAGCATCTCACGGGCTCAGGGAAATTAAGACTGGAAGGGACCTTAAAAAAAGGTTATAGTTGGGAAATTTTTTTAATGGTTATCCAGAGCTTACCTTGCTGTGAGTTCAGTAAACTTTTGTCCTGTTTGTCAGGGAACAGTGAACAGTGGGGCTGCTCCCAAGGGAGGGTGAGCCGGGGCCAAGGGTAACTCCAGCACAGGCAATGCCCTCTCCCACTGGGGTCAGCAGAGCCAGAGGCTTGGTGGCAGCATCTGTCAGGAGCCCAGGCACAGGAGAGGGCATGAACCAGGGCCAGGGCCAGCCAGGGGCAGCAGGAATGAGACAGGATTGGAGACAAAGTTCATGGCATGAACCTGGAATCCACGTGGGAAGCCCTTTTAGAGAGCAGGGGCAGGAGGGGTCTGGGAGGGTGGGTGGTTCCAGGGAAGCTGGTCAGACCAATTAAAACTTGTTAGTGCTGACATTGTCCTGACAGAATTCAGAGTGGATGTGGGGATCAGTTATGCTCCTCTGTGGAAGATGAACCTGCTGGTTTTATCCTTCCCTCTGAAGGAGCCCTCCTATTGTCATTGATGGGAAAAAGAACTGTGGAAATTCACATTAAAAAGGTGTATAAAATTATCCACTTGGTTATTGTGTTTGGTAGTGTTATGTCCCAATACAAGCCTGTGGAAGGATTTTGTTTCTATGTGGTGGTGGTTGTTCTGGGTAGGATTTTTTTGTCTCTTGGCAAGAATGAGGAATAAACTTTTTTTTCCTTGAACCACTTGATTCAAAATTCAGATACATGAACAAGTTTGAAAAGCAGTCCATGAAAATTATAAGTAGTTTGAAGTTCTATTTCTTTTATCAAAACAATTAGTATTTTTTCCAGGAGACATTGCCAAACAATTTGAATCTTTAATATGGGAAAATCAGGAAAAGTTCAACAAAATGCACTACAGTTGGCCACAGTTTCAGTTAACATGGCTAAACCTCCAAACTTCTGCCATCTCCTTCCATTCCTGCATCCAACTATTATCCAACTATTGTAGCACAAGGATCGTCAGTGCTGTCTCTGAGCAGGTCATCCTCCATTCCAGTACCTGGTATGATTTTGTGTTTTGGTTTATATAATAATATAATTTATTAAATTCGGTTTATGTAATGGTTTTATACTTGTTCAAAACTATCAAATGCTCATGTGAAAAACCATACACTGAACTCTGATAATTACCTCCCATCATCTTCCCAAGCTACACATAGTTCAGCTTTTCTCTGTGGCATTATCTATGGAAGATTTCAGAGTAGATAAAAGAGCTCTCTAAAGCCTGAAAATGTGGGTACAGTCATGTTGAACTTAATAGCAAAATAAATAATATATGGCTTTTATATTTTTAAATGTATTTTAAAAATATTTTAAATATATTTCAGAATTCCCAGTTCACAGTGATAGCTTGAAATTTCTGTTCCTCATTCTAAGTGTACACAAAGCTGTACTGATGCCCACCGTGGGATATTTCACACACATTCTGTGAGTAGTGCAAACACTTGAGTTATTTAAGAACAAAGCTGTGTACAGAGGAAATGCACATACTTGGGAAACAGATCCATTTAAGGTGCTAACACTTCACATACTTGACTGTTTCCCACATTTTCTGCCGTATGTTTTATTAAACCAGGAACTTTTGAACCTTTGTCTCTGTAGGGAATTTAATTTAATCAAGGCTCATTCACAGGAGCGACAGATACTATATCTTGTCTCAAAGTGCAGTCTAATTCTGCCTTGATGCTGCTGCATAATGGATGCATACTTTATACTCACATTCCAGAGTGTATTTTTCAGCTAATATACTGTTCCAACACTGCAGAAAAATCATCTGAAAATTGAAATATGTGTCAGTCAAATGGTAGAGATTAATAAAAATTGCTGCCTGCACGAAAAACCTAGACTAGATTTCTAGCAAGAAGATATTTTATTAGCAGAAATAAGTTCTTTTCTGAATTCATTCTCTCATGATAAATTAACTTTTCTTACCGTACAGACATTAGATCATTTGAAGTTACCTTACCACAGTTCTCAATGTCTGAGCCCTTGCTGAGCTTCCTTCAGTGCCCAGCAGCAGGAGCACTCAGCTAGCTGAAAATGGAAACAAGTTGTTTATATAAAAATAATGAGCCTCTTCTGAACTGATTAAATTCCCCCCTGTACACTGCCTGCATAAAGGATTGTCTGAGATTATCTCTTTTGTAAACCCCTCACCTCGTCTAGTTTGTATCTCATAGGCTTTAAAACTGATAGCATTTTGCAGTGACTCTTTTCCAGCCCAGATTCCTTACCTATGCATTTCTTTTTTTATTACAAAGCATTTATGTTTTGCCCAGAGCACTCATATTGTAGATGTTTTCCTCATCCCTGTAACTAAGGGGAAAAAGAAAAGGACAGAAAATCTATTAATTAAATTCATTTTTCCTGCTACAGAAGTTTGGTTTTCATCTGCTGGTAAGGACAAGGATGGGGGAAGAATGGGAATGGGTGGATCGATCGATGGATGGATGGGACAGGGCATGTTTCCTTGTTTGTTACCAGAGACTGAACTTTGGGGTTGCTTCCTTTGTCCACAAGTGGTCTTAAAACATTGTGATTCTGGTTTCTTTATAGTATATTTGAGGAATTGAATGATTGATGATGTGTCTTCAGGAAACCATTCATAAGGCACTCATTTTCTTTACATATTGCAAGCAGTTGATGTACATTATGAGCTAATAATCTGTCAGAATTGCCTGATACACGATTTTTTTTTTTCTCATTGCGTGTACTTCATCATGGCCAAACCACGTTATTTGTTAATAATACTACTGTACTATGTCAGGATCCTGTTGTATATGAAGACTGGAATCCCATTCAATGAAAAATAAAGAACCAAAAGTAAAAAAGCATTTATTTCCCCCATCTTAGTATTAAAAAAAAAGGATAAATGCTTATGAACTGTCAGACTAGCAAGAAGAAAGAGTGAGCCTGAAGGTGGTCAGCATGATTGTCAGTGATCTGATGATTCTGCCCAAACAGACTTGACTGTCTACAATGCACAAAGCTCATGCTTCTACCTGTTAGAAACCGGAGGAAATTTTCCTGTGACCGTAACCTTTATAGGTCCTGTCAGCAGGGGCTTCAAATCAAAAGTGTAAGAGTTGGCATGGGGTAATCTTCTATACTGCTCCAGGTTCTACCCATAACAGTTGAGACTAATCCAGCTCTGCTTTAGAAACACATGAAATACAGATGGGGCACACCAGAATGCAAGTCCTCCCAGCAGAAAGTATGGGAAGACATGTTCAAACCATTCAGTATTTTCTGCACTTCACTTGAGCAACTGACTTAGAAATGTCTTACGAAGAAAGACCAATACACGACTGACCAAAAATTAGTTGTGTACAGATAAAATTATAGGCTGCCGGTATCAAGGAAAGACAATGTTTAGTGTGGTCAAAGGGGCAATCCAAATAAAAAAGGTGATACATGTTACTAAGAGGTTCTGCATTACTAATAAATTAAGCTGTACCACTGTCCAAGTTTTGCAAATGGAGTTACATAAAGCACCACACAGTTTCAAGAAATACATTAGTACATGTGAAGTTTTGTGAGCTTTATATATTTTTTCTGAGTTTATGGGTTTACTGGGATTTAAAAAAAAAATCACTCTTGCATACTAGATCAGATACCTAAAGAATCTGCAAAAGTCAAAGAGACGAAGGTCATGGCAACAGCCTGTCCTGTTTTTAAGGAGAAAGTGGACTGCAGTAGGAATTATAAGAGGCACACAGCTGTCCCCATTAGTCAGTTGTCCTGGTTTAAAATGTGGTTGTCTGCCAAGGAAGGTGGGAACCTTCCTGGATGGAAAGATGACCCCCTCCCTCCAAATTGTTATAAGTTTGAAATGACAGAGCCTCCAGGCAAAGATATGGAAAAGGAATAACAGTTCTTTACTAGAATATATATGTGTGTATATATATATATTTATGTATATATATATATATCTATATAACAAGACAACAACAAAAAAGAGCTTTATTGCAATGTCACACAACCATACAGAGACAAGGTTTAAATTTTGTTATTACCAAAGTTTACATATTCTGCTTATGACCCTGTGCTGTCAAGTCCCTAAAAAGCATCTTTCTTTAAAAGTTGAATTACTGGATTAAATTTGATGACTGAAAACAAACAAGAACTAATTCAGCAGCAGCATTTTGATGGCAAACTGAGGTCCATAAAGTATATAAACCAGTGTTTTTAAAATTTATGTCAGCCATGTATCAAAATGTACAACTCTGTGGAGCGAAGATTCCATATTCTAAACTAGTAAGGCACAGAAGCAGAGAAAGACGCCCATCAGCAACTGGTTCCGCACATGCTATATGGCCAAAAAGAAAAAAAAAATCAGTTTCTGAAATACTGTGTAAAAAATTATTTAATAACTCTTCAATCTAACTATAATAATTTCCAAAGAGGAACTGTGTCTCAAAGCTGAGCAATACTTCATGTTGTGCATTTACTCATTAGGAAATGAAGCTTTTACATTTCTAGCCCGGCTAATTTCGATAGCTACAATGGTACTGATAAAATATGATATGTCTTAACTAACTGTATCTTACAGAGATTCGTTTTTATTGAGTTTGAAACTGAAGCAAAACATATGAGCCACCATTCTGAAAATATCTATGCANGCTGTCAAGTCCCTAAAAAGCATCTTTCTTTAAAAGTTGAATTACTGGATTAAATTTGATGACTGAAAACAAACAAGAACTAATTCAGCAGCAGCATTTTGATGGCAAACTGAGGTCCATAAAGTATATAAACCAGTGTTTTTAAAATTTATGTCAGCCATGTATCAAAATGTACAACTCTGTGGAGCGAAGATTCCATATTCTAAACTAGTAAGGCACAGAAGCAGAGAAAGACGCCCATCAGCAACTGGTTCCGCACATGCTATATGGCCAAAAAGAAAAAAAAAATCAGTTTCTGAAATACTGTGTAAAAAATTATTTAATAACTCTTCAATCTAACTATAATAATTTCCAAAGAGGAACTGTGTCTCAAAGCTGAGCAATACTTCATGTTGTGCATTTACTCATTAGGAAACGAAGCTTTTACATTTCTAGCCCGGCTAATTTCGATAGCTACAATGGTACTGGTAAAATATGATATGTCTTAACTAACTGTATCTTACAAAGATTCGTTTTTATTGAGTTTGAAACTGAAGCAAAACATATGAGCCACCATTCTGAAAATATCTATGCAAAGACAAAATATGTATGTATAATTAGGCTCTTGGATACCACTAAAGCCTTTGCACAGTGCTTGTAGAATCAAGGCCTTAACTCACATTAGTGACTTCAGGTACTCTTAAGTGGACTAGAAGTCAGTTGAATTAACAGATGAAAACATTTAATATGGTTTTCCCCACACTTGTGCTTTCTCTTTATTTAAGAAAGATGTTCCAGTTAAAAAAACATACTAAGTAATAGTAGTAAGTAAATTCATTCTGACAGTATTGCAGCACTGGATATTGCACAGATGCAAATTGTCACCTTCTGTTTATAGAACTCGCTGATATTCACAATTATCAGAAGCAGCTTTTTACCTGCCTGAAAGATCCTTGTCAGAAACCTTACACTTCCAACAGAAACACCAGCAGGGCAGTGCTGCAGTGCATTTATAACACCTGCTTTGTGAGCTGTGTTAGTGAATGGTGGGACCCTGGTTGTGCCACAGTTAGCTGCTTTTGTGGGAAACTTTTCCTGGGCAGCAGAGTTTCCTTGCCTCTGAGGGGAGTTGCTTGCAGCCCAGTGGTGGAAATTTTCTCTGCCCTGATCGGCTGTCAGCTGAAGTCACGCCAGAGACAGAGCTTCCCTCCATTTTCTAAATGCGCTGTCCACTTAGAAATCCTAATGTCAGTGGTCTCCTCCCGCTCATGTGTCTGAGCTGTCCTCTGCATGTGACTTGTGTTAAGCCTCCCCGTATGCGTACAGTAATTTTTCACCTCAGGTCTAAAAATGGATTTATAACATAAAACCCGGACAATGTTGAGGCATAAATTGGTTCCTCACACATACTTATTCTCAGTGCCATCATCGTCATCTTCCTTCTCCTCCATTAGGATAGTCCTTGATGGATCCTCTCCCTCATCTCGGAGAAGAGGTCCAGTGACATTGTTCTTCACAGAGACACACACACACACACACACACACACACATACACTTTGGTGGGAAGGCATGAACTGTTTATTACGAAGACCTGACTCCATTTTATAGTATTTCTACGAAGGCCAGGGATTGGGGGAGAAGGTTGACAGCTCTCCCCATCCCATTGGTCAAGACAACTGTCCATCAGCTGTCCATATCTCTAAGAATGTAAACTACGTGGACTAAAAGAAAACATTGCTTCTATTTATAGCACCCGTGTGTGAGAAACAACTTAAATCATGAAAACTGTGAAACAGAAGAGAAGGCTGAAAAATCAGGGTGACAGTCCAGCGGGGATGCTGCTCTGGCTCCCGGCAGCTCTCCACACTGCAGCTCCAGTGGGGCAGGGGACAACCTCCCCAGGCACCCACATGGGCAGGGATGGTTTCTCAGCACTGGCAGCTGGCGAAATCTCAGTCAGTGGAGCAGCCGGGACTTTCTTCCTCTCTTGCAAGTGATGGGCTCACAAGCTGGTAGCAGGCAGAGATCCATGGCAGTGTTCAAAACTGCTGTGCAGGAGACGTCCAGGGTGAGGAAGCACCACGCGAATGTCGCTGCTCCCAACCTGGCAAAAACTGCTCTCCACCCTGCCAAGAAACTGCCAAAACCACCCTGCTTTCCCCGCTCCCCCAGAAACATTCCATCAGTAAGGCGCTCAGCCACATCTGGTCCCTAGATCACTGCCCATTCACCATCTCTCTGACAACAAATGGGAAGAAAATTCCCTGAGAAAAGGAAAAAAACCCTAACCCTCAACACCAGTCCACCACTGAAACTTAGGCCTACAACCCTCCTTCACAGTGAAAATTGATTTTTCCTCTTTCCTCAGTCTAGGAGTGCTTGTAGAAAAGCTGTCATTCCACGAGGTGATGGTGAGAGCAAGCCAGTGGATTAAAAGAGAGTTCAAGGAGATGGTTTCTGGTGCTTCTAGGGCACCAGCAGTCAAAGCTGGGGTAGCGGTTATCTTTCACTGGAGAAAACCGCATTAAGAAATTGAGAAAAATGCCTGAAATCAGCTTTGCTGTCTCTCAATGACTCTGTCTGCTCTGCCTATATTACTCTCTCTGACAATGCTGCATTCACGGCTTGCTCACTCTTGTGGAAACCTCTGGCACCGTGTAACAAGCAGTCCCAAAGCACCAAATGCAGACTTCACTTTATGCTGTAATCTAATTTACCTTCTTTTTAGTGATCAAGTCTCCAGAGGATCTGTAGGAAAAGCCCACAAAGTCTCTTAGAAACACAGCACAATTAGGCTTCAAAAAACTCAAAGTACATTTTCTACAAATTTATTCAAAGCATTTTAGATCCTTTTTTTTCTTCTCTGTCCCCATAGGTTAGGTGTGCCTTCCATTCCTAATGAAGTATTAAGCTGGGCATAAGCTTATCATATTAAGGTAATGATGGGGCAATGAAGAATTGCTGTTATTCCTGCTTTGAATGGGGAGATGAGGCCTGCTAAAGTAAATGTAGTAGTTTTAGAAATGCTCAAGACCCAGAAAACTCATGAGCTGAAAACTCAGTGAGAAGCCATGGGAATGGCAGCGTACTCTGTTGCCAGCTAAAGTTTACTTGAGAAATCTCATGTAATTTAAGGTAGGTTTCAATTTTCTTATTGTATGAAATTGACCCTAATGAGAATTTTCATGACAACAAATGAGACTGAACACAGGTTACTGCCAGAGTCCTGTGTCTCTGCGTATACACCCAGAGATGCCATCTGCTAGAATACAAGAAAGAAGAAAAAGATGCAGATTTGGGGAATACAGTTGAAGAAAAATCATGTAAAGACTGTATTTATTTTTAAATGTTATTTAATCATCATTGAACTTAGAAGAAAAATTCTGTTTTATTTTGTCTTTGCAGTTTCAGATTTTCCAATACTTGTACCCAGGTAAGCAATTGCATATAGCAACCATGGAAGGAAATTAAAGGGAAGATAGCACAGGTACAATACTAGAAAGCAAATGTACAGGAATATTGCTGGATGGAGATTATGTTTCCCAGTACTTCAGCATTTGAGGTAAGGAGGAAAAAAATATTGTGAGAATTAGGTGTTCATACACTGTTTTTCTAGCCAAACTGTGCCCTCCAACCACTAGAGCATCCTCTGCTCTGCGATTCACTATTAGTTTCCTCACAAAGCATTTGGATGTAATGAATAAGGAGAGACATTTTAGTAAGCATGATTGACGCACACAGACAGATCTTGCTGTCTGCCAAGTTCACTTTTTGCCCTGCAACTCAGAAGTGGCTGGAGCTGTGTGGTGGAGAATAAAGTCTCTACATGAGAAATTATCACAGGCACCGAAGTGGCAGCTCCAGACAGTCGGAAATCACAGCTCGAGCCTTTGAGCAGTGCCAGAGGGCTTTAAAAAGTATGAAACATACTTAGTCTAATATATTCCATATTTTTGCATTTACGCTCTAGATTTGGAGACTTCAATTTTTTTTTTCTTTTTGGTTTTTTTTTTTTACTTTCCCCTTGTTTCTTCAAATAAAAGCTGCCATTCTTTTGAAATTTGATGGTCTGGCAGCTGGTCTCTGCAACTGCAAATGCTTCTAGAAATTGCAAGTCTTGAGATAAATTTGCAAGTGCTGTCAATACATTTGGTACAATAAAGGCTGCACCCTGCACAGGAAATTCCCTCTCCAGTGTAAGAAAGATAGAAGACTGGCAACAGGAATATCAGACTAACATGAAATATGTGAGAAAAAAATAATAGAATGTGAACTGAACCTCTTTTGGCTTCTCTTCTTGACACGAGCACAGGTTCTGTCTCCTAAACCCTGTAACTCACAGGGGACAGCCCTTCTCCACCAGATCAGGCTTTTGCCATCTGTCGTGGTCTCTCTTTTCCCCTCCTCTGTGCAGTCCAAACAGGAAGGGACAATGTAAAAGCCACTGACACGTTATTAAATGAAAAATGTTCAAGAGAGGTCAGGAACGAAATCTCAGGGCTGTTTATAGTTGCTTGATTGCTGCCTGTGTAGCAAATAAGGCAACCATACAAAGGTCACCGTGTCTCATCCTATTACATCAGTGCCCTTTCAAAGTACATTGTGTCCCTTCAAGTTGTGTCACATCGAGAGCTGGTTGAGTGCTTCATTGTGATTGATATTCATTGCTAATTTAACTTTCTGCTACTGGTACATTACTTGTGAACCGATTCTTGTTCCTGGAAGCATATTTGCTATTTGCAAGAATGTTTGAGCAATTTGCCGACACTCCATTTGATTGTTCATGTGGTTTGAGGGAGTCACGTAAAACAAGTGTATCCTTCCCCTTCTTTATGAGATGACAATTCTTTTTTAATAGCAGAAAAAAAATAAAATTACTAAAGCATGTATATATTTGTTGATTCCTAATACAGCTGTAATCTCCTTAAAACCAAAACAAAACAAATAAACAAGTAAAGAAAAAAAAAAAAAGAGCCTGAGTAAAAAGAACCAGAAACTTTGTCAAAGAAGCTGACGATGGTCATGAACTTGTAGGATTTAAAATGTTGACTGTACCTTCGGTATGGGCTTGTAAGCTGGTGGGTTTTTTTGCATTACAAACCCAGTTAAAAGTTAAATCCCTCAAATGCTACGTGGAGAGTAAAACTCAGAATTCTCCGCTAGAGGACTCTCTTTTCTTTGAAATGACGCCCTCAGCTCTCACATAAAGTCTTTGGGACCCTGTCCTTCGGTCCTTGCTGTCAGAGTGGTTACTTTATAAAATGTGTGAACGAGGTCAATGCTGAGAGACTCGTGTGAAGTCTCAAATGTTCCGTCTTTAGCTTTAAATGGGAAGCATATTTTTAAAGCAGCATCCAAATCAATTAACCAAGCTGTGAGATTGAACTGAAGTGCATGGAAAATCTCACTCTGTTTTGACACATGTGTAATATTTTATACATACTGTTGCAGTCTAGAACATATCTTCACCTTTTTCTATCATTCTGCCCTGGTTTTGACACATTCACACTCAAAAGTTTACCAAACATGATTCTCACCTGTGACCACATTGTTTTATTTTAACTTTAGAAAGTGTGAGAATTTGTTAGTGCTTTATATAGATTATTGAAACACCAGGGAAATGAAGTGTTGCTTTTTCTCAGCATCCATTTTCATGTTAACCTGCCCCATTTAATGGGGAAATGCTAATGAAAGGGCTAATGTCCCCCATCAATCTGCTTGTGTCTGTCTGTGTGTCCCCTCTGCCGTTCCTCCAGCAGATGTAAGGGCTGTGTGGCTGCAAGGTGAGCTGAATTAATCACCTGGCCCGACGCAAACAAAACCCGCCGCAGCTGGTGCCAGAGCACTGGGTTCTCTGCCAGGAAGCTGGGGGTACCATGGGGCTGGCTGGGAGGGCAGGGCAGGATCAGGACATGCTGTCAGCTGCAGATTAGGTGCAACATGATATGGCAGATTTTCAGGCCACTAAAAATGTCATGCAAACACCACTTCGGTTTTTTATTTGTTTTGTTTCTGAAACTGGAGTTAGGTCACATCCAGGCACCTGATCTGCAATGTTGGATTCATGCACTTTCCTGGAGTTCATTGGGTTCACAGCTGTTTGGTTTTATGCAGCTACAGAACAGGTGGCCTGAGAGAATTAGACCAATAAAAGATGTGCTAGCAAACTTAGGTTTGCTTTATTTTTTTTTTAAGTCCTCCTCATGGACATTATAATCACATGGCTGCTCCCTATGACACTACAAATGATAGTACTCAAGGGGTGCAGTCATTGAAAATTATGAAGATAATATATTGTGAATGCATCAGTTTGTGCAAACAGTATCTAAGCACTTACCTAATAGCAGAGACTTGATTGAGCAATGTCTACTTTACATATTCAAGTTATAATATGTTCGTACATCTCTGATACATTTATACTAAAGACAGATCCTGTTGCACTCATATTTACTGCTAAACGTGTTTTTCTGGCTTTTTTCTTGTAATTGCTTTTGAAAAATACTGATAAAAAGCAAAGAGATCTTCAAAAAGCAGACCTAAGCTTAGAGAAAGCAAACTGTTACCCAGACCTTACAATACTAATTATGTAACTTGCCTTTCTTCTTGATGAACTTAAGAAGAGGATATCTTTCATTGTCAAAAGGCAAGGCTGATCACCTTTGTATTAATTACCTGATGCTGGGCGACATGGATGGTCTGTACAATGGGCACAGCTTAGAAAGGGATTTTCCTATGTATAAATTCAAGGAAGTCACAGAATAAAAGAGTGCACATTTCCAGAAAGCAACACAATCCAGTTGCAAGGCTCCTTGAGTTAGGTTCAAGGTTATCTGCCTACTTGCATATGAACAAATATAATTTTAGCTGGATATAGCCAAAGTTCCTGAGTGTTAATTTAAGGCAGCAATAATCAGAATGAACTGATATAAAGCAAACAAAAAAGACACAATAAGCCATTCAGTGTTGTCAAAATACAGTTTTAAACTAGCTAGTGAGCATGTTTGCAGTATTGCAGAGTCTTCTCAGGCAATGTCTGCCAAGCATGGATGATAATTTTATTATGGAATAAAAACCAAATGATTCAGGAAGTATAAAGAAATTACTGAAGTCAGAGGGGCAGAAGAACTATCAGTGGTTAAACAGGAACCTAAAAAACTACATATAGTTACAAAAAAAAATAGTAAAAATTGTGGAGTTTAATGGCAGTATTTTGGAATAAAGTACATATTTTCCTAGACAAACTGATAAAGTTGAATAAAATGGAGTGGCTTTTGGACTTGTTATCCCTCAAGGCCAAATCCAAAAGCATAATTCCCAGAACATTATCTGACTTAATAAATGTTGCACCCTCTCCCTTTCCTCACTTGTATCCTTAGATCATGGTTGAAACCAAAATATTATACAGTAGAACAAAGATGTCTTCTGCAGTGATAGGTGTCAGAATGAAAATGAGAATACACAGTCTTGAAGAAAATAGTTCAGTCATGGAGATTTTAATTCATTATCTGCGATTCTTTTCCTCTTCTTGCAAAAAAGGGCATCTTTATTTCTGCCAGGCACGTGCATAGGTGGCAAATGAAGTCCTTTGCTGATCATGGTAAGTGGAAAGATCCTTTTTCTAGGCAAAAATGTCAAATCTTCATTTTCCTTTGGAAGCAAATGTCAGTGTCTAGTCTCACCTGCCTTAGGGTGTACAAAAGTTGAACCAAAACCAATGGAGAGGCACAATTATGTCATCTAACAGTAATTACCCACACAGGGGCAGCTTGTTGCTGTTTGTGCTGACCACTTGTAGTATTTTGGGTGTCAGATTCAAAATCTTGGTCTTACTCTAATATACCACGACTGTGGTTGGCACAGCGGTGCCAACAGCGGTGTTCAGATCAAGGCTTTTCACAGGAGTCCACCAACCCTGTAGGGTCAAATGCCCCAGAGACTGTGAACCATCATATTTTTTCATAACCTTCTGCTCCAAGTACATTTTTTAACCACCACCCCTGCCCCAAAAAAATTTACAACAATATATACACTAATAAAGTCTTTAGAAGTAATCCTCCTTGCCTATCTTGCTCTCATTAAAAAAAAAAAAAAAAAAAATCCCTTTACCAAAGGTTTTTGTCTACACAGGTTGTCTTCCTGGGTAGGCGGCAGGGTGAGAGGAGAAGGATGTGCCAGCTGTTGGGTGCTGTGGTTGCTGCACTGTCAGAAAGCCCTCGGGCACTCTGGTGATGGGCACTGCAAGTCAGCATGGAGGAGAGGAGGTGCATCCACGGAACACCAGAAGCTGCTCCTCGCTGAAACCTCTCGTCCCCCGCCAAGCCACACCATTTGTCCTGGCCGGCTGTTGGCAGTGGGACAGGGAAACACACGGGGTGAGCGCTCTTTCACAGAATGTGCACTCTGTCTTGCGTGTCCTAGAGCACTCAAGGGATTAAACAATAGGAATCACAGGCAGAATTAGCATTTTAATGGGGAACAATGAGTTTGAAAATTCCCATAATTTGGCCTTTGAGCACCATCTAAAAAAACTGCAGGCACAGGGGGAAGGAGACAGAGAGACGGAGAATGTGCTCTGCCCAGACTTACGAGAAATCCAGGCTGTGTTTTAATGAGAGATGGGCTGAAGTAAGTCAATGCAGCTGACCTTGCTGGAGACACATTTTCCTCATGCTAAATCCTGACATTTCAGACCTGCTTTCACACATTCCATGAATAGATGTCATTACTCATTATCACATTTATCACTACAAGTCTAAAACAATGAGGTGTCACCGAGGGGAGGATTAAAATAGTCTCTAAAACTTTCCCCCCCTCACCTTCCCAGGAAGTACCTGGCATAGGTCATCATATGGTCATGTGTCCTAAGAGGGGAAACAGAAGCCAAGCTCTGGATCTGAAAAACTGCTCCTCAGAGACGTTATTTTGCTAAATCCCAAAGTTTCCATCATCCTGTTCCCCCCCAGACTAACAGAAGACACTGAGAACTGCATGGAGAGATAATAGCCAGTTCTGTCCTCTACTGGGTGTTTATCCTACACTTTGCTGCAGGTAGCATCTAGTACACAGGGCAGATCTTCCCTACTTTTTGCAGTTTTCATCAGTGGCAATAAAATACAAAGAATAACTCGACCATCAAATTCTGAACCTACTTGTGGCAAACTGTCATCAGACAGCGAGGGCAAGGAGAAAATGGCCCAGTTGCTGATGTGCAGAGAGGGTGAATACTTGTCATGAAAAACTAGAGAGGCTGAAATTATCTCCTTACATAAGTCACTCACAAAGCCTGAAGACAGTCCAGACACCTTCTTTCCAGAGGTGATGATTGGAGCAGATCAAAGGAGTCCTGCCCCATGTGTAACCTTCCTCTGCTCTGCCAGAATGGCTCTGTCCATTGCCTCGTGAGCACTCAGATCCTGGAAAATAAGTTTTGAAAAGAGCTTTTTGTTCCTTTTTAATATTTGGGTTTTATTGTTTGTTCAATTTAGGCTGGGTTTTTAAGCTCTATTAGTTCTTAAGGCTGCTTCCCGACATGACCAGATGCAGAGTGGTGTCAGCGTTCAGGGAGGAGGAAAAGAAATAAGCAGAAACTAAGAGAAAAGAGAAGGTGGTTAAGAAAATACAGGGAGGTATTGCTGTTCACATACCTCGAGTTGCAACTCCTAAATCTATTCCAAAGTCCAAAATCTTGTGATAAAGGCTATGTACTAGGAACGGGAATCATGCCTTAAGAACAGTTTTCAGCATTTTCTGTTTTTTTAATAGAAAGAGAATTGGCCTCTCACAGATAGTAAATCCTGCTATTTGAAAATGAACTTTAAAAAAATGCATCAGTTAATAGAATTCTTTGTCATTTAGCCAAATGCAAACTCAGGTGAATGAGATTGCCAATTATCAGTATAATTTTGAAAGAAAGGTATTCAGAACTAATTGTATGCTTCACTTGGATAGGCAGTCTATCAATTTGTGTTTGCAGTGCTATCTTCTATCCAACTGACAGTATTATGGCTTCCTTTTTTTTTCATGGAATTTTTCTCTTTTGAAAAAATCAAAGCCTTAGTAAATGAAAATCCAGCCTCTCCAAACTAAATGTGCCAATTTTTGATGCCACTCCATCATGACCTACAGAACAGTCAGGAGGACTGGTAAACTTAATTTTGTTGACAGTGGTTGGAAAATTGGTAGTTCTGTACACATGTATAGTCATAGAATCATAGAACCATAGGATGGCCTGAGTTGGAAGGAACCTTAAACATCATTTGGTCCCCAAATGCGCTGTGGGCTGGGACAACTTCCACGAGACCAGGGTGCTCAGAGCCCCATCCTGCCTCTCCTAATACTGTGGGGAAATTGCTTCTCATTTGTTTTGGTGATGCAAGGAGCCTGATCATACATCAGAGCAAGAGAAGAGAGAATAAGAAGAAGGAGAGAGAAAGAATAACCTTGTCTTTGCTCGTGTACTCCTCAGGTGCAAGCCTAAAATCCACAAAGCACTGACGGATCTATTTTGCTTCCTCTCGCAGTTTCATTACTCAAGTGATAAAGTGCTGTCTGCCATACTGACAGCAGAAGGGGACCTAAAACAGGTTGTGTGATACAGTCTGGGATGTAAAAAACTTTCTGTGGGAATGGATAATGCCCACACACATGCAGAATAGTGTAATAGTGTATTCACCTCTGTATTATTTTACAGCATAAAATGTCAAATGCAGATGCCACTGTATAGACCAAACAAAAAGAGACACTGCCTGGTTTTGCAAACAGTTTGACTTCCATCCCCTGATCACAGATTACTAGATTTAAAAGGCCAGAGGGACCATCATGATCGCTCTGTCTAACCTCTTGTATCACACAGGCCAGAGAATCTCACCCATTAATTTCTGCCCCAAGACCATAACCCATGCTTGCTTGAATATAATTCTTTTAGAGACAGATACTTTTATTCAGTGCCAGGCCCATGGATTCAAGTAAAAAAATAATTGGGAAAATTTGTGTAAATCCTGCAACTGTCTGCTGGTTGATTGTTTATTTGTTTGTTTGTTTTCTGGGCTTTTTAAAAACGTTTGAATGCTTTTTCCATCTTCTCTGACAAACCAAGTTCGGCCCTTAGTCTGTCAGCAGTGAAAAGTGCAGCAATACTTGTGTTGCCAACACCCACCTAACCCTTGATCTCTCCCAATGAATGTGCCAGGTTTGGTGGCAGGTTCTGGAATACAGAGAGTTTTCAGCTCCAAACTGGACAGACAAGTTAATTCCCTTCACATGGTCCACTGAACAGCCATCAGGTGGTGATAAATTTCAGCTGCTGTTCACCTGCACCGGGTTCGCTTTTGCAATTGTAACTGAAATATTGTAATGTCCTACTTTGAGCTATCTTATTGGTACTTTAGAGCAATTCATTTCAGTCTTTTAAATTGTAAGCAGAATTTACCATGCGATGTATTTGACAAAACAGAATGAAGCTGTAATTTAGCATAAGACATGGTATACTTACGTTACTTTACAGAAGTGGCAAGAATAGTTAGCCCTCGCCTTTAAAAGTTTAAAATCAAAACTGCACAGAATATTCCATGGTAAGGAACTTAGGTATATTATCCAAAATAACTCTAAAGATAACTCAAATCACTACACTTTGCTACCTTCCTTGCATTTCCTGTAAATTAATCTTTAGTTTCCAACTGTTAATCTATGGAACTGCAATGTACAATATAAATGGGACCTTTTAAAAATAGCACAGTAATATAATGAATTAAAATGACAGTAAAGAAAAAAAATCTTACCATTGTGCCAGAAATCAGTTCAATATGCTGGCTTAGTCTTTTTTAAATGAAATTGAATTGATGAAGTTAAATGCAGTTCTTGCACAGAAAAAAAAATGTGTATGATAAATATTTATGCGGTCAGCACTTTAGAAGTAACATATATTCACCATATATTCGTAAGATTAAAACTTGGGTATTTTTATTATTTTTATTAAGGATATAAACAAGCATAAGATTGTAGTGAATGAACAGTAGAAAAATTGTGTCCTATATAAAGGCATGTTTATGATAGCAGTTTGGTCTTACCCCTTGCATGGAAGTTTACCTAATTTTTAAGGATGTGACTTAATTAGAAATAGAAATTATCTGCAGAGTTGTTATCTTTGCTGATATTTATGTGTGTATGTGTGTGTATTTTACACAAAACATGTACCACAGCCACTCATTGCACATGGGAGAATTCAAACAGGTGGGGTTTTTTAATGTTCTCAGCCCTCTGCTACTCAGCTCTCAGCCCAGAATTTTGTCTGAAGACTTCTCTCAAGGCTACATTTCCAGTGCTTCTTTAAGCTGTCTCTGTATGGTCTGCTGCTTCTTTTTCAGTTTCCCTTCCTCTCCTTCACTAAAATGTTACTCAGCAAAACCTTCCTGATCATTGCTGCTTTTGTTCTGGGGAGCAACAGGCCATAGTCTTTTGCTTAACTATCTTTTTATACAGCATTTATTTACATGCTGGAAAGCAAACTTTATTTTCAACCACTTTTTCAGTTTTACACCTGATCATTCTCATTCAAGCATGAGAGACTGTATTTTTAACCTTTGTACCCCACTTTTATGTTTAGCTCGTGAAAGGCACTAAAAAGAAAAATGAGAAGGCTCTAGAAAACATGGCACAAAACAAATACCATACAAGAATCTAACACAGCACTTTTTTTCCCATACCTACCAAAGGTTTTGGTTTCCCAATTAATTGTTATCTGGACATTAGCAAAAAGATAATTGCTCAGTACCATCTAATATGAGCCCTAACAAATCCTAGTGACTTCTTGTCAGGTTATAGAGCCTTCGACTGTGGGTAGTGTTTATATGCCTAGATGGGTTCTTTTTTAACTGGAATTCTCCAAGGGATTTTGTTTCATTCACATCACAGCTGTCCAGCCCAGGTGCAGATATTGCAGTTGTGCTCTGATACTGCAATGAGTTCAAGTCCACAAACTTTGACAGAATCAGGGGATAGTTCCTAGGGGGGAAAAAAAAAAAAAAGTGTGGGAGGACCTTCCTCTTGTGAACAGGTTCTGTCTGTGGTGGACAGGGGAAAACTGTTCATAGTAATTAGGGAGATACTGTAAATTGCTGTCCAAAGATGGTTTTAATTACCTCGATCAACTAAAATTGAGTCTGCAGTCTCCCATACTTGCAAAGATCTCCTTTTGGATCACTGATGCAGTAGTAACTAAATAAGTGCTTCTCCTAAAAGTCAATGTTGGATGGAATTAATCTAAATTTAACTTCCTAAACACCGATTATCTATTCTCTACCTAGTCTCAGCAGAAGAGAAAGCTTCCTCTGCAAGGATTTGCTGTAGTGCCTTTAACACTCCCTTATAGCCTAGGTGATTCCAATCTAGATTCCTACGTACAGGACAATGAGTTGTACCTCACCATTGGTGTGTATTTCCATGGCAGTCACAGGAACCAACTTGACTGGGTACCATGAGCAGCCTGCCAGTGGTCTACACGTGATGCATGTTTCTGTGTCCTGAACTGGGACATGAAATTCTGCTTACCTTGGATTTGAGACTTTGCACAGGAGCACGGTGGCTTGCACCACTTCTGTTAATTGCAATGGCAGGGAATGATTCTGCAGTCCGTACTGATCTGAGCACATTGCTTTTGAGTTTCCTTGCTACTTGCTTTATCTGAGGTAACAACTAGTTTAGGAATAGCAGGCAGCTGTAGGAGAAAGCTAGGAGGAATACTTCACAGTATTTGTTCATACGTCTTCATGTGACTGATTGTAATTTTGCTGATATTTTTGGGTTAAATTTTTATTAGTATTGAAATGCTTCATCTGCCAGAAGGCTTTTCTCCATGTTCTCACAACATCTCTGAAGTTATTTGTTTGTAATCATAAGAATTGGTAAAAGAAGGAGGGCAGCAGGCATCAGGGCTGATATGGGAAGTGTCAGTCAGCTTTTGGATCATCATTTGCTACGACAGCAGCGGGAAGGAAGAAGAATGGCAGTCACAAATTTATTTTAATGTGTCCTGCAACCCTGTGATTGATTAGAGAAAAAACAGATTGTTTCATCCTTTTTCCACAATTGGATTTTCTGGTTAAATCCAGAACTGCTGAAGTGCAATAAAACACTCTCATGAAAGCAGTAATCTCCCTAAATCTTCAAATTTCCCCCACTCCGCCTCCCCACCTCATTTCATACACAAACACGGAACAAAATGATGCATAAAAGCAGCAAAACTGATTACCATCAGCAGAGTTTCCTTTTTAATGTATTAGACCTTTAATCTTTTCTTAAGTATTGGCCATTAAAATTATTAAACTACTTCCCCTCCTCCTGCCAATGTATATTTTTTGAATGAATTGACTGAGGTATTTAAAAAATGTTACTGCATTTTTTCCACAGCTCTCCTGGTGTGTTTTGTATTGCAAATTTTGCATTGTTTAATGAAGACATCTTACTGCTTTCTGCAGAGCTAGTGGCTCCTGTAAGCTCTTGGAACTGCGTATCCCCTCAGTTCTTACCAAGAGCCCTGGGGGTCAGGGAGGTTCTCTGGGCAGCAGTGAGCAGGCAGAAAGGCTGCTCTCTCTGCTGGAATCTGCTGGGAGTGGGTATTTCAGAGCTACCTTTTACTTCTTCAGGCTCATGAATTGAATGAGAATTGGTTTTAAGACTGCCCACTACTGGCTAAATAAACATTGTGTCAGGGAATAATGTCATCATTTACCCACGTCCAAAAGCACTGCAGGCTCCACAGCCGTGATAGCAAACAGCAGCAGGTTAGATGGTGTTTTCTCTGTGGGATAAATAAAGTAGCTGGCAAAGTGGTGTGGGATCTCAGGAGACCTTTCTGACATGTCTTAGGGAGCCAACCTTTCAGAAGGGTGGAGGGCCTGCATTTTGAGTATCACACTGCCTGAAGGAATCTCTGTGATGGAGCTACCCCAAATCTTTCATATCTTTTGAAAATATTGATCATTGATAAAAACATAATACCATTGATCCCAAATTAGGTGTTACCCTGTATATATGTGTATATATATATGCTCTCATGCTATGCATTGGAACAAATACAAACCTTTCTGCAGCTCTTGATTTCGTATCTATCTAGTCTGACAGAAATTAATAGTGCAGTCTTGAAATATGAATCATGGAAAATGAGCAAGATAAGTTCTTTTACTAAATAAGCCACACACTGACCACAATGACTTCTGCTCTACACTGTCTGCTCCCCCTGGAGAACAGTGACTAAGAACTGAGTGCTGTGGGAAAAACGTTTGGGTGTAGCAGTTGAGTTCCTGAATGCTGTGATCTGATATTGTGAACACTGCAGCAAATGAGTAACTACTCCCATTGGAGCAGTCTCACTGAACAGAAGCCACTTCTTCCTTACATGTTTGCAAATAAGTGCTTGGTTTTCTCTACAAACAAAATTTAGTCATTTATTTTACATTTCTGACTGTCAGTTTAACTTTCATTTCACTCAAGACAAGTAATGTTCTTATTTAAACAGGAGCTGAGTGCCATAGGAGTAGCCTGACAAGAAGCCAGCCCTGCTAGCAGTGTCTGAGTTTCAGTAAGCACACATGGAAAGTTGCACTGGTCATTTATTTTGAGTAAGTTTGCCAACTTGGCCCATCTTTCTGAATAGTTCACTTGTTTGATACAAGTAATGAAAGACATTCCACTTATCTTAATTGCTTTACTCATGTCTTCCATATTCCTGTAATGGTTCCTGATTGTTCAGCCTTAGAAATTAAATGTATTGTCTGCTATTATTTCCAGCTCCCCAGTATGGGTAGTTAGGTAGTACCACTGATGGATAGATGCTTGCCTTCCACTTTTAAAAGTCTGAAATTCCATTTTTCCATTAGATTAAAAGTACAAGTAATGTTAGCTGGATGAATTTAGCTCCTGACTGGCTCTTGAAACAAAGCAAGCAAACCAATTGGACAGTGTAATGAGTTGTCACTAGATACATTGATAACTGCAATTCTTGTGCTTAACTTACATGTAGATAAACTTGTTTGTAATCAGAGAAAGTTTGGCTTCAGTTAAAGCAGTTGCTTTCTCTTCACGTGAACAACTGATTTAGACATTTCTATAGCAAACATGCAGAGCAAATGAAGTTATGTGAAGACAAAAGGACTGACTGAGATCTGGTTCCCTCCAGCAGCCCACAGGACAGTAGACTGTGCTTGTTCAGGCAAACATGCAAAAACTAGGAAATACCAAAATTAATGCTGCACATGTAAACTTAATAGAGCTGTCTATATATACCTCAATTCCTTGGCCCCTGGTACCTTGTGTTTGGAAACACCTGACTTACTGTAGATGAATAATTTTCCACAGATTCATCCTTCCAGTGTCTGCAGTTCTGGTCTGCTTGGAGGAAGCACAATGATCTTGAAAAACAACATGATACTGGGTTTTACAATGGAAAGCATCTGGGATCCAAAGTAATACAATGATCTGGAGGAATTTCTGGTGGGAGCTGTGGTCATTTGGGTGTTTCTGTACCAGATTTCTCTAAGAGTGAGGCTCATAGAAGGGTTTTACAGCTGTTAGCCCTGTTCCACTTCCACTGTACCATGGTTCAGTAAGTGCTCAGTGTGCTCCATATGTGGCTACCCTTGAAATAGTTTCTTTTTCTTTTCCTAATTTGTTTTAAAAAATGGATGATTTCACTGACTGGGTTCAAGGATTGTCTCCACAAAGAGCTGTAGCAGCTTGGCTAAAGGGCTGGGAAATTGTGGTGGTCATTGCCTTGATTGAGGTGAGACGAGGGAGAGATCAGGAACCTGCTAAGCAGGCTTTTCTGCTGGAAAAAATTATAATGTGGAACACACCATTCATTTTTATTTGTGCTCTCACCTGTAACTTTAATTTACATCTCTGAAGACATAGTGCTGTGCTGGTACTCAAATAGAAGCTTCTCATCCAGCTCATGAGCACATTTTACCTAAACCTCACCTTATCTGCAGGCAGCCCAGGAGTTCCTCCCATTACCCTGCTCCCTCAGAAAGCAGCTGCGAATCGAGAAGGCAGAGCAGGACCAGTGCATTGCTTCCTGCTGATCAAATCTCAGTAAGAATTAACAGACCTTAGAAGAATTTCCCAGCAGACCTTGGTAGAAATTAATTAAATACCCCTTCTCTACTGGATTACCCAAAACATTCTGTTTCATTTAGTAGTGAGAACTTCTTTGATATGTAGACTGGGTGCTACAACCCTGGCTCTGCCTGGCCCTGGGCCCCACTGAACTGGCACTACCCTAATCCCATCCCATCCCATCCCATCCCATCCCATCCCATCCCATCCCATCCCATCCCATCCCACGAGAGCCTTTCCTGGCTGAGCCCCAGGGTGTGTATGGATGGCTGGCCTCTGGGTGATTGTGGTCACCACCCCCAGACCAGCCTGGCCCATCTTACTGGGGTCTGCAGGACAGGGCTAGTCAAGGAGGTGCCTTGGGGCTGCCTCCTGGTCCAAATCCACATTCCCACAGCAAAGCCCTCCATGGAGAGAACCTGTGCATGTCTGATTTAATTAACTAATCAATTTTGCTTTAGGGCCAAGCTGAAGATCTGAGAAGCACACCCATTAGCTTTTCAAAACCTCTTCTATGTACAGCTAATATGGCCTCTGAATGATGTTTTCTCTAAAAAAATTTGGGCACAGAGATGAAAGTATCTGACTCCCAGACCTGTGGATCTCATGCTGAAAAGAAAACAGGTGTCAGTACTATAGGTGAGACTTGCAAGTCCTTGGAAGTCTAGAATAATTTAAAGCATTTGTCTGTAGGACCTCCTGGAGTCACGGGAACTTCCTAGCAGCTGTATGGATACCCTGACTCCACACCCTCATGTCCTTGAGGCCACAGACATCAACCTGGTCCCAGTGCCATGGCTGCACCTTCATCTCTCCCACTTCTTCCTCTGGGCACAAGCCAGGGTGGAAAGCAAACTAGAGGAACATCATCACTGTTGTCTCCCTTTTCTACTGAGTTTCTAATGGGGAACCATGCATTGCAAAATGTTTCTTTCTTAAACTCAGCTGACCCCTTCTAGCCAGATCTGGAGCCCACAGTATCACTACCAGGAGACTTCAGTGAGAAGGTGAAAAGAGGACAGATGGCTTCTCTCTAGGTTTTGCCATTCCTTTTGGCTCTTGTTCATCCTCATCTGTCTTACAGCATAAGGGAGTGGAGGTCTCCGAACAGGCTACCTAGAAAATTCACTGTTGTGCACTGCAAACTGGAGAAAAGGATTCCTGATCCATCAACACGCTGCTGCTGCCAGACCGAGGGCAATGTAACACCATGGAAATCAGCTGGGATGAAGCTGGAATAGAGCTACAGTGGGTCAACACAGAAAATAAACAGTCACATCATTATATTTATACCTGAGGCCCTTGTGCCTCTGAAGTGCTCCTTGCACTGCAAAGCAGCAGCATGGCACTTGGAAGTAGGAATAAAACCACCTCTTGGCACAGCCTGCCCTGCCTGGAACAAAGAAACACAGCAATCAGTGTGTGCAAACAGCCTGGTTTTCCTTTTCCAAGCTGCAGGCTTGCAACGTATCACTGCTGACTGTCTTTATTCAACAAGAATAATGTCAAATGCTTTTCTGGCAGAAAAAAAATGCAGACTTTGACCACACATTAACCCCATTAGTATGGTGTTAACTTTTGACTTTAATTTTGGCACAGTGTTAAGGATACTTAAAAGCAGAACAAAACGAAAGGAAATGTTAAACACAATCCTCTTTCTCTTGAAAACGGGAATGATCATTTCAGGGTAATGTCACGAGATGGCTGAAAGGGTTTCACATCTCTCTATCTTCCATAGAGTGTTACCAGAGGTAACCTGGGCAACTTGCAAACAGCTGAAAAAAAGAAACATGTACCATAGCTTTTAAAAGTTTACACCATGAAGTAATTTCAAATGTGTGTCTTAGGATGAATAAAACTATTACTACAGTAATACATTCTCTAATTGATAAAGATGCAACAGTAAAAAAATCCATATAATTAGAAAAACCCATTAATTATTAAATTTGCTATATTAAAATTTATGCCAGCACTTTACATACAAAGAAATCATTCCTAAGAAACATTTTTAGGGGAGTAAAGCTCCTAAGGAGTTATCATTTTGGTCTGTGAAAGGCTGCATATGCTGTATCCAGAGGTCTAATATTTGGCATGATGTTATTTGCAGCTTCACTTGCAAAAAGTGTCTGAGAAAATTAGGAGCCATAAATTACTAATTACATAGAATTTCCACTAGCCAAATGATTAGTTTGCTTCCAGCAGTGAGATTACTATAACAAAAGCCAATACTGATTTCCCAAGATTGCAAGATAGATAAACATGAGGCACACAAAGAGAGATGTGCTCAGCACTCTTTTAAGGTAAACCTGAATTTTACTTTTCAATGTTTGCATATATTACTGAAGGAGAAATGTGGAGTCAGCGGCAATCGCATGGAGAAACCACTACATCCTATGGCTAGTAAACTCCAAATGTGCCACAGGGGACTGATTGGAAGTTACCTACAGCTCTTTCATTATCACAGCACTTTGTGTCTCTGGTGACTTTTGTCATGGTAAGCAGATTGCAGAGAAGTGAGTGCAGGATGAAATGAATCCAAGTACACGAGCATATTGTACAAGAGACCCACACTGCATCCACTCCATCGAAGCACAGGAACAAACACTCTTAACTCTTACGGAGCTCTTGTTATTTGTTTTTCCTGCATTGGTGATACCTAGCTTTGTCAGGATTACTCCACTGTGTCTGTTTGTAAGTACCATAAAAATGGAAAAGATGATCCACACAGAGGGTTCTCACATTTCCCTTAATAATTGAATGGGCAGAGGGTGAGTTTGAATTCTTCAAACAATGAACACACGGTTGACGCATCCAGTGGAGGGACAGAGAGGCTGTCCAGGTCCCCAAGAGCTTTGCTGAGGTGTGAGAATGTTCCCACTGACTGGTCCCACTTGTCTCGCCACTTAGTCCATGCTGGGAGCTGTGCAAGTGCAGAGGGTGCTGAGACTCTGACACCTTGTCCCTTTGCTTGTCCCTTTGCAGCTCAGCTGCTTCCAGAGGAAGCAGAGGAAGTGCAAATGGTCACCACAGACACACTGAGACCAAAAGCTTTTAGGTCAGTAGGCCCTCCTTCATGGTAAGTAAGAAGTTCTAGCCACTTTGGGTTTTTTTTACTGTACGAAGAGGAGCATTTATTTGAACTATATATGCTCTAGGAGCAGATTATGTTATTTGGATGTTCAAATTGATGCGGGGTTTTTTTTTTCTGTCAGACAATGTAAAATGCATTTCTTGGGATTTCTCTGAAGTTTCACATCATGTTTGTTGTAAATTGCTATAAAAAACAGGAATGAGAAATGTGGTATAATGCAGCACAAGAATTTTAGCTGAGATAACACAGAAATAATGTATGTTCCTTTACAGTCCCCAAATTTGTTAGAGTAGTATAATTTATACCATAGTAAATGAAATACTAGGCTATATTCAGAATACTGTTGTATTAGACATTGTAGAGATATACCATAACTGATTGTTTGTGTCTCAGAGCTATGATCTAAGAGCCTTAACAGAATAAAAAAGCAGCAGAAGGGAGAAAAGGGTGACAAAAACATCTCAACAACTAAAGTGTGATTCATAGCCAAGCATTAAAAGCAAGCATCTCACCACTTCTGATGTCCTCTCTACATGGGCAGCAGAGCAAGCAACATGATGAGCAAGGTGTCACTCTGTTTCTGGCCAGAACTGCACCAGGCACTTCCAGCCTGAGGAAGGCTGTGCCCTTCTCTCCCCTCAGCTGCATGGGTGCCTGAAAGCTGAGAGTGCTTGGTACCTGCCGAAGAGCAAACTTCAATGCAGGGTTTTTTGTTTTTCTTTCCTGTCAATGACTTCTGCTGCAGTCACTTTCAAAGACCAAATATCAAAATCTTTCACTTAATATTCCAAACATTACAAAAGAAATTTAGATGCTGAACTCAATGTGTATACTTTTTTTTGGTTGCTTTAGAATTACAGCTAGGACAGTGTGGTGGGTGTCCCTGGCTCGACACCAGGTGCAAGTGACTAAAGTCACTCTGTCGCTCACCTTGTCAGCTGGACAGGGGAGAGAAAAACGTAATGAAAGTGGGTCTGCTGGGTGTCTGTGGAATAGAACCTCGCACATATCCTCACTCCTCACCTCTCTGGCAGCAACTGACTGCCAGATGACTGCAGTAGTTGGATAAGGTAAAACCAGTAAACAGGATATAAGTTGCAGCTACCTTGCCTGGAATCAAGGGTTTTCAGCTTATTTTTCCTGTCTGTCCTGTTACTTTCTTACATTTAGAGGAGGAACAAGTAAATGCTATTTAGGATTCATATGTCAAATAAAAGCAGTGCAGTTAAAACCTCTAGATAAACATGTGTTCTTGAAGTAAGCTTCCACAGAGAACCAGATAGTTTGTAGATACCTTTCATATGATTGTTTCAGCCTAATTTTTTTTCCTCAATAAGGTTAATATTTTATTTCATTTTAGATCCCATAAATTCTTCAGAAGCACGCCATAAAAAGGTGCCAAGAGGTATCCAGTTTCATACTAAGAAGTCAAGGAAGTCATTGCAGGTCCATTGAGTTAGCTCCCAAGCACTGGTTTTCTAGTCATACTTGGAAGCATATCTTTGTCCTCTTCATTAGTGTGAGTAATTAGTAATTAATAGGAATAAACAGCCTCAAAGAAAGTAGTGCAGACGCTTTCAAGCCTAGGTCTCCCTCACTGCTAACAGAAATACTGATTAATGCAATTTCCTTTCTCCCTCTTTCCACAAGCATTTCTCTGAACCCACATATTCAGTCTGCTCAGAGCCAGGTGCATTCTGCCACCAAAAGTTACTCATGACATCAATGGCTTTGCACCAAGGGTGTCAGAGGCTGCTGCTGGTAGCCCTGTGTGCTCTGCCAGAACTTGTCCTGGCCCCAGGAACTATAAAGGAGTCCCAGGCTGTGGCCTGGTAACATCAGCATGCTTAGGCTCTCACAGTGGGAATGCTGCTGAATCTTCAGCTCAATGTGCTCTTAATCACAACACATAGGTCTGTTCTCCTCCATAATATCAATGTAAGAATATAAATTGTAAATAAATGCATGAATGTATTTATTAAATGCATTAAGTAGAAAACAGCATTTCTTTTCTGAAGGGTTTTGTCCCTTTCCTGCTCTCTTATGATTTCTTGCCATCTTCCTCATAGATGCCCATTTTGTGTGAAATACTATGATAAAAAAGAGTTGGCCCTTAAAACTAACTTAGGGGAGTTTGCTCCTTGTTTGTGGATCAGTTTCCAGGGAGCAAAAGCTGATGAGAAATCAACCTACCCCCCCAAAAAAAAAAAAAGAGGCTGGCAGCCACCAAAGTCTAAGAAGCCATTTTGGAGAGATGAAGCAGAAATAATAGGTTGGTTTCCCAAAAGAGAGCAGATTCCAGAAACTGGCAGAGAGGCACATGCAAGAGGGAGAGAAGAAAGAACCTGGAAAATTTGTGCTTCAGCCTAATGAATTGTCCAGAAACTGAGGAAATGAAGGCATGGGGATTCATAGATGACCTGTACTATTTTATCCAGATTTATTGTCTGTCATGGTAGTAAAAGAAAGAACAATTAGTCCCCAATCTCTTTTGAAAGCCCTTTGTGTTACAAGTGCTACCTAGCCACAGACAGGCTAAAGCAAACTCACTCACGTGGCTGAGATTTGGAAAGAGGAAGTCCTAGATTTGGACTCACAAGGCTCTACTCCCATAGGGTGCCTGTACCAAGAAGTTGAACACTGGGGAAGGCAAGGAAAGAATGGGCTGGACTTCACCCAAATCAAAGACAGCTTTGGAGTGCATCAGTCCATCATGATGATGGAGTGCATCAGTCTAACATGGGTAACTAAACCACTGACACCTGACTACACAGCCTCTCCTTATTTCTTTCTGCCCTTCCATAACTGGCCTTGTCCAGCTTAAGAAATGAGTCACTTATTATTTTTTTCCTGGGTGGATCTCATGTATCTGCATTCACAGGTTGCACATGGATGATCCTGTCATTGAGCTGCTTTGCCCCACTCCTGCCCATTGGAGCCTAGAGTGAAATTCAGTGGAAGTCCAGAGAAGCTGGGATGCACTCAGATCCATTCTGCTGGCCTCAATATAGGCAGAAAATAGGCAGCAAAGAGCAGCCCAGGACCTACAGGTCAATCAGTAGTGTACAAATGGTACTCAAAATCTGCAACTTGTTATGGGCTCAATTACATCTTGAATGAGCTTCTAATTAGCAACCCTTAAAACCTTTAAGCCTGTTGAAAGACATGCCAAAAAAGCCTGTGTCGCACCTTGTTCCTCCCAAATCTCTCTCAGAGAGTTGCTTTCTAAGAATCTCTAACCACAAAAGCCTGTTTTCCTGCTAATATGTTGTAGACGAGCATTTCTGACTTTACAACTGATGTCAGACCCTCTCAGATGTGTCTTTGTCTAGGATAGAAAGCCAAACTCTTTAACCTCAAGAGTGGTATAGCCTGAGTGAAGGGTTGTGCTTCTGACTTTTACTTCATTACCAGTAGGCCAAGTTGGTCTAGCTGATGAAAACTGGCAGCTCCTTCTCCCAGAATCTTTAGGATTATAGTTATGTACCACTTAAAGTTTCTTCTGGCAGATTTGTCTCCATCTGGTCACCTATCTCATGCCAACATGAGATACTTTGTTAAGAATTTTTAAGTATTGCAGCCAATACATGCCTAAATCCAACCACACTCTTTCAGTAATACTTGTCTATTTAATATCCACAGGCGTACTCCATGTTTTTGTCAAAGCTCTCTCTTGCCATCGATGTTACCCTGATAATTAGATTATTAATATGTTATGACCATTAATTAGTATGATTTTCTTCAGTATAATTTCTCTCTTGCCTCTATAAATTGTCTGTTTTCAGATGCTTGCCATAAATTGTTTGCATCACTGATTAAAGCCTGGCCTGCTTTTTTGGCATATAAACCTGGGAGAATCCTTTTTCACGCTCACAGAAATAGCAACCTTAGTTGCATCAGCACCAGTTCTGGGGTTTGGTTATAAAACAGTGGCTGAAACCAATTGATGTGGTTAATATGAAACTGACTTGAAATCTCAAGGGAAGAAGGTCAAGTTCTAAGTAACACTGATATCAATTAGAAAAACTAAATATTTTCTCATTTGGAGTAACAAGCAGTTTTTCTCCCCATTCTTGCATATCTTGTTTCAAAATGAAGATACCTTATTACATTGCATTTGGCTGATAATACTTGAGACATCCTGACCTTTTTTATTCAATGGTCATCATTTTATTGTCACTCTGACAATATTTATTTTTCACTGCTGGAATATAGCCATCTCAAAATTTAATGCACAAATTTGTGGCTGCCTTTAATTTTTAAATACTTTGGTGTCTGGGTATTTTACAGGGTACACAACAAACCTGATTATGAAGTACATTAAGACCTCTTTTTTTTTTTTTTTTTTTTTTGAGCCACTCTTCTATCTAAAAGGATCTTAAACATCACGGAAAGAGTCTCTTGAGAATAACTCCTTCATGAAAAGCCCTGTAAGCAGCACAAGAGTTCTAGCTCTCTGGCCCTGCCTGTCAGGAGGGAAATACAAAGACAGGAATTTGTTGTGCTATACAAGTTCTTTGCTTTGCATGACTGTTAGTAGGTCATGAGAGCCTCAGATTTCTCAAATTTGTGGCACAAGCTTATCCAGATGAGTGCAGAAAGTAGAAAAGTTTCACTTTGAGAAAAAGCACGTGATGCTGTTGGGTCCCAAGTTAGCTACAACAGACATTCATCATTATTGCTGTTGTTATTATTATTTGATTTTTTTTTTTAAGAAGTGTCATTTGTGGGGTAATTTTTATACTCCTGACATTATCAACACAAAGGTACCTGGCTTTGATGTTCTGAAAATAAGACAAGGCCTTCATTTCCTTCTCACGCTGCCTTGGTGGGTGCAATGCATCCCAGACATTTAGAATTCATTCAGTACACCATTATTGTCTAACAATCACCTATAGTCCTTAGGGTCTAATGAGAAAGTAAAGACTTGTGCTCTGGGGTATGCCCAGGTTAGCTTCTGCAACTGCAAATGTTTTAAGAATCTGAATGTGATCTACATTCATCATCTCTTGATTTCAAGCTGTTTAATTTTGAAGCACTTTTGCCAGGCTTCACAATTTGTATGGCTATCATGCATTTTGCCAGCAAGCCTGATTTAAAAGGCTCTTCACCCTAAGAAAAAATCTACAAAAGTAACAAATTTAAGATGTTGATTTTTTTTCTTGGCTCCTCCATCATATCTTCTTTGGTCCTATTTGGATTCTTTTCTAGCTGAGAATAGTACTGTCATGCATCCAAATACCATGATCGTAGGTGCATGCAAATCTTTTAAATGAAAATAACCAATACTTGTAGTCAGTAGTGGAAAAGTATGGAATACAGATGATATGCTTTGGCCAATGATCACAGGGAAATTTCTAATGAAATGTTATGCAGTTTCTAGGATTGGTGGAAAATAGGGCTAGGGGGTTAGAATTTGAGGGGTTTTTTTGGTTTAAAATGCTGTCTTAAAGGATGGATATGCAGCTGTCAAGAGAGAGCTCACAGTCTGTGGGCAGACAAGTTAGTATGGCTGAGATTGGAGCCTGTTGCCCCATTGCACTGACATGTTTGAAAGCAATATTATTCTATCCCCCAGCAGAGTAATTAATAGCACGTATAAAATAAGCAAACAAAAATTCAAAACCTACTTCTCTTAATCTGATGACCTCCCCCGCAGTCCTACAGAACTAGACTTGAGGACCACGAGATGAGAGAATCACTATTTCTGTTTTGGTCTGTGAGCTCTGTGGTGCAGGGGATCCTGCTGTCAGAAGAAAGATCAGCAATTTCAAACAGATTTTTTTCCAAATAGTATCAGAATTCATAATGACTACAGAGCACCTATCATTACCCAGCCAACCTTCACTGTGTCATTTCCCAACTTTTTAGTACTTTATTTTGCAGCTTCAATTTTAATTGCACTTGTTGTGGTTTAACCCCAGCCAGCATCCAGGTCCCAGACAGCCACTCACTTGTTCCCCAGCAAGTGGGATCAGGGAGAGAATCAGAAGAGTAAAAGCCAGAAAACTTGTATGTTGAGACAAGAACAGTTTAATAGGGTAAACTAAAGACACGCATGTAAGCAAAGCAACAGTTACTTGGGAAGACAAAACGCCAGCACTCCAAACATCCCTCTTTCTCCCTTTCCCCCCCACTTATATGCTGAACGCCATGTGATCTGGAATATCCCTTTAGTCAGTTTGGGACATCTGTCCCAGCCATGTCTCCTCTCAACTTCCCATTTAACCACAGTATCCTTGCCAGTGTGCAGCACAAAAATCAGAAAAGGCTTTGGCTCTATGTAAGTCCTGCTCAGCAATAACAGAAAAATCTCCATGTTATCAACCCAGTGTTCAGCACAAATCCAAAACACAGCCCCACACTAGTGACAGTGAAGAAAATTGACTCAGCTCCGGACAAAACCAGCACAACAGTGAAATTACATCATTTGGGTGTCTTATTTCTTAGGAATATTTCAGGTAAGGTTAAAATTATAATTTGTATATATGATGTACATGTTTGAGAGAAGGAAATGTGTAAACTTTTTAAACTTGTAGCTCAACTGTAGCAGAAGAGAGTTTTAGAGAAAAAAAAAGACACTTCTGGTGCTTGAGGGTGTTTCTTTTTGATGGATATCAAAGCCTTACAATGAACAGTGAAGCTGTGAGAGATTTGTGATGAAAATTCTGAAGAGTCTTTTACCACAGAGTGTATTAACTAACCTGACTACCAGGGAGGATAGAATTTCTCTGTACTAGTCCTATGAAAGTTACCTGCGTCACTAGAAGAAAGAACAGCAGCCTAGCACATGTATCACAGTAATGAAAAATTAGTGACAGCTTTGAAAAGTCAGGGTGCAAGTTCTGCTGGGAGGAGAAGCTCCTGGAAGCTCTTGCAGCAGCCCATGCCAGCCATGATTCAGGTATCAGAGCCGTCACCAGGTGGATCACCAGGCAAGGCAGAGCTAAGCCAGTTCAGAAATGAGCACAAGGAGAGATAGCCAAATTAGCAAAAGCATGCAGTGGTGATTTTCTGCCAGCACGTGTCACTGGTATTCTAGACAGCTCCCTGCTTGTCTGCCCTGTGCATACCAGGCCACCAGCCCTGCCTCATGGCAGGAATATTTTGGGGCAGTTCACTTAGACAGGGCCAGCATTCCTTTTCCAAGGTCAACTGGTGACCCAGGAAATAGCTTCGTAAGAAGTGCCATGCCACAGGCAGGCCAAAATGCCCCGGGAATCTTGGCATTACAAGTTCCATGTGCTATTTTTGCCTCTCTCTTGAACAACAGAAATAGCAGCAGCAGCGTGTCTGTGCCCAGCAGGGCCGGGAGAAGGATACGGCTGCACTGAGGCTTGGCATCAGCTCCCTGCCCGCTGCGGGCCACATTGAGAAGGCAAGCAGCGACCAGCACACACAGGTGTGTTCTTCAAGAGCTCCAAGGCAAGGAAGGGAAATGTCAAGCTTTTCCCAGCAGAGCTGAGGTGTATGGGTGCCCCATACAGCTGGGTTTGGCCTGGGGCTTGGTTCTGGCTAGACTACAATGGCATCTGCTCTAGCTGCTGCATGTAGACATAATAGCCAAGGTCTGATGTTAGTGTCCAATGAGAAAGATGCTACAGAGCTCTGAAACCTGCCCTGATGGGTAGGCAAGAATTTTTGGTGAAAACTGACAAAATGGAGGGGTGAAAAAGCTTGCAACGTTGCGGCCATGCTGATAGAGGGAGGTATCGTGTCTTTTTTCAGCACACCAGTCCTGTCAGGATGGATTTGAGCTAGAGAAGTCCTTTGTTTTATGGCATTTTTGATATGGAAAACAGAAAACTGACTTTCTGGCTTAGGGGAACACTACCTAGCTGGCATTGAGCTGTCAGTGCTCAACGCTGCTTGCCTCCTGCCTGTTGGACTGTGAACTGCTGCCAGTGAAGAACCTGCAAATATTTACTGTTGTTGCAAGTAATAAGTAATTTGCAGTTGGGCTCCTATGTCTCAGACCTCTGTAGCTAGACCTGGCAGAGGTCACCTGTATGACTCTTGCTCAAGCAATACAGATTTTTAAGGAATCTCTCAGTGTATTTGTTCCCAAAAATATGAAAATACAGGAAAGAAGAGAAATAAGAAATGCTCCAAATCAACTGCTCTCACTGAAGCATAATTAGCTCACCAGTCCTGACCATAGGAACAAAGATACACATGTAAACTATTAATAGCAGCATAAGCATGTAGATGTTGCTGAAAACATGCAGAGACTATTTCTCCCAGATTTACAAAACAGGACAGCTTAATTCTCAACTTTCTGAAGCCTAAGTGTCTGGAAATTCTAAAATTAGAGATGTGAAAGTGGCATGTAAAAAAATTTGACGAGTCCTATCAATACCAGTGTTTGCATGTCTTATTTCTGATCTAAATAGTATTTAACCAGAAATCATGGCAACACCAAGAAGGACTAATGAGAAGGTCATTCTGGGGCCATGTATTTTGTCCATGTAACAATGGTGGTTAGGAGACAATATGAAACACTCATGTCTGCTTTATATTTTATGCCTTATAGAATGGCCAGAATGTTATGAAAGAGCTAGTGACCTGGCAAAGCTTTTAGAAAGAGTTAAGAGCTGTTTTCTTATGCCACATAGCCAGGAGAGAACTTCAAGAGGGACTTAAATGCAAATATTATTGTTGTATTTCGGATGATATCACAGAAAAAACCCTCCCAAACCTTACAAAACAAACCAAATAAGAAAAAATCTACACACAAAATTGAAGACAAAGGAAGAATTCCATTTAAAAAAAAAAAGAGAGGACGCAACGGTGATCATTGCAACTACTCACAATAGTTAAAATAAGGATATATGTATTTCAAACCATGTACACATGCAATTAAGGTTGTTCCCTGACCTAAAGATGATACAGGTTTGGATTTTTTGCAATCAGGTAGTATAACTAGGATCTTGTTCTGTACAGGAGTTCCTAAGGACTTAGAGTGGGTTTCTCTCAGTCTTTACTGTCCAAACCATTCGATTTCATGTGCAAACTGTAGAAAAATTTTGTTCAAGTTACTAATCTGCACAAGCACTGATTGTCCAGAGCTGGAACCTGACCTGAGCAAGTTTAACTCTCTCATAGCCCCTCCATCCACCTTCTGGAGTTTCCTTCCTATGGGCATCAGGCCATGGAGGCCGAGATGGGAAGCAAAACTTCACATTCTGTACTCAGTATTTGTAACGTGGCTGCGATGTGTGCCTGGAGCTGGGAAGTGTTTCTGAGTCTCACCACTACTCGCAGCCCAATGATGCACCTAATCCTGCAGACAGCAGAGGCTGATAGGCTGATAGCACCATTCCAAGGGCCAGCACTACTTCATCCACGCAGGAGAACTGAGCCCTGGATCTTCTCCTGGAGGCTCTAGGCCTCTCTTGCCTCCTTGCTGGGCTCGCAGAAGGACCCCGTGGACCTGGAGGCAGGCAACCCCATTCCCAGTGCTGGCATGGGGGTGGGCAGGCAGAATGCATGAAGAAGGGGAATGGCAGGGAGAAAAGGAGGTCACACCCCCTTGGCTGTCCTGCTAAATCCACACCTGAGTTTCATTATGTTATTGCATTACAGCTGACATCTCATTATGGAAGCTCACAGAAGGCCTGGACTTTTGAACCCAAGAGCAAAGGTCAATTTTTGCCTCTAAATCAAGGTGGCAGAGGAAACATATGGTCCATGGTTGATCCCTCCTCCCTGTCCTGATTTATTAGAAAACAAGAATTGATTTTTTAGGAACAACTGTCTTTGCATTTATTTTCTCTGTATTTGGTATTTGGGATCAGTTAGATCTCTCTTAAAAAAAACAAAAAAACAAACCACAACTAAACCCCCCAAACCCCAGTATAAAATCCCCAGTAAGCCGATACACAGGTTTCTATTTAGGTACCTGAAATTCTAAACTTTTTTACTTCAGAGGTCATTTTAAGCTGTCATCCCTGACATTGCCTTCTGTTGAAATCTTTTACAGTCCTTCCTTGCCATCCCTCTACTTTTTAGTAAGTTTTTATCCTCTATCCATATTCCATTGTGACTGCTTTTGGCTCAGATCCTGCACTAACATGGTCAACAAATGCAAACATGATAGGAAAAAGACCCCACAGGTGAGCTAAAAGTCCTTCTCTGGGTAATTTGTATGCTCTTCACAGCTAGCTGTAATAGCATCAAATCAAAGTGATAAGGATACTGCTAAAATTGCTTTAATTATTATCAGTTTTACAGCCATAAATCATTAACAATTCCCTCGTTAAATTTTGGAAATGGCCTAGATTTTTTTGGCCATTGCCACCATTTGTCTGGAAATTTTCCCACTTGCAGACCTTTGCTTGTTCTTCTTACTCTTGTCCTGATGTTTTCCCTGTCAAGTGGAGCTTCCATCTGGCCTGAATGTGTGCTCAAAGTTACTCTCACTCCTTCAACCATGACCTAACTCCACTTTCTGTCAGTGCCTGGCCTTTTTCTAATTCCAGAGGTAGATGAGATGCTGGAAGTTGTTGCTGCCCTGTCTTTCAAGAGACAAAATCATTGATCGGAGGTTGTCTTCCCATATTAATACGTTATTGCAATTTAACAATACTTCAGATGTCTACATAGAGAGGCTGAGCACGTCACTGATAATCTACATAGATTAAGCTTTTCCTTTTAAATGTAATGCAGCCACTTCTTTCACCAGGAGTTCTTGCTTCCAGACATATTAATGAAGGTGAATAAAATATTTAAATTTCTTAGCAGCTCATATATTTTACTAGATGTTGACTTTCCAATGACTATTTATCAGACCTTTCTTTTATTCCATTTGGGAGTTTGGACTAGTTTTTCTTCTCTGTTTCATATTTGTTGATAAAATTCAGTTCTGCTGGAGGGAATCCATTCTTTAGGAAGGCTGTGATTCTCCTATGTTTCAATTTTGATTTCTGTTTATATACTTCACTTACTTTACAGTATTAAGCTGCCCTGTTTGCTGTGTCATTTGTATGCAGACGATATTCGGATATCCTCTCACTCCCTTCAGAGACTACAAAGAAGTTTGATGTTTTGTGTAATTGCCTCTGTGATATTTAATCACGGGTAACTTCAAATTTTGTTAAACTTAACACAGGCAAAACTGAGTTGCTATTGATTAGTTCACTGGTGCAGAGGTCTCAGGTGTCATCTGTGGTAGTTTCCATTTGTGGTATTTCTTTTATCCTTCAGATAATGCTTGTGACCTTGGGGTCATTGTGGATTTGGTGCCTGCTTTTGAAGCCCACATCAATCATGTAATTAAAGTGTCTTACTACTGTCTTTGGAATCTAACTGGGCTGAGACCTATGCTCTTTCTAGCCCACTTGCTAAAACTTTAATCCATATTTTTTTGTCTGACTTGACTACTGCAGCTCTTCCATGTGCCCTCCATTGTTTGCATTAGGGACACAGTGTAGCTATTTAGGAATATACAGTGAATTAACCATGTTAATTGAATTTCATTCTAAGTAGTCAATGTATTTTTTAAACGTGGCTAGACCCTAGGTATCACTTGGCTGCTTCTTAGCAGGGGCCTTTTAATGATATTTCATTTAACAGGATACTCTTTCCAGACAGACCATGAGAATTTTACATGAATCATATCAATTTGCGATGTTATTTTTCAACCTGTTTCTGAATGTGGATGGCTTTAAATTATTAGAATTTCAAGATGGCTGTCACTTAATGTCATTAAATGTTATCTTTTTGGCAAATGACAGAAGCTTTGGTTATGATTCCATTACAATCCTGTCTTTACTTGCTTGTCACTTTGGGGGTAAAGCTTTCCAGAACAGCATCTACAAAAAGATGACTGGTTTCAGTTTTTATTTGCATTTTTATTCAGAATTTATTTGCAGCAATCCTTTTCTTTTTGCCAATACAAAGTCACAAGCCACATTCTTCTCTTGTTTGTGTCTACAGAGTTCATTGGGATAGTACAGGATTAACAGAAGCCTTGACCATGATGTCATTTTAAACAATCCAGATAAACTTATACTATTATGTATGTAAACACTTATCTAAGTTTAAAATTTGTTCAACTTTATTTAATTCAGGACAATGGCAGGTACTGTTAAGTCACACTGAAAAAAATGAAAATAAAAAGTGATGCAGCCTATTTTTCTGTAATAAAAACATGTTATATGTTTGTATTTTTGAAAAGTTAATGTGTAAACATATCTTAACAGCAGTCTATTGCCACATACACCTAATTACGGTTCATACCTCTCCTAGAAGAAGCACTTGAGGTGAAGTGTGCTCTGACACATAGTGAGCAAAGACAAAAGCTAAGAAAGGTAATCCACAAAGAAGCAGGACAACAGTTGCATGTATCTGAAATGATTCCCCTTAAAATCTCTTGAAAGGAAGAGTAACATGGAACACAAGTGGATTATCAAATATGCATGCCATGGTGACGAAGCAATGCTCCTCTGCTTCTATTGCTTGACACACAGAATCACTGCTGAGAGGGCAGGAGACAGGGAGCTATCTGGCATTCAAATACATCAAAAACAGCAAGCGTACAGACATTTTGTTTGGTTTTCCTTTCAGTTAGGTTCTGTAAATAAGTGCCCAAAACTATTCATTAGCATTGCTACATGCAGTCTCAGTGTTTATACGGCGGCCAAATGGGTGACTTTCACTGCAGCAAACTGCTACAGGAAAGATTAATTTGCACTGAATTAAGTGGAGTAGTCTATTGTCTACCTTTGCTGTGATGCTTTTTGTCTACATGCCCAACTCTGACCCAAGGCTGTTCACTTAGATGTGAAAATCAGATGTATGGGATAAACTGAATGTTTTATTTATAGCAAGAGTGTTAATATACAGCATGCTGTGCACTGCGAGCAAGGATGGTCTAATGGCACTCTGGAGTGGCTTGTTCCTCACTGAAATGTGAACTTTCATCTCTGACAAAGAAGTACAGGAACACTCCGAAGTTGAATGCTCTTCCTGAATCATCACAAAAGTGTCTGGCAGTCACTGCAAGTATTAATTGCTGCAATGAGAAGATAACTTAACCTACCTCTCTAATTAGAGAAAGCGCACTGGCCCAGCAAGGAAAATGAGTGAAGCTTTGCCTAGTCGTCTAAAATGGATCCCAAAAGTGATTAGATTAATTTTTTAGTACCTGAACAGCACTGCCTGCTTTCCTGATGGCTGTTTACAGCCTCTGTCTTGCAGGCTTCTGGACTTGGAGAAAAGGCAAGGTATCCTCAAGCTGTGAGGAATGAACAAAACCTGAAATTAAGTAAGAAATTTTCCAGATGAGATCTTTCACACAAAGGTTATCCCAAAGTGCCTAGAGAAGTGCGGTTTTTGTATCAAAGACGCAAAGCCTTATTTAAAGCTTGTGTAAACAACCGATTTTTTAATAATTTGCCCACAATGCTGCTAATTGATTTCAATTTGGCACACATTTGCTCCAGGATGTATACCAAAGGAGCAAGAATTATTCCAAAATATTGTGCTAAAGGTATTACTTCACAAGGTGTTGCAAAATCACTTTCTTCCCTTTCCACCTGGGCTCACAAACTTTGCAGAAGCCATCCCAAAAAACAGGAGTTGTCAACCTTTTCCCACACAGGGTCAAACACAAAAATAAAGGGGGTGTAACATGAAGAAGTATTTATTCTGCAGTATGATGTACTGAATTTTTGGCAGCAGTGGAATCTCAAAGAGAATTACTTTATCTCTAATATGGACATGAGTAATAGATGGCAGAATGTACTGAGACTTATATAGGCAGATTTATGAGGCGTGCCAGAAAACAGTGGCCTGCTGAGTTTATTTAAAGCCATACATTCTGAGCGAGTCTGCAGCAAGGACTGGAGCAGTCGTTGTCCTTCTTGCAGTAAAACTGTCTCAGACTGGCCAAGGTGACTGTAGCACCACTGACTCCTGCCCAGAAGAACAGTCTCAAAGGCTCCAACAGCTCTATGGAAGTCCTGCCTGAGTGAGAAGGCAGCCCTCAGTTTTTAGAAGCAGAAGTCTCTCTGTGTAAGGCTTGGGTGACTGTACAGTGAAACAGAGCTCTACATAACTACAAGCTTCATTGCTATAGGTTTTGAAGATGGTTTGCTCACTTTGGTCAAATTTAGACACTTGGCCTCAAAGTCTGTTGGCACACTGATGTTTATATCATCTAGTTAGTAAAAAACTAACTGTGTGACTCCAGAAAAACGTGCCCCAGAAAAGCGCGAGAGCAATGTAGCGTCCCCGAGGAGGAATGTAATGTTCATCTGCTGTATAATGAAGAGAGGTGGAACACATAGTGGAGTAACTGTGCAGTAAAATATTCGGAACTCATAATGTTTCATGGGGCCAATGCCCCTGGGAAGAGAAATAAACTCTTTTCTATGGCAGAGCAATAAATATTTATATATCGTATTGCCCGAAGACTCCACCAGAAGGGAGTGAGAGGGAGCTGAGTTTGCAGAAAAGAAAGAGGTGCAATCCTTCTTTTGCCTTTACAAGCTGAAGATACAGGCAGAGAGGAAGCCCTTGTTCCTAACACCTTTAAAGAAATTAGAGTGTTGGAGAAGTTGCAGGGAATTTGGTAACTGTAACTACTACAGGAATTCTGCTTTTCCCCTTTTTTTGTCTCATGTTCAGAAGTGAATCACATGTGATCTTTGACTGGACACAGATGACAAATTTTACTTTTTGATGGAGAGAAAATTGGTTAAAATGGAGGACTCCTCCTGTTATCTGAGTAACTGCTTAGCCCTTACAGGCAGAAAGGAAGGAATCACACCTCTCTTGAACCCAGAACACGAACTTTCCCAGCTTCCAAGAATGCCCATTCACACAGTCTCATCTTAGAAGACCATAATTGGCTGAGAAAAATAAGAGAATCAAAGATTACAGGGAAATCGTTCTCACCCACACGGACTGTGCTAAAGGTATTTTCCAAAAGTACAAGTCTCCTGTACTTACGCCTAACACCCACAGCACCTATTCATAAGACACCACATGAAAAAAAAAAGTTTCAACTTTGTTTTCTACTCTGGGGAGTTTGAGTTATCTCCCTCAGACATCATAACCACCCAACTACAGTCTTAAGTCACTCGAGTGAGGTCTGGAGGTTCACAGAACATCACAAACAAGGCATCTCCCATTGCAGGCATGAGAAGAGATATTCTTTGCACATCCAGTGATGCTCAAGAGCTCTTCAGATGTGAATGAGGTTGAGAGGGCCAATGTTCATCTAAATTGTTCACAATTTGTAGATAGGCAAACTGAAGCATTATTGTTGTGAGGTATATTTCAAAAGTTGATCTCTGATTTTGCAGACACTCATAGTTCTTTTCCATCCGGCAATACATAGAGATATCTGGAATTTCCATAAAATCAGGTTTGCTTTCCTTTTCTATTAAATACGTAAAATTGTCAATAGCAGCATATTTTCCAGAAATATGTGAATTTAGATGAAGCTCTGCTAGAAAAAGTGTCCACTGGAAAGTGCTTTGCTTCCTGCCTACAGACTACTATGGAATCCAGATTTCTAGGGTCAAGATTTCCAGGATGGTCCTTCCATATTGACTACCACAGGCTTAGGAGACCCCAAAGTTTTGAGGGTTTTGCAACATGGCTGAGAGCCCAGAAGCCCAGGCTGTAGCAGAAGCTTTTCAATAGCTCTATTCTCCATTTTTCTGGGACCTGGGAGAAGTCTCACTAATATCAAGAACAAAAAGGTGCAGCTTAAATTTTGAAAGGCTTTTGGTGTTGTAGGAGCAGTTTGGTAAGACGCAATAAGAAAAGTGTTCGGAAATATTTAGTTAAGTAATCAGGAAATACATATTTTAGTATTTCTCAATTATTTTTAGGGGTTGGAAATACATTTTCTGCAGGGAACTTTAGTTAAATGTAGTATTTTTTTTTTTTTTTTTATCAGGGATGGACAAAAAATCTGAAATACTGCAATTTCTCTGCAGGACAGAAATACTCCATTTCAGTCTTCTCCTCCCCGTTCCTGCTCAACCTTTAGGGAGATTTTGGTTCCCTGTTTTCTTTCTCTATACGGTAACCAGCTTTGGAAAATACAGGACATTGAAAATTCTGGATACAAAAAATACCAGCCAAAATCACTAGGAGTGCCTCCTTCACCTCCCAGAGATGTGCATGACACCAGTGTGAGAGGCAAGACTGGGAAGCCAGAGAGGATCTTGGGCTGCACTGGAAATAGAAGCACTGAGACTGGGAGAACTGCAGGCGAAAGCAGGAAGACCCCATAATCCTCCCTTGCAGCAATCAGCCTTCCCAGTTTCAAGGAGAGAGACATAAGATGGAGTAATAATCCTCAGATCTGGGCTGGAAAAAACAGGCAGACAGCAGGGATTGGTTTTGAAGATGACCAAAGTACAGAAATGCCAAGAGGAACAGCCAGATGAACCCCAGTTCCAGGGACACAGTGGCTGGCAGGGCTGCTGGAGGAGGGGCTGGCCATCACCTTGGGTGGCCCAGGGTGAGTCCATCCATGGTAACTGAGGCTTTATTGTAGGTGTGGGAATATTTATCACTCTGAGCGAAACATTATCCACATCTCTTCCTGGCAGGATGCTATCCTGTCCTGAGGTGTACGAGAGAGGCTTTCAGCTGGGAGGCTTTAATGATAAGCAAGTGCAATTCAAAGGAGGATTGTAAATTGAAGTCGGCTCCAAAACACTTCTTAAAGCCCTGAGTCATTAGCAGCTGAATCACATTATTCCTGTCAGCAAGATCTCTTCTCTAACATCATCCTCTATTTACTGTACATTACCTCATGGTCCTGCTCAAACTGTGCAGCTTTTACACAGACATGAAGAGTCGTAGTCATTAGGATGAGTTTGACATAATGCAAGCTTTATTTCTGATGCTAGTTAGAAAGCAACAACCCCAATCCAAGGATTTTCTTAGTCCACACACAAAAAGCTTTTCCTAACAAGCAGGTCAAATAATAAGCCTTGTTTTCTGTTTTTCACATTTCACTTATTTGCTGAAGCTCGTGGCTCTCTGCTACAAGGGCAGTTCTGAAAGTCAAAAGGTCACAGAATAAAGCATCACCCTTAAAAATTCATCATTTATTTGTCGAAGAGTGACCTCATGGTGACTCTTCCTCAGCTTCAAAGCCATTAATTGCATGGCCCTTCATTCTTCTGGAAATCCTATAAACAAGTCCCTCTGAGATGACTCTTGTCACATATTAAAATAATGATGCAATATTAGGTTAGATATTAATTAGACTTATTACTACATATTTAGCTCTTTCTAACAATTCATCATATAAGATTAGGTGACAAATTATCAGAGGAATTGCCAAATGTTTAAAATAGTTAATTTCCAAATGTTTTAAGACTTGTTTATAGAATGTATACTTATCCAAATATATGTATCTTTAGGCTTACCAATATGGCAGGTACTGTGTTAAGGAGATAAGCTTCTCTGATCCAGATATGTATATAAATTGCAGCTCCTTTAGGCGTAGAGCTCTTGATGTTGGAAAGGCACAGGATTAGGAAGTTTAAGCAAGCTGAAAGATAAGGATCAAAGTTAAATTGAAAGTTACTTTGGTTCATTTGTTTCAGTGATTAGAGAGACCATATTATTAAAATAGTGAGTGAATTGTTTAGTGCTCAGCTTGACACAACTGCTCAAAGGGCAGAATTAAGGATAAAAAGTCTAAGAATTAGAACAGAAGTCTGAAAACACTTAAACCTGCAATCAAACATCTATATTTACAGTCGGGATGATGCCAAACTTCCCTGACAAGATATAGCTCTTCAGAGTGCTCCTGAGGGACCTGAAAGACGGGTTAGAATCTTTTCTCTCAGACACCACGTTCTGCAGAGGAAGTTCTGTAAGCAAAACAGATCTCTGCATGACTGAGGTGCAGCCTCGTCATCATTACTGCATCCCCTTTTTTCCCCTTACCACCTGTTATTTCTAGGCCTGCTGAATGAGTGGAAGGGCTGGGGACTGAATTCCAAATCCTGATATAAGTTCATAGGGTATTTGCTAACAATAGCACACAGTTCATAGTGAGACAAAGCCTACATCCCCAGCCAGTTTGCAGCCACATTGCAGACCGACCCTTATTTTGGCCTGCCTCTAAACCAAGAAAGTTTTTGTTGGAATTGAGCTTTTCCCTGACAGCAGTTAAAGCACTCCTGGGGTGCTGAGAGATAAAACTGCGGAGAGAAGTCTTGCTGGATCTACAGCTTGCAAATTACAGTGCTGGAGCTACTCTATCAATTCAGACAGCAGCTGGCCTCTGGCAATATTTTTTTCCTTCAGATTAATTAACATTTTCCCCTCAGCCCCCTGGTTATAGGCATGATCATAAAATCTGTGCATGTTAGCAGAAGTTGCTCAGATACTCCTCACCTAGCCAGCTGTGTAGCAGTGATTTTTTACCTCTGCAAAATCACTCCTGATGTTTCTGAGGGGTGGGAGGCTTTAATGCTGAAAATGAAAATGGTCAAATTTCAAATGACTGGTCTGAAACACTGTCCAATCTTGCAATTCCCCTAAAAATTTGTCCCTCTGGGCTAATTATGCTTTCATAATCGGCAAAGCTGTTGTTCCATACAGAGTCAGGTTTGCATTTCCAGAAGTCAGGAACAGCCTCCTATCAACAACACCAGGTCAGGGTTTCACAGCTTGCTTTTTCAGGGAAAGCTCACTTTCTGTTTCTCCGCCCTATGGACTACATACACCCCAGCTCCTCAGGCTGACAGCAAATTCTTTTAGAAAATCTCCTGGCTTCAGTAAGACCTTGTTGGACAGTGGTTTCATTATTCTTCAAGATTAATTATTCTTATTTTAAAAACCCTGATCCCTGTATTACTCAAAAATATTCTGTTTTCAACATGGTATAAAATCACGATTCAAATGTATAAACTATGGTGTAATTTTCAGCATATCATTTAACCACCAGCTTGATATTATTATACAGTTCCAGTAGGAATGCTCATGGGCAAAGCTTACTGTGACTGAGGTTTGCAACTAACAAAACTGCTGCAAAAGCAGGCTTACTAGTCAAATTTCCACAGAATTGCTTCCCTTGACACGGCTTTAACTCACTCTTATCCAATACTGAATCCTAAAAAATTGTAATTAAACAACACAGATTGTTCACTATTTGAATTTTAAGCCATTGAATTGATTGAAACTGCTGAGAACCTTGAAAACTTAAACTATTTCTACCACAGGAGGACCGGATATTGGACATAATGACTACATGCATTGCCTCAATTGTATGATGATGTTCAGTCTGCCCGTAGCATTATACAGCTGCCAGTGCTTTGTTCTCTAGATGAAGGTAAAACTCTTCCCTTTCTATTACTTTCCTGGGGCTTCTGGATGCATTAAATTTGTAGAAAAAGCTGCAGATTAAACTTAGGGTGTGAAATCTGGTGCACAGGTATTGTGTATCACCTGCAGAGATATCTACATCAGTCCTTAGCAAATCTTTTGAAGGCCCATGGTAAGTATCAACCAGAGGGTTTGTCGGACAAGATATCCTGAGACAAAGCCTGTCTCATATATTAATTAAGTGTGTTCATTATTTGGCTGCATTAAAAAAAACCCAGAACACTAAGGGCAACTAAACCCCAATATTCATGAATAGGTCAATATCAAAGATCATCTGTAGATCAAAACCTGGAAAATGCAAAATGTTCAGATTAGTATGCAAAATAAAACATCAATGTGGAGAGTGGATTTATATGATTATCTATGAATAATTCATCAGCACAAGAAATACAATTAGCTTTTAAAAATTATCTAACTACTACACTCATGTTTAGCAAATCTAACATATAGTAACATCAGGAGGAAATGTCCATAATGTAAAAGAAATTAAAAGAAATTCCTTAAGGAATCCAGCTGCCTTATTACTAAGGGGGGAAAGGGCAGTGGATTAGATGGGTTAGATCATGCCTGGAGAGGTAACTTGCCTGTAGTCGATACCCTTGCATGTGCAGGTGTGCCCTCAATTGACCCTATTAATATGTGCAACCCTTGCTGGAAACCTTACTTGAGAAACATGAAGCTCTGGTCATTTGAAGTGACTCTGACTACAGCAAAGCATTCCTTAAATTCAGAAAGGGATTATTTGGTGTGAGGATACAGAAATTATTTTCAGAAGAGGGTTTTCTGCTCTTCCAGTAGATAGAAATCCAAGGGCTGAATCAGGCAGAAGATAATCGATGCTAGAGCTGGCATACTAAATCAATACATTACTGGCAACTGGAGCTAGTTTCAGCTGAACCTTTGCTTTCCAGAGCAATCACTCCAAGTCCTGACTTAGTCATTTTCAAGATGAAATTGCATCAGGCTCTTAATCTGAGGGGTACCAGTTTGATGTTAGCCAGCCTGATAGTGTCAGTGATTTCCTTGGAGCTGACTTGTGTTGACTGCTCCTGCCCAAGGAGTGCGTTCAGCAAGTGCAAATGGACAGGATCTTGCCCTGGAGAAGCCTTCTAGCTGGTGTTTTTGTTTTTCCCTGTGCCCTGTTTCTGCAGACAGTTTATGCAAGGGAACACAGACAGTGCTCACCTACCTTTGGTGTTTTAAAAGTATTGTGTATTTGTAATAGTTGTTCTTTCAAGAACGAAGAGTGCCATGGCTAAGTGACATTATGAGCGAGAAGCCAAAAGCTGATACAACAATTCAAAAGCGTACAAATTAAAGTCGATTGTCAAATGGATTTTCCGTTCCATTAAAAATGTCAGGATTGAAAAATTTTGACATATAAAAGATCATATTAAGTATCCATATTAAATTAAGTGGGGACAAACCCAAAATATAATCCAAACATCAGGAAAAAATAACTACTGAAGATAATTACTTTGCCCAAAATGTTTAAATCCAAATATGTTGACATTTGGTCTTTCCTTGTATCCTTTTATTTTCTATTTCTAATACTGGCTGCTTTTTTTTTTTTTTTTTGATTTTAATAAAGCAAAATGTTTTGTGTATAATATTTCAAAAGCAAGATATTGGTTGACTGTGGTGTTCTTTTGCTTTTCAATTGCAATTGTTACAACTATATTATTTTTATTTATTCAAATAACATAATTTATTTCTCATTATCTATTCAATTATTTGTCGTAATTAGATTTGCTAGGGAGAAATGGCTTTAATGAAAACTTTCAGCCTATGTCACTGTAAGTTAACCATTACAGTTCTCCTGGGTGGATTAGAAATAGACATAGCTATCATAACATAATGATTAAGCTCTCTTTGAGAATGTTCTTGCTATCAGGTGAATGCCCAACCCCAGATGTACTCATTTAACCCAAACCTTCTCACTGGATAGCCGTGGACTTTTGAGTTTGGCCTTTGGACAGTTTGGATGATTCTGCACAACCAAGCGAAGGAGAGCCAGGGGACAGTACCTGGCACAAAAGGTGGAGTGGCACCGACTGGCTCGCTCCGGAACTCATTAGGGCTGTTGGCCCACCGCAGCAGACTGGCTGTTCCATTGCTTCACACTGCTTGCTCCTCTGTCCCCAGCCCTGTGGGGTGCCTCTCATGCTGCTTGGGACAGGGACACTGGTTCAAAGCATTTGCAGCAGTGCCACAGACCACCCAAGGGTTGATTTAGGGCTTTGCCACAGGGTTGTCGTACTGGAGAGTGCAAAGGTGCAGCAGAGAACTGTGTAGGCTGGAGGAAGTCAGACTCAGTCCAGTGAGGTCACTGTTAGCCAAGATCGCTGGGGTGAGCAACCCCCCTGTATTAGTTTAGCATAAATGGTAAGAAAAACCAATTGTTAATCCATTTTAGAACTAACAGCTAAGCTGACCAATCAGGTAAAAGGTGTACGTACACCCTCTGGGACACCGCTTAAAAACAGGAATCTTAGGAGACCCGCCTTCTTTCCACGGACCCAGCCATGAGGTAACACCGCGGCCGGGCCGGGAGGGCCCCGGGCCCAGGGGCCGGCTGGCCCCGGGAGGCCCCGGGAGTCCC
>WBMY01001698.1:4360-51780 GCA_013397315.1 Donacobius atricapilla | reverse complement strand
AGCCACAAACAGACTGTGTCTCTTGTGGAAAGTTACCAGAAGAATCAGGAGGAACTTGTCTCTCTCAAAAGACTGAATGAAAGACTATTTTATTAAGTGATACTGACTTAAGAGTTCTGATGTTTTATCCCTTTGCATTGTTTTTTCGTGGAAAAATAGATTGTTACTAAGGAAGAAGAGGGGTTGTTTTTAAGAGGGTTTCGTAGTTCGTTTTTTTTGTTTGTTTACCTTTACTGTATGTTAATAAATCTAACTGTTTCTATTTTAAATTAAACCTGTTTTGCTTTTCTTTTAATCCTATTCCACTAAAATGAAAATTAAGCGAATGTGATAACCACTACACCCCCAAAAAGGATCCAAACTGTCCCTGGGCAGAGTTCATCGGAGAGGTGCCAGACAAAGACAGATGTGAATGATCAGTTCAGCAGTTGTCCCCAGTCTGGAGCCTGTGCTTCGCAGCTTCCTGGCCCTCTTTTACTCAGAAATACAAATCTTACACTCTGGGCAAGGCCCAGGTCTTAGTGCAACAGCTTAACTAATGGGAAGAAGTGTCTTAATTTCTTCCTTTTAAAGAACAGAGATGAGAGCAGCGGTATCATTACATGCCCATCCCACTGACCCTTTGTTGCCCAAATTTTCTCCCTCCTGTATTAGAAAGCTCTGTCAACAGAAGTGCAGCCAGCACAGTGTTAGTGGCAATATTTGGATTGCGCACAATGTTCACTGTTGCCTATTTGTGTTGATGTTTTTGTTTTCACTCTGCCATGAGAAGGTGTCTCAATATTTGTCACAGTTCTGTCCCATACTGAGATTCAACACTGTAAACGTCTCTCTCTGAATCCTTTTCCCAAAGCACAGTTGCAAATGGCATTCTGAGCTACATTTGCAATGGTTCCATCTTTGTCATCCCCGAAGCTACCTCTGTTCACACCATTTTCAAACTCTGTTGCAAGCGTGTATACAGCACTATTCCACAATTGTCCATCTGTCCAATTGAAAGAATGCTGCAAACCAAGGTACATGATAAAAAATCAAGTTAAACTCCAGGAGCAGAAAACCTTTTGTAATTCTACATCCACTTCAGTATGTGTGACCTGTAACTGCGCACAGCCGCAGTGACTTTGGCTTCCATGGGCACATCCCAGCAACACATTTGCAGAATGAGTTGTAGGTGCCTGTGAACTCACTTCAAATGCTTTTTGTTTTTAAGATAATAAAGAGTTATTCATGACAAGTTTTTACTAGAGCTGCTGATGTAGCAGTCTTGGAAGACTAGTTGAAGACATGGGATAGAGTTATCCTTAAACGCTGCATAGTAACTTCAAGACTGGAAGACACAGAGTGCTGTGACCCAGATTTTGCATCTGAAGACATAAAGACAGCTGGGTAACATAGATGTAATAAAGAGAAAGCACAGCAGGGGGAATTTAGGCAACTTGATAATTTTCAACCAATCCCAAAAGCAAGAGATTTCTGATGGCAGAAGCTTTTATCTAGTAGGAAAAAAAATCATGAAGACATGCAGTGACTGGAAGCTGAAGATCAGTAAACATAGGCTGTAAGTAAAAGGCTGCTTTTTCTTTTTTTTTTCTTTTTTTTTCTTTTTTTTTTTTTTTTATTTTAACAGATAATTAATCACTAGCAGAGTTTGCACTGACACTTATGGGTTGTTTAGTGAGTCTGTCCTGGCAGTGACTCATACCATGGTCCTTTCCTCCTGACACAGTTTTCCACATCCAGACTCCTGCCTTCACTGCACTCTGATATGTAAACAATAACTCAACATTTATCCAGTTCTCTGCTGCACATTTATGAATTTTAATCAACCATTGACACACTTACATGAAGTGGAACAAATGAGCAGAGCTGACAAATGATGTCCTTGCTTAGAAAGGATTTTAGATTCATATTAATATTCAGTTCCTTTCTAGGATTCTTGTCTTAACAGTGTTTCAGCGCTGCATGGTTGTCTTGAGCCTACAGGATTGTTTTCTCTAGCCCAAACAGGGACCCCTTTGTGCTAAGCATATAACAAAAAGACAGCCACTGCTTCTCAGAGCTCAGTATCTGAGGCAGAGAGAACAAATGGCTGGTAGATGAGGATAAAGTAAGTCTGGACTGCATTCAGTGAGGCAAGAAGCACTGTTGGTATACCAGTTCACCAACTGCTGGAGCCATGTAATTTGATCTGTTCCAAAGATGTGGAATATTTCTGTACATAACGCAGTCCTCACAGTTTGGATCAGATTTTTTTAAAAGCTGTGCCTGGTTTGTCAGTTAATGCAATTTTCCCTTTTTTTCTCTCTGCTGTCCTGAATCACTCCCTGACTGAGCTCCCCTCAGGTAAAGGGCTCTGTGCCTTTGATTATTTTATGGCATTTGCTGCAGCCCAGTTTTCATCAGAGGTCCTTCCCAGCAGACTAACAGCCCCATGAATGAAATCAGCAGGGAGGCTCTTCATTATCACAATTCTGGCAGTGAAGTCTCTGTACTTTTATCACTGTACTGGTATCAATTATTTGGAGCCACATTAAATAAATGAAGTCAGTAACATGAATATGTCATGCCCAATTCATACAGAGGCTCCTGAACTGTCTTTAAAAAAAACCCTCTCTTTTTTGCCTGCTGCTTCCCTTATGATTTTTTTGTAGGCTCTGACCTTAGACATATCTCAATCATTGCAAGCATGCTTAGTTCAAGATTGAATACACATCCATTTTATATGGGTTGAGGGGGGAAAAAATCATGAGAAAAGCAGATGACATTAGGAAAAAATGACTTTTCAAAGAAGGTTCAATGACCTCCATATAGATATGACATGTCAAAGTCACTGACTTCTTTTTAACTCAGCACTAGCGTCTATATATTTAGTATTATATAATGTACTTGTAAGGGCAAAGCCTCTTCAGCATTTGATCTATACTATTTATTGTAGACTTCTGACTCACCTTCCTTGGGTGTTGCCCAGAGTCACCATAATACCAGTAATGACAATGAAATGGACTGCATTGGCTGGTGCCCTTTGCTTGTTTCATGGGTCATGGCAGAACACTGATTGCAGTTTTCTGCAACCTGAAAACAATATTATTTATTTATTGATTCTGCTGAATCAGAATTCAGGCGTGGCAAAACCTGTTCTCAAAAAANAAAAAAAAAAAAAAAAAAAAAATTTAAGAACCCTTTGGGATTTGGATGGTATTTTTCTAAAATATTTCTGACCAAAATTAGCTAATTTTGGTCTTAAGTAATAGAAAGAAAAGTAAATCTCTGATGCATGGACTATTAACTTCAGACACTGTGAAGCCAGTTCATTTTGTTTGTAATTCAACTGATCTGTTTAAACAGAGTAGGAAAAGCACAGAACTGTGATAGGAAAGGAGATTTCTTGGATACTGCTTTGCACATACTCAGATTTAAAAAGCAGTAGAATCTTTGAGCTTACTGGCAGTAGAATTGTACGTAGATGTAAGGAGTAATGGGTAAATGCCTTGTGGGAGTGTTTTTAAACTCTGAAACTCCAGTTCAGCCACATTTGAACACGTTACAGCCTCTTCCCTGTTAACATTATTCAGAGTGGCTTTTGTTTACAGGAATGTTGGAGAAAGTGTATTCTAAACTCAAATACTCTTACAAACACATTTCATTCAAACCTGCCTGAGAACTATTTTCTCTAATTCAGTCAACCTGGCAGCTGAAGGTATGTCATGTTTCTTAGGTGGCCAATTACACACCCAAAATAAGGAAGAGTGAATGGATAGAAAATATAATTAAAATAAATGCAGCTTGTAAATAAGCCCAGTCAGAATATAGTCCGATGAAATGATTATTCAGTCTGTTAGAATTTGCATAGATGCCTCATTCTTATGCACTCCTGCTGAAATTTGCAGGGAAAATCCCGTAGATTTCCTGTTAGAGACCAAAGCATTGACATCCAGATTTTGGAGGGCTTGCACTGAGTTATTGTTGTGGCTTTCCTAGGACTATTAGTGGCATGCAAATCTGAGCAGGTGTTTGCATCTTTGCAAAACTAAATCTGACCTCATTAAAAAACCCAACAAACCTACAAACAAACAAAGAAATAAACAAAACAGGTTTTGGAAATTTATCAAAAAAAAACCAAAACAAAAAAACAATGGGGTATGAGTGGTGTGATTCAGATCAGAAACTGCAGCAAATGATGAGTGTAAAGAACGAAATTGGAACCCTTGAGCTGGGATGCTTTCTTGTTTTATTTTTAAACAATTTCTTTAACATAAAGTGAACCGAGAAACCAGCTATTCACCTCAACTATTGAACCTCCGAAGAAAAACTTGACTACCAAGTCAGCAACAGGAATAATTTGAAAGTCAGTATCACTTGAGAATTTCCAAACAGATATCAGTGTTCTTTGATCAGGAAGCAGTACTGAAGCAGAGAGAGGGTCTTTATCTCAGTCTTATGTCATAAAATAACCAACTGAAAGAATTTAAAATAAAAAGCAGCAATTGTATATTCCAGTTTACCATTCTCCTCTCTCTGGATCACACTCTCTTACTTTTCTGTAATTTATTGTAAATATACAATATTTCACAATGGGCATCTCATAATGAGTTAAGCCATTGTTGAAGATTTTTATCCTGCAAAGTTGCCCAGCCACAGTGAAGATATCAATCCAAAACGTTCCTGGTTTGGTGGGGGGCTTTTTGAGAATCTCGTTGCATGCGTTGTCCAGGAAGATAGGCATGGGAGGTGCAGAAATCCTTCATCTGACATGCATTCCTGGCATCATGTTATTTCATGAAGACTGTCAGGTTTATGCCCACAATGACAAGAGAAAATGGAATTGTGCTGCTGTTCAGCAAAAGAGAGAGGAAAAGACTGATGAGTCAAGTGTGCAGCTCACTCATCAGAAATCGTCTCTCAGTTTGGACATATTTCCACACATTCCTGAACTGTTCATTATTATTTTCCCTGTATGATTACCTTGCAAGTGCTTGTCACCACTGCAGGGGCAAACCTGAAATCAACCTTTTTTTGAAACTCGTGAATTAAAACAATCAGATAAATGAAATGCAATGAATTAAACATGAAATGACACATCTGACTGGTGGTAAAGGCAGAGAGAATTTCCAGAAGACCTTTCTGCAATGCAGGCTGCTACCTCCATTTGTTTCTGATTGCTATCACACTGCACAGATGCAATGATTGAGAATCAAACTAGAATTTGGTGCTAGAAGTCCACTGTAACATCAATCACATGAAATAAAAATGTCATGCTTATGATTCTTTGGAAAATGCTGCACTTAACTTCCAAACTGTTGCTATCAGAAAAGGCTAATTCAGGGCTGGGTACATTAATGTCAATGTCCTATAAAAGTGCCAGCTTAAAAAAAAAAAATGTCAGCAAAGACATTTTTTAAGCCTGTGTCAGCACAAAAGGGTGCCTCAGTTGTTTCATCTCACAACAGCTGCATGCTTTCATTGACATTTGTTGCCCTTTCTTTGTGCACTCATCCTAACCTCATAGGTTATTTCCTGGCCCCCCTTCCATGACCTATGACCGATGATGACCTTTAGCTAGAGAATGTGACATTTTGTTCTCCTCTGGCTGACATGTGATGCCCTCATTATTCAAAGGTATGTGAAAATAATGACCTGTACTGACCCCTGAGTTTCCTCTCGTTTATTGGTCTACACTAGGTGCTTGTTCAGCAGATTGCCATGAGTAGGTGGTGGGGTGTACAATTTCTTTTGAAGAAGGAAGCTCATGAATTGCACCAACATTTTAGCTCTTTGTGTCTGTTGTTCCATTTGAAGAGCAGGAGGTGAGGTGGTGCAGCTGGGGAAGAGGGTTCAGGGTTCACAGTTCAGTTCAGTGTGGGTTGTTGGGAGCATCCTGCAAAGCTGCCAGATCTGGCTGAGGACTGGGGGTCTTATGGAGTGGCGCTTGATTCCCAGGCTGGATACCCACCTTAGGGCATCTCAGATAGTGCAGGATGCCAGTGCATGACGTGCTCATTCAAGTCCTCCATTCTCAGTCAACAGATAGAATGGACGACTGAGAAACCTCAGGAATTCAAAACAGGAGTGACTGTAGCTTTCCTATCACCAGGATTTCTACACCTTCCCTGTTGTGACCCCAGTGGCAGCACAGTTACTGTTACAAGAAATACAAAATTAGCCTAGCATGCCAACAGTGCTGTCTTGAGTATGTCTCATTTTGCATTTCAAGTGGTGGAAGTTTCAGTGCTCTTCAGAAATGCAAGCCTGAACACATGAAATTTTTTTCAAGAAGTAGATTTTATCTCCTGCGAGGAAAGATGTGTCCTCATTGACTATAGTAAATATTTCAGATGCTGAGAGTCTAAAGGAGGAATAAACCACTTCTGTGTGGGAGATTGTGATGCCAATTAAGAGTTTCTTCAAGACTTAGCCAGCATGAATATTTAAGCCTCCTTTGCTTGAAGAAAGGATGGTGACTTCAGGTCAGGGATGAGGGCATGTATGGAGCAGCATAAGGAACAGATGGCTGCTAAAGACAATTTCAGATTATAAATAGTCCCTATTAAGAATATAGAAATAATCAATTAGGGAGTAAGCTCTGCTTCCTGTTGCACAGGAGCAGAGCAGCAGCAGAAAAATGCTAACATATATGTCAGTGTTTGTTGCTGGCTGGGAAAGAGTTATCAGTCCTTTCCCACTGAAAGGTGGGAAGCTGCACCGGGTCTGTAGGTTAAGATAGAAGATTATCAACAGTTCTTTGGAAAAGGTTTACGTATTTGGTATGCAGACCAGGAAATGAAAATCAGGATCTAAATTTTGACCTTGTCTCAGCACTCTCTGCAAACTAATACTGAAACCAGGGGAAAGGTCCTTTTTGGTAAAGAGGGAGTATTCCCCACCACCTGGAGGCTGTAAAGAACTTCATGTTGGAACATGTTCATTAAAGGTGTAAAAGGTACTAATAACTGATGCCCAGATGTCAGCTTCCAAACTTGGAGGTTCTGGCTGTCTGGGCCAGACATTCATCCTACATTATAATCCAGCTAAATAACCCATTGAGAGTTCAGGCTGACATTTGGAGGACTGCAGTTTAGCGGAAAGGGGACTCCAGATTAGAGATATCCTGGTTTAGGGTTGGTTGAACTACAAGCATTAGTAAAACCTGATGAAGAAAAGTATTTTATCTATCTTGGTGTAAAATTCTACATAAGTGACCTAACCATGGATGTGATTTGCCAGTCATGGGTATGTCTTCATCTGAAGGGGAAAAAGCTGAAAAGCTTTGAGAGTACTGCCTTCTGTTTACCATTGCCATCTTTGTCCTGCTTGGACTGAGTTTTGCTGCATCAGTCCCAGCAGCAGGTCTGAGCAGAAGCCTGAAGCTCAAGAATGGCAGAAAGAAATGGCATCTGCGGTGCATGACCACATCTCTTCTCTTGGTCGTTTCACAAATGCCCCGGTATTATATTTCTGAGGGCCAGTTACTGATGGATTAATTGAAGGGAAAACAAGAGCATAAAAGTGGATACTAGGTGGTGCCAGGCAGTCCTGTCACTGACCTGACACTGCTCCAAACCCTGTCACGGCGCATAGTTGTTACACCAATCCTGCTGTTTCCCCTTTGGCTGGCAGTAATGTTCATACAACTCACACATGGAATGCTTTTAAAGGATTCAGCTAAGGAATGGACACACTTTTACATGTGACACAAGCTCAGATCAGATGTCAGATTGCTTATGACCAATCAAATAAATGAACTAATCCTCCATAGCAATATAACTCTGGAAGGTCTGGCAGGAACCTTGTAGAAATATATTTATCATGTGCCCAAGAGAGTGTGACATGTGAAATCATGAGTTGCTTTTGACTGTTTTGCTCAAAGACAACTTTTTGTATAGCACCAGTGTAAGAGGATAGTGCTAAGGTAAATTTTTTAACCAAGAGCATGTTTAGACTTTGTTGGCTTTGTTTTTCCCCAGAGGCACAGTCTCAGAAATATTCCATTTTTCTTCTCCTCTGTCTCATTTGCCTCTCATTGTTCAGGAGTTGGTAGGGTTTCACTCCTCCCAAGATCCATAAATCAGATGATTAACTTTCAGTCCAAGCCTGTTTTATATGAGCAGAAGAAATCTAATTGGAATACAATCACCCTCCTACTGCTTTTCACAGCTTTCTTTGCATCTCAATGTGATCTGAATTTCAGATATCTCTTTCTGTGAGATATTTATTTTTCCCCATCATGCACTGAACCCAATTGTGCTGCTATCTTTTTCTGCCCTTTTAAGCTCTGGCTGTAAATTAACCATTATCCAACTGAAATAAGTTCCTTTAGAGTTCATAAACAGTAGTTCAGCATGAAAGCTTCCAGACTAGTGGCACAGGAATAAACTGTCCATTCCCCTGAATGAGGGTTTAATATCAGTTTCATTTTCCTCTGCCTCAACATGGATGTGTAGAGAAGAAGCTCTTTTGTAAGGTGGGATCTGGATGTATACTAAAGGAAGAGGGAATCTAGAAATGCAAAACTCCATTTGCAGGTGCTGGATGAACTCCAGGTTAGGGAATCTTCACATTACAACTATTATTACTTGTTTTGACTTATGCACATAGACATGTAGTACAACTGAAAAATCCTGCTGATTATGGATCAGTTCTTGCCCTGAAATTTACTGGCTTTTATTTTGCATTAAAAAAAAACCACCCCAAGTTAAAACCTTTCTTCACTTAGTGTTTGAGGAGCCTGGCAGCCCAAGAGTTCTGAATACTGTTTCCTTTAACTATTCAACCCACAAATAACACAAACTTTTCTTTAGTTTCTCCCCTCCTGCACTCCAAGCCATCTCCAAACCCAACAGGGCACATCTATGGGAAAAATTGATACTCCTAATTCATTAAATGCTTGCTTGCCTTCTCAGTCACTACTGCTGCAGTGGCTTGTTTATGTATGAATGTGTTACAGACACCAGCCCATCTGAGAGAAAATAAATTTTAAGTCTAATTGCTTTTACACATTCAGATTTAAAATGAAAGCTACTTAATTATTACCACATGATCATGAATGAACACAGAAGTTTGGTCTACAACTCAACAAAACCTGCAAGATGATGCATTTTTCTGCCCACATCCTGAGTGTTTTATGTCAGAAAGGCATCCCAGTTTCCATCTTCTCCTTCTCCAACAAGCACCTGGGTGCTGTTCAGACTGAGCCAGAAAGTTGCATGCCTGGATTTCGTTCCAGTGTGGAGTCCAGGCAAAGTAGACATCAGCTCCTCCTCATTCCATAGTTTGGACATAGCCTATCAATCCATTAAGCAACTGAGTGTCATTTAAATAACTGTACAAAGCCCAGCTTTGCTTCTCCTATTTTCAGCAGTCTCACCTGCCTCAACAGAGCTACTTGTAGAAACATCTTGGGGCTCTGACCTGTCAAGTGTGAGAACAAAACTTCACGACCAGTTATTTCTGAGTCTGAAGTGTGACACAGACATTGAATTGAATTTCTAATCTAGAGTAAAATGAATCATTAAATGATTAAGCCATTAAATAAATACATCTCAATTCACTGTGGGCTGTGAATCACTGACACACCAATTATTCAAAATGAAATGGACATTTAATTTTCTGGGTGTTCATGTGCATTGTTTCCCAGTGAGGGAACTTTTCTCACCTAGGCTATCAGCAGTCTGAGGGAAAAAGAAGGATCTGATTTAGGATAACCGTCCTACTGGCATGATATGGCTTTCTCTTTTTTCAAAACAGCTTTATTGTCTCTAAATTTTTTGTAGTTATATTCCAGCATAGCAGAGAATATACAGTGGAGATTAATTATAAATGACGCCTTACTTTAGGTATCTCCAGTTGAAATGTTTAAATCTGAACCAATCTGTAAAGACTCCCCTTATAATTTTCTTCAATAGGAAATTCATCTGGCAAAAGGAACCCAAGTATTTCCCGCTACTAAATGGAGCCAAAGCTGATTAGCTCAGAGGTGGAAACCTATGTTTAATCAGACTAATCCCATCCATAGGTCTTCCTCCAACTTTTCTTCCCAGCAGTGATGTGTGACAATGTCCACACTGGTGCTCCCCTAGCTATACTGGAAAGGACATTTTGTTCAATATTCTCCTGGTTCTTAGTAATTCATTAAGTGGGGTTGTCATGGGGATACAGTCCCAGGGTAGCCTTGCCTCCTTTCTTTCATCCCCTCATGCACAGTGTGCACTGTACAATACTTCATGCAAATAAGTTCCAAGCAGAGTTGCTTGTCATTAACATAGACAGCTCTGGAGGCAAAAACAAACAGAATTTGTCAGTGAGAACTCTGTCATTAAGGAATTTTGTTTGCACCCCTGCAGTGATTCACAGTGCACTTGACTGTTCTCTGCCTACCTCTTCACATCTCTTATTTGTTTACAAAGTGAAAAAATATGCTTTTTAGGTACCTTTTCTCCAATTACAGATTTTATTGATATCATACCAGAAAGCTAGTTTCAGCTTCTGGCAAACTAGTAGCAAAAATAAGGTTTTCCTGGATGTCATCTTCATTCAAGCACTGATAAAGTGCTGCAAAAGCAGGGAAGACAAACAAAATATTTAATGAATTGCTGGAGAAGTCAAAAACTAGACAAGAAACCACAGCCTGGTTTTAAAGAAGAAATAAATCTGGACAGCTATCAGCACTTAAACCTTGGTTTTGAAGTGAAAACATATATACATACATGTATCCTGATATTGCTGAGCATGTTGTGTTTGAGGATAGGTTTATGTGACTATCAAGTCCCATAATCTTTGTTGAAATTGGTATCTGTTTAATAATTAACTGATTCAAGCACTGACCACTCAGCCACTAGTAAAGTGCCCATTAGGCCCAGCCCCTATCACATCTGCTTCCTGAAATGGTCAAATTTTAACTGTGAGCAGTACAAAATCTTCGGTTTATTTTTCAAATGCTGAAGGAAAGAAAATAACCTACCATCCATGAAATATTGAAACACAGCTTTAAAGACATTATCCACACAGCAATACTTGTGTTATATAAAATGTTCCTCATGACACGGTGGGAGATCTGTCTGAAATTAGCAAGAATTACAAAACCTCCCACTCTGAAGGTGAAAGGATGAAGCAAGGTTATAATTATATAAATGACTATGGGGGAAACAGTTGCTCAGTATATGAGTGTGGGATCCGAGCAGTGTCAAACACTACTCAGAGACAGCTTTCCCAAAGCCACGGATTTGTTCTCTTTTTTTAAACCATTTTTGTCTCTTAAAGCTCCATTCTACTCACCAGGGAGATTTCCACTGTGGGGTATGCCCTGCCTGTACTCAGAGGAAGGGATCTGAGATGCTGTCTGGTCTGAACCTGATTTGGTGGCATCACTCTGCTTCACCCCACTCTTTACAACCTCACTTCATTGCTGGGCTTCTGAGTATGGATCTGTAACACCTGGAGAAGGACTGGACTAAAGGGTTTAGACAGTTTTAAGCTCGAAAACTGTGTTTACCGAGGCTAAACTAGGAGTACAGTCAGTTCTTCCGGGACATGTGGCAGCAGAAACAAACAGAAATATGACCTTTGAAGGGTTCTAAACTCCAATCCTATCTTACATCAGCTTGCCTCAAGAAACACCCAGACACATAAAAATATGGCACTCATGCACTTTTATCGATTACATTTCCTAATCTTTTTGAAGCAATCCCTGAATTTGAACCAACAGAAATTTAAGGTCTTTCTCTTACACATGCCTTCCCCTAGAGATCAAACAGTATCTGTTCCCTTGGCTTTCTCTTCTACAGTCTGTGCATTTACAGCTTGCTTCAATTTTCTCAGCAGTCCCCTGAAAGGGAGTCTTAGTCACAGAATTTCCCAGTTTTACCTCTCTCCCTATTTGCACACATCCCTTTCCCTAATCAGTCTGCAGTCAGTTCAGCTGACCAAACTCACTTTGCAGCCAAAGCATTCCTAGAACCACGTGAACTGTGAGGACATGGGGCCTGGGCTGAGATAAGCCAACTCTTCCTCTTTCTGCATGGCTTCCTTCAGCCTGGACTGAACGGAAAACCCTGCCGAGGCTGTGTGAGATTTGGCTTCCCACTGTGTGCCTGCACATCTCTGCTTTAGACTCATTCGCAGTGGCAATTTATGGTTGTTATTGGGAAAAAAAAAAAGCACAATCAGACAAAAAACCAACCAACCAACCAACCAAAAAAAAGAAAAAAACCAACACCCTACAAGCCAAACCAAAACTTTTTTATTTTTCCTGGTTTTTCCACTTCATTTTTGTGCATTCAAAATTTCAACAATATGATTTTAGCAAATATGACTGCTGCACATCTAAAAGAAACACTCAGGTGCCTGCAGTTTCAGACCCCAATAAACATTTCAAAGGGAAGGATAGAGCAGAAGTATCCTTATTGTAAGGAAAAAAAAGTACAGATCCTTAAATACCGCTGCTGTAACTGTTGACAAAAGCTGATATTTAAACGGCAACCAAAACAAGACCTGACCCTGCAGTGTCCCCACAAGTATCACTAGTCACCTACTCAAACCCACTAAAATCAAATGGAATTTCTCTCCCAGGACTGCAGATTTTTAGGATCAAGTTCTTACTCTGAAAAAGATCTTTCTTGAAGTCACATCCTGCTCCACTCATGTTAATGGGCATATTCAATTGCAGCATGACAGAGCTTGTAGTATAAACATGAGGCCTGTAATTTAAGGCACTAAACTGTTATTAAGCCAAATATCTAAGGTATTTTAATTTAAAACTTCAAAGAATACCTAGCTGGGCAGTAGGCATTCTTGCCATTAATTAAAATTCGGTTGATGAACAAAGCACAGTCCATGAAACCCTACAACTGAAAACCCAGCAGTTGTGATCCAGCCCTCCAGTACAGTGGAATCAGAGGAAAACAAAAAAGGTGTAAATCCACATCTTTCAATCTGACAAATTCTTAAAGGTAAATCTGTGTCTCACCCTGCCCCCCTCACTATTCAAGAACTTGTCAAAAGTGGTTATCATCAGAGATGACTTGCCAGAAACTCAGTGAAGTCTGGTGGCATGAATTTCTTTGAGTTTTAAGGGATTTAAATAAAGCAAAGCTTTCATAGAAATGCACAGGACTGAGAGCAGAGGGTCTTAACAGTTTTAAGGGAGTTATTAAGCTATCTGATGTAAATATACATTAACTGATCTTTTCCATAATGTGGATTACATAAATCTGAATAAAGTGACTTTCAGAAACATTGACTATTGATCTGATAAACTATAATGGCCTTCAGAAATATTGGGTAAATAACCATTAAAAAAATTGTTATGTCATAAAAATTCTTATGGAAAGTACTTATGGTACTTTATATGCTGAGTAACCACTTTTCGACATGAAGTACCTCAGCCAAGGATACATTCTTAAATTAGGCAGCTTTTAATTTATATATGATTTTAAAAGAATGTTTTTAAACCACTTAGCATGTATCTTTCTGCACTTGTATAATTTTAAAAAAGCCATGTAAATTTTTTCTTTTTTACTTCTTGAGAATGAAGATAATAGTAAAATAAGTGATCAAGTGGCTGTGTAAGGCTCATCAACGGCTCTTTGTGACCGTACAGCTTTTGTGACAATATCTACTAACAAAATGTGCTTAGGTCCAAACAGGAGCCTTTCAGCTCAAATCTCATTAAGAATTTCCTTTGAGAATTTGTTTGTGCCTATTATTTCCAGCAAAGATGGAGATACCAGCTATCTATGCTCAAATCTAGAAAGGCCTTGTTGGCCAGTTGGCTTTATGCCATGTAGTGATAGAAGTAGAGGAGTTCTCCTCTAATGTAAGTGACCTGCCATGTAGTAATGGGAGAGAAAAAAAAAACAAACCCAAAAAAGGAAAAAAACCAGAAAATGAGAAGTTGGAGTACTTTGTGATAAAAAGCACTGACACAGAAGAGTCTGCATGATTTGGAGTTGTTAAGGGCAAGCAGAATGGGGAGCAAGTGAGAACCCCTAGAACCAGGCCTGCAATGAGAAGGGATGATGCCCACAGCAGGAATGCTGTGGATCGGGAGTGGAGCCCACAGAGGAGAAAACAGAGGTAAAAGGGCAATGCAAATCCCACCTACACAAATTTCTTTGCTGGTGTGTTCAGTGGAACAGCAGCACACTGCAAGTGGGATACCAGTCCCCATTTTGTTACACTCACTCTCCCTAACAGCCTGGCTTGAGTGCCAGAAAGTGTTTACAGTACCAGTAATGTCCAACTGAATATCAGAGAATCTAACAGGGAAATGATTGTAGAAAAGACACTGGAATGGAAAAAACCCATAGAAATGGTCACAGGGGATACTTCTGGACACATTTTGGATGCTATTGGTCTAACCAGGGCCTTTCAGCTGCATGGACTGGTGTACCTCCCTCAGCACCAACATTTGTGAGGGCAAGAGTCCAGACTGTGACCCAAGGCTACCTCAGGTTTCTGTGGAAACCTCTGTCCTTTGGCAGTGGGATAGCCCTGCACTTGTATGTCTGTGCAGAGGTGGAATGCACTCACTCCTCCCTCCAATGGAATGGCATGAAGCTCTTTTACACCGGGGCTCTGCACCACAATACTGCAGGAACTCTGCTGAATATGGCTCCGAGGCAGAGCTCAGAAGATCAAGAAAGATCCCTGGGACCTGGAAGTGATCCCAGGCTTACCTGTGTTCCTTTCTGGCTTTACATAAAGCTGGCTTGACCCTCAGCTAGCATAAACAAGAATGACAAGGAGGGATAATTGACTTTAAATGCCCTGCAAATCACTGCAGGGAGGAGTTTCATCAGGATAGCAAACTACAGTCTATGGAAAGCTGTTTGTTGCAGGGGCAAGCACATACAGAATTAAAAGCAAATTCAAGCAGAAGCAGCAGTGTCTTAAGTGTCTGCTTTTATTCCTGTTTTATCAACGGGTATTTCATGTTGCTTCTCTCCGTGATGCCACCCATTACTAGGCACATTTTCCACTCAGAGCCAGAAGATTTATATCAGCAAAGAGAACATACTTCAGGGTAGCTTAATACTGCCTCTCACCGCACTTTGTTTTTTTACTCTCTGGCAGACTGGGAGCATGTGCCAAGCAGTGTGTGTGCTGTTCTGAGGTAACCTGGAGCCAAGGTGTCCCGCAAAGGTTCCCCAGCACCAGCAACATGAGCTCCGGCCTCACATGGCCCCTTCCCGTTCGCCCACACTAGGGCCTCGTGTTCCCACAGCAGATGCCAGTGCCTTGTGTTTGCTGGCTACACAGATACTCCGAGGGAGTACTTAGGTATGCAGCTACATGCATACTTACTTTTGCTCAGCTGTTGGGTTCTTTGTGGGATTTTTTACCTTTTTGTTTGGTTGGTTATGGTTTTTTTAGTTGCGTGCGTGTGCGCACATGCGTGTGTGTGAGTTCGAAGTAATGGAACTTCCACTTATCATTTTGGTGGGAGTTGAAAATTTGGGGCATTTCTCCCAGTGTGCAACACCATACTGTTTATAATAAAGTAATAAAATGTTGAGTCACTGATTAAAGAGAGGTGGATACATCAGAAACTGCTCGGTATGTATTTGGAAAAATCAATGTATTCCATCTGTCTTGACTACATCTGTGTGCTTTCTGGTTTTAATTTCCCTGCATGTTCTAAGAAACAGCTTTGCAAGACCTGACATTGATGTTTTCAATTTTTTTTTGGTAAAAAAATCTAATAAGGCATGAAGGAACAGTAAGGTGAACCTACTTTCTCATTGGTAGCTGGATTCCAAAGAGTTGCAGTGACCACTCAGGAAGCAAAACCCAGGCCCCTGGGCCTTCTGTCTACCAGGTTTAAATGCCACACACTCATGACAGATGTCTGGAGAAACATCTAATAACCAATACTTATTTGCAGCAAGCAAATGCATGATTTCAAGTCGGGAATAAATTTTTTTAAAAGTCCTTGGATCACTGAAATTAAAGCTCCTGTTAGTCAAACAAATTATCCCCTATGAACTATTCCACCATTCATCATAACAGCGTAATTTTTTTCTGTGCAGCCTAATAGTTGTTGAGGAATATTATTCAATATTTTTTATGAATGTCTAGTGGATAAAGGGTCCTGTACAGTAAAAAGAATGTTTGATGTCAGCAAGAGTTCATGAGGAACCTAGGGAAAGGTCATCTTGGTGTCAAAGGCTGCAAGAAATGTCACATGCCTTCTCTTAATTAATGCAGGCTAGGAGAGAACCCTCAGGGAGGACACAAGATCAGAAGGAGGAAACAGACATTGTTGTACCAATTATCACAGCCTATTTGAGCGTCTCCCTCTTTATGATTACCCCAGTTTAACCAAACGTGTAATTTCTAGGCTGCATCAGCTTATCATAAGTGAATCCACTTGGATGAGTGTTAGTTCCATATTTAAATACAGATAGACCCATCCTTGCCAGGTGCTGAGTTTGCTTAACTCCTACTGAAATTAGCAGGGGCTCAGCATTTTGCAAGAATCACTTAGCAGTGCCCAGAATTGGATTCTTTATGTCTTATACATCAAACCAAAATCTGTGCTCCTCTAATGTCCATTCACACAGTAACCCATATTTCTTTTCCTTCATTTATTAACAAACAGACATCCACTTGGTGTTTGTCCTAAACAAATGTTAGTGGCTGTCACTACTAGATACTTAGGCAAATTGAATGTATTCCTATTCCCTTTTGCACCATAGCAATATTAGGCAGTGTACTTTAGCTTTCAGCTTTTCCTTATGTATGGAATATTTATGGTCCATTTTAGAGTTGTCATCCAAACACTTGGGGTCATTTTCTTATTAAATAGTACAATATTAAAGCAATGGGGCACAGCAGGTGGTGTGTTTCTGACTATTTTGTCATGCCTCAGGCTGAGTTGCCATCTTCCACTCAAAGTAATGTCATGTTGAATATTAGCACACACACACAAAAAAATTTCCAGTAAAAACATGTAATTAAAAATGTAGCATGGTAAGTTCCAAACTTACATGGGGGAATTTTTCATGTGAGAGCTCTTCAGAGAGACAAAGTGATTGATTTTTATAAAAGTTGGCATGCATGACCAAGGGCAGATGGTACATAAATTTGGGCCCTGGTCTTACATTCTGCTCCGTGTAGGTGGACCACTGAACTGCTGTGACTGAGAGAAAATAATACAACCGTGAACAGATGCAAGACTCCTGGGTGCAATGATCAGGCTGCAGGACCAGGACACAAACTTGCACTGCTATAATAATTTTAGTGACAGCTTTTGGCGATACAGTCAGGCAAATCGTTTATAATTTGTATGCTGCTGATTGATTGTGTCAAATGTGTGAGGTGTCTCTGATTAAGATGCACTTCGTGCTGTTATGGATTGCATGATGGATGCTTGCTCACACACCCTGCTGGAGAGTAGGTGCCAGCCATCATCACAGCTAAGAAGAAGATATGAAATACCCTCCCTAGATAAAATTATTGCAGTGATGAGTAGAGGGGTGACAGGAAGGTGAGGAAATGGAGAGGTGGACATTGTAGCAACACAAAGGACACTGTCAAAGGACAGCCCCCATGACTCGCTGTGTCAGATGGCTGTTAGATGATCTCATGTCTTCCCTTTTCCACATTTCTTGCGTTCAGCTGATTTTCTACCACTGTAACAATCTAAAACATCAGTTGACTGTTTTTTCATGCCTGATGACACTGAAAAGATATAATTCTCCCAAATATATACCTTCTAACTCATGAATCACATGAGCCATGTGATCACATGATCATTTCATATTTCTCAATTTGCTACATGTCTGCATGCATAAAACATAAGATCTCTCCATCGGGCAATAAGCCTATAAGGCTCCAGTTTGTTTAGCATTTTCCACATTGGAAAATGCCCAATATTCATATCTTTTTCCCTATAAGCCTCCAGAAAGATGTGCAAGGTTGAAGAATTAACACAAGATGTCCACAGAAAAGGGCAAACCTCAAAGGAAAAATCTAGTGTCCCTAGAAAAAGCATATCAAGGAATGTTAAAGAATTTAATCAGCAGTCTTGGGAAATGAGGGACAATATATACTACAGATTGGTGGTCTCACTATTTAAAAGCTTTTTCTAACACCTGCGGTTACCAATCTACAGTTCCAAACTCTAACAGCAGGTACATTTCTTTCCTGCCCAATCATTTTGGGATTATCACAGTGCCTCTCTCACAGAGAGGGAATTCTCCACTGAACAGTGGGGAACAGCAGTATCACACAAAATCAGACAGTGATGTACTGCATCTGTATTTTTAGTGTTGTTCATTACTTGGGAGTTCTTCAATTCGTTGTGCCATGGACAGGCTCACAAAGCAGCCTCAATCCGTAATTCAGTTTCACATGATCCTTCAGTACTTCCAGAACTGCTGGGAGCCTGGACCATGCTCATGAGCTGGGATGGCAGAAAAGAAATCCTCAACATTTAGCTCGGGAACGATTGGATCTGGCTGCTGGTCCTAGAGCGGCTGGACTATGCAATTGCACAGACTGAAGGATACACCCGGTGGAGACTCCAAATATTCTTATTTGCTTCTTTGTTTTACCTGGCTTACGAATATTTCAAAACCAGATTTTTACTCACAGTGGGAGACTTTCTTTTGTATAAATATCTATGGTAACATAGCAACAAGGGAATTGTTCACAAAACTAGTTTTCTAACTAATTTATCTTGATTTCTAAGATGATCACCTCTGGTGGAAGAAAAAATTTAAGTGCTTAGTTTGACTGGAATCCAAGCTCACCATTTCTTGAACATTTTCAACTGGGTTCAGCGCAGTATTTACTACAGCTATATTCTTTAGCTACAGATACCTTGATTGTGTCTTACAAATGGCTTTTTATTGAAGCAGTACTGTTGCTAAGTGTTCTTTAGCTGGCCATTCTACACCATGTCTTTTTCTAGAATTTGTATTTTAAAATTAATCATTATAGGATTCCATCTGATATTAAATAGGTGAGATAAAGTGTAAAAACAAGGGCTGTACCTGATACTTGAAAGCTGCTATTCCTGACAGCACTTCATCTTTTTCATACTCACATTGGCTTTTATCCCAGCCCATCTATTCCTTAATGTAAGTGTTATAAATTGTTGTAAAGTGCCATAAAATATAATAAACATGAATCAATATTTCTTGGTTAAAAAACTTAGAAATGCTGATGAAGCTTGAGTTTATTATAGATGTCCTGAACCCACAATGTCCCTTTATTTTTTTTTTACCATCATCATTTTTTCAGGTCTTGACTTCATGTGTGCACACACATTCATTCTTCACAATCAAAGAGGCAGTGAAAATTAAAATTATTAATGCAGAGCTAATAAAGCATCTAATGTTTTAACCAATTCTTTTGGGCAAGATATCCTCTATATACATAGCTATTATATTTGGTGTGAATGACCCACTTTAAGCAAATTCCTTATGGATCTACTGAATATTAAGCACATACACAGCACCAGAAAGTTTGGGGAGTCCTCAGATATTAAATTTAAGCATATGTTTAATTGCTTTGCTGAATCAGGGCTTTAATGAAGAAGCGTGGCAGAGTAGTGCTGTTTGTCATAAAAATCCATCATTGCCATGCATCTCTGCCCATTAAAGAAGATGCTATGATTTGTGTTTAAAATATGAAAGAAATACGATGCCAGCATGGTGCATTTAATACCCAAGCATACACATGCATTTAAATTCTTTCTATCTTTTTAAGGATATTGTGAATTATGTTCTTGTATATCCAAAAGCATCCTTCATAGCAAAGTGACAGTTCCTCTCCACGTCCAGTTGATGCTCTGTACATATTATAAGTATTATTTATTCTCGATCTCAAGCTAACGATGGATTTCTTTGTCCTCGGTTGGGTTTGTGGTTTGTCCACAGGAACCACCAAAGGCTGTGGTGTTTCCAGGGGCATTGGAAGGTTTCCCTCAGGCAGGGAGATGGCCAGGTTGGTACTAACCCTGGTCAGGGAGTCTGGCCCAGCCCAGCTGGGAGATGTAGGATGGGGCTGTGAGTGGAGGAAGGACAGCACGCCACCTGTGACCCAGAAATCTATTGGAAAAAATCCACATCCTGGCAAAACAATGTAGTGGCTTTATGCTGTGGCAACAAACATGACGAGGTTTTCCCAGGGGAGGGAGGCTGTGAGGGATTGGGACAATGACTACAGCCACATACTGTGAGTCAACTGTGCTGCCTGGACATTCCGACTGAACATCCCTGGCTGGAAATGAGGCCACTACAGTGGAAGAAAGATAACATGTCTCTAAACTATGTGTTGTTGTGTGATGGGTTTGTTTTTTTTTTAAATTCATCTATTTATAAATGTGATAGACCTCTGTTTCTCCTGTCTCTTTCAGCACCCCACTGACAAATGTGTGAAAAGCTCCAATTTCCCTTGAGGAAGAGAGTATCTTGTGATTTCAGTGAAAAGTTGTGTTCACACTATGGTCAATAAATTCCTATAGACAACTTTTCCCCCTTGAAATTCTCCCATCTTGTTATTTTGTTAATGCTTGAGACAAATATTCCAGCTCATCAAAGATGTAGTGGAAAGCCATCCCGTTTCTTGTCGGTCAGCTTCAGAAGGAGAATGTCAGAGCTTTAACAGACTTTCCTGGCATCAGGTTCTGCTTTTCTTTCACAAAAACTTAAACACTTTTGTTTTCCTTCTGACTTGGAGCAAGATCAAATTTCAAAATATCCAAATCCTCCATGAAACAGCATTATATCTTTCTCTAGAGCCCCAGTTGTTCCTACTTGCAATGATAAATCCCACTCGCATCATAAAAAGATTTTTTTTTTCTTGAGAAAAAGGTTGAAACATCTCCCCAGACTAAATTCATAACTTCCTTTTTTGTAGGACAAAAATTATAGTTTGAAATATTTGAGCTGAAAAGTTCCTACCTTAGTGGTTAAACTGCTTTTGCATTCACAGGCACACACCCCCCCCTCCATCCCAGTGAATTAATTCCCTGATGAAAGGAGGCAGACTTCAGGAATAACTGCAAAGGAAGGCATAACTCCAAACCAGGAGTCTCCTGAACCATGTGCTAGACTGCTTTGTGGTAATTCCAAAGCCATAGGAAGACCCTGTACCCTTTAAGTCTAGGGATCACTTTGACTTTAACCCCATCAATCAACCTTAGTGAAAGGCTACATGCAAAATTTTAATTACTGTCTTTAGCTATTCCATCCTTCTAATATTATATTTGAATAATGTATTCTTTCTAAAAGGGACAACAAAGAAAGCGTTTGATGATACTATTATCTCTGATGATACTATTTTTCTACATGTTTTGGAGAGCATTGTAGTTATGTCTCTCTTTTCTTTTTTTTTTTTTTTCCCTTTAAATGCATGATTTGTCCTGTTAGCTAAGGGGTCATTTTGCACTGTTAGAATTCTTATTTTCCAAGAATTATCTTGGTTTCCATAAGGTAAACATGGCTATCAGCACTATGCCCCAGCACAGAACACCGCAGCAGTGCTGCTGGTCTGACAGCTCACAAGATGGAAAGAAAGGCAGAAGAAAAGTGGCCTCGCCTGATGAAAACCTGCACTAAGGTCTTAGCAGAAAATTCAGAGCAGGAACTGCAGATAGAGTGATTAACAAGGAGTTTCCAGAAGTTAATATACCGGTTGCTCCTTTGGAAGCTGAGAACCGGAGAGTGGAAGTCAAAATGACTTGTGCACCATTGAGCTGGAACGTGCTGCTCCTGGGTCATTGATCTGCTCTGCTCTGGCAGGGCACCGCTCTGGTATTGTTAATTTTCAATGACATAAAAACGTGTATTAGTACAGGAAGCAGAATTGAAAGGCCTGAGACTAAAGGGAAGACAAAAGAGAGGCCAGCGGTAAACATGAAGAGTTCCGAAGACTGTGATGCAAACCCAGAAGCAAATACAAAGCCTGAACAATAAGGAATTCATTACTTCCTGGATCAAATGGACCAGGCCTGATCCTCAGCCGTTGTAGGATAGCATTTTTTATTTCACATCAGGGAAACTAGGATCACATGAACTGGAAGAGAAGGTGATCCATAGTTTACACAGGCAGTGAAGCTGTATATAAGAGTGATATTTTTTCTCCTAAAAGTTGAGTCCACACAAAATTATACAATGCATTTATTTTATAAATATTTAACATCTAAAGCACACTGCCACCACAATCCCTTTTTATGACCCCTACTGTAATGATGAGTATGAAAAGGTGCATAAACCTCAAAGACCTATTTATTTATCAGGAAGAGAGATGCTCATTCTAAAAACTGGGGGTAATAATTTATTGTTTAGATCTTCTGTAATAAACTTGAAATAATGCTCTTAAATTTCAGAATTTTACTGTCAGTGAGACAGTCATTAGTTCTTATGACTGAATTTCCACTCCATAACATTCATCAGCATTTCCAAACAGTCCTCCTGTATTTTTCCCCAAGCCAATTGCAGGGGGTACATGGCCTGGGCTGTGTTGGGCCGTGTTGTCTCTGGACTTGATATAAAGTAACAATTGTATTAAAAAATATTTTAAAAACCCTTAATACAAAGTAATATTTATATAAAATATCAACAATCTTCAATTAAATAAGGTGGATGGAGAAAAGACAGTCAGTCCAGTGGCAGCATGAGAACAGGCACAGCCAGATACACAGGAAGGAAGCAAGAATTTTTTCCTGCATGAACTCAGTGGCCATAGTGTTATGTCTGATTACATCAGTTCATTAAGACCACAAACAAAACTACATGTTTAAAAGGACATGACTCTTAGCATTTAAACATAAATACCAGATTTTATGTGCAAAGAGAATACCTAATTCAAAATTTCTTGGACTTCACAAGAGTTTTTTTTCCCTCTTATTCTCATTCAGCCCTTCCTGACTCAAAGGTTGATTCAATGCCAAAAATTATTTAAACATTAAGGCATTGATCCTTTTTGTTTATTTTTGTTGTTGTTTCAATAGTTTAATAAATTGCATGGTGTCAGAAACAGTGTAAATCACTAATATCAGCTCAACTCAACAACAATAATAGCAATGCACAGCATATCTTAGTTCTAATATATATGAAGGAAGCATTTGAGTCTTCAACACCATCTGTAAAACTCTCAGATCTTAAATACTTTCCTGTCCTAGGCTTGAAGGCCATCTTTACTTACCCTACAGTGAATGAGGACTCATTGATGCATAATGAAAAAATAAAGAGATTTTACATTAGGAAATGACAGCTTTTCTTTATAGATTTGTATGTAAAGCATATGCACTTGCTGAACTGCAGCCAGTTTAACTCGGATTCTTTTTTTCCCTTTATATTGCTATAGCAAGAAAAGAAGTACTGGATTTCTCTGCATGAAAATCACGAAGCATGACTGATTTGCTTTTTATTCTATTGAGAAGTTATACCAGTACTGTGTTGTGGATTTAAAATGCTTGATTTTTCTTTTTTTTTTTTTTTAAGTACATGCAGAACTCCCCCTATGTGTAATTTATTCACTGATTCTCTTTGACTGAATCTAGATTAGTAATTTAAGTAGTGTCTGGATCTTGAAACTCAATTGCTTATAAAGTTAAATGGTTTGTATGTGGCTTGATTTTGTTCTGGGCCACCTTGCACCATCCCAGAGAATTCCCAGGCAGATCCCAAGAGCTGGTGTGGGACCATTTGCATTACTGATTGTCATATCTCACTGACCAAAATGCAGCCATCCTGTTTTGAAGGCCATGAGAGAATTATGGCATAGACAGGCCCATTCTGTGCTAGTTGGTGTGAAGTGACAAAAAAATGGGGTAGAACTTATCTTTCTGGTCTTGGGACTGCTGGAACTGTGAGGCTTCACAGGAAAATCACTGTAGGCTTTGGTCTTCACTGATCCTTTCTATTTAAACAATTCTCTCTCATTCTTTCTCATGTTCTACCTCCATAAATCTAAAAGCCTAAGTTTCAGGTAATCAGTTGGAAAAGGGCACTCTTGTGAGTATGTTCTCCAGATAATAGAATAAAAAGAGACATCCTTGCTAATTCTCATCATAATACTCTATTTTTTTAACCTCTTCTTTTCCATGTCATGAGTACCATACTTAAAGTTCTTCAAGACCAAACTCGAGATATTAAAACAAATATTCTTAAGCTCTTAATTAGGAAATTAGTCTAGTAGGACCTCTACAAAACAACTTATTGCAGTATTTTCTTTGGAGCCAAGAGAGCAAAGCCAGTCACCTCAAATCCTTGGTGTTTCCCAGATGTGTAGAATCAAAGACAAGACAAAAACCAAATTTGATCACAAAAAAAAAAAATTAGCATCCACTGCTCTCCAGGATTTCCTGTGGTTGCCTGGAGTTATCCTTCTTGGCTTCCAGCTATCTTTCCAGAAGGAAGGAAGGAAGGAAGGAAGGAAGGAAGGAAGGAAGGAAGATAGATTAGATGTTTATTTCTCTTTTTCAGTGCAATGGCTAGTATCAACTTCAGTCAGTGCAGTGGGACCAGGAGTCAGCTCCGTAGTTGAGATCTGTCCCAGGTGTTCAAGGACATTTGAATTATCCACTCATTTGAATGCAAAATCTTTTGGATGCAGACTATTTTACTACACTTTTTCAACAGCACAGAAGAGATTGTCAGTGCTTAACTAACAGTGAGTAATTCCTCAAATGCTGCACACAGAGCTGGTGTTACCCCTGGGAGCTGGCATCTCCATAAGATGCAGCTTTCCATTGCATCAAAGGGAATAAAAAGTAGTTTGGATGTAAAGATAGAAATTTTATCTGTGTGCCTGGTGACAGGAAACCATTGCCAAATTAGGTCTTATCCACCTCTTTTCTCAGACCCTTTGTATGGTAAAAAAAATTGGTTCCATGGTAACCCCATCCTACTGATTTACACTAGATGAGAGTTTAGTTAAGTTATAGGCTAAGACAGCCTGTGACTGTTCTATACTGTAAAGTTCAAAAAACCAGCAAATTGGTCACAGTTCAAAAGGCTGTGTAAAGCTCATTACCATTAAAAAAAAAAAAAAGAAGAGAAAGGAGGAAAACAAAACAAAACAAATAAAATACATATAAAACAATTAGAAATGTTTAATGGTAAAACCATAAACAAATAGTATTGTCTACATAGTTTGAAAGTCATACGATTACTCAAACAACTTCTTTATTTATTTCTCATATTCCTTCTACTAAGTTTTTTTTTTTCCTCTACTTTCAACTTCACCTAGGAAGAATCCCAGACAGATATTATCTAGCAATTCATAACTACATTTATATTCTTTTGTTGTCAGGGGAGAGGGTCTACTCAAACACATGAGTTTCTTTTTTGGAATTTTCAAGCACATAAAAGAGCAGGAGATTCTGATAAGGCCCTATTGTAGTTATCATGTGGTATAACTACAGCTAAGGTCATGTCGACCTGCTCTTGTTAGAGTACATCATCTACTTAGCAGAAAAGAAAACAAATTGTGTCACATTTTATTCCATCAATGGCTGCAAATGAAAAGGATATTTTGAGAAACTGAATTAATAATATGTTATAATAACTAGAAAGAAGGGATGATAATTAAACACACTCTGAAATTCAATCCCAGCAGTGAATCTACTCTTTTGGTAGCAGTTCTTTTTAATTATAGAAGTGACAATTCTGAATGACTCAAACCTGTGTCATGTTGCATACAGGCAGAGGCAATTAAGGTGAAACCAAAGCAAAAATATAGTTCGTTCATTTTGCACCCAGTTTACTCAATCACTACATTTCTCTTTAAAAAATGCAGAAAGTAAGCAAGACCCAAATCTAGTATAAATGGGATGAGTTTGTTGGCTTGTTGGTTTGTAGGTTTGTTTTCAGATTCTTTTTTTTTTTTTTTTGAAAGATCAAGGATGTTCAGCAGCATGGCTTTTCAAATGTGATACAGAATGATCAGCATGGTCCTTCAAATCTCTGCATTTTGTCTTGGGGTAACAAACTACACAAGCAAGGCAGGCAAAATAAGCTTGAATGATAGCAATGGTAACTTATCAGAAGCAATTAAAGCTTCAGCTATTCCAGGTTAATTTAACACAGAAACATTGTGAGACTAAGAAGCATTGTGAGATGTAATCATTGTATCCCAGAGACAAACAACATCTAGTAAAAGGATTTTCTGTTGCAAGTTTCTAACAAAATTTTGCTCAGAAGATGAAGATAATCCCTTTCTTTGTCTCTAGAAGCAACTGAAATAAAACATGATTCTCAGTGCCACTCTGTTTTGATAATTTGGCATCGATGATGTTATATGAAATTATAGTGCCAGCAGGTATGGCTTGAAGCATATCAAGGAGAGAAAAACAAACCAGAAGAGTATCCTTATTAGTAGCACTAGTGGCACTGATAGCAATCTGCACCCTCATGCATGGTCACATTTGGATCACAATTCTGCTTCTCAGTGTAGGGCATATTAAAGCAGATAGATTCAAAACAAAATTTGGCAGCAAATTCCAAATTCTTAAAATCCTTTTGCAAGGACTGTGCTTCCTCGTTGCTATCTTACTGCCTGGCCGAAGGACATTCCTTCTTGCTGAGGGCTTTGCGGCAAAAGGGTGGAACCAAGCTGGGGAAGGGACAGAGATGTTGAGAAACTGTGCCAAGTCCATAGTGCATCTTTCTCTCTTGTATTGTTCAGGTAGGCCCACTCTGAATAAAGTCTTGCTGTAGAACATGCCTAAACTTGACTGTCACTATTAGATTTAAAGACTGACACCTCAAAGAGATGAATAGAATACATTAAACTGACTGTCTCAGATAAGTTGCATCATTATCATATCACATGATTGTCTCCTGTAAAGGGTGGCATATTCCCTGGGAAAGCTTCAGCAATTGCTTCTTTTTTAGTCTGTCTTGTATGTCTTGCTAAAGCACTTTTCACAGAGCTGGGTGATGGCTGTTTCTTGTGCGGATTATAGAAATGAATGCAGATGAAAGCCTGCTCTTCCTACAGTGCTCAGGAAAAGTGTCATTTTTAGCTTGTGAATAATGTGACTTGCCTGAATTATATCCTTCAGCACAGTTGTGCAAATAATTTTGGTTTGGAGGGGAAAAAACAACCACAGACACTTTTGATTCGGGTTTTTTTTTTCTTTTTTTCTTTTCGAAGGAAAGAGAAAATTTAGAATGTAATATCTCTTCCCATCCATTTCAAAGTCTGATCGTACTGCATTGGTCAGGGGCAAGTCCTGTGTTCTAAGAACTTGCAGAATACTTGCTGTTTGGTTTTTGCATTGTGAACATTGCATGAGATTAAATGGCAAGGAAAATTCCACATTTCTTCCAGGTAGATTGGCACAGATGTTAATTAAATAATGAAGGCTTTTAAACCCAGAAGATTGATTGTCTCAGGTTTAGTAGAAAGTGCCACTGTAATAAACAGCTATTTGACACAGGACATGTGAAGAGGATATTTTATTGCCAGAGAGCAGGAGGGCACTCACACCTTTGGAATACAGACATTATGCTTTACTAGGAAGCTGTGCTGAGCCATATCCTTCCAGAAACTCTTCATGACCTACTAATTGATCCCAAACCACAATTTTGGAACTAGACTGTAGCAATAACCATACCTTGCTATACACCATATTCCTGATATAAAGAAAATCAATCGAGCTTTTAAGAAAGGTCAGGATTAATCCATTCCAGCTATGGTTTGGAGGTACGATTCAAGTCCAACAAAGAGGAAGGACCACTCTATCAACATCATGGATTTCTTGCTGAAAACCTCCATACTCCCTACCCTGCCCTGCCCTTAAGAGGACTCATGCTACTGCATCCTGCAAGACATTTCATTTACTAAGATCAAGTGAAGCTTTTAAAGCTGCTGAAAGTGCACGCCCCTCTCTGAGGAAAGGCACTAGGAGGATTCACTGCACACATGGAGCCTGGTACGGTCATGTTCAGAGAGTGAAGAACTGCCACAATGACCCATTGTTTCCTTAAGACTTCCACAGAAATCTAGTCAGGAAATTTACCAAAGGCATATTCTTTAGAGACAGAAAAATGCCCATTAATATCCACTGTGTTGAAAGGAGAGCCACTGATCTGTGGGATCATCAGGACCTAGTTCTGCTCTCCTGGTAAGATTCAATGGGTGATGATGTTGCTTCCTATAATGATCCACATGGAATCAAAAAATCTAGATTCAACAGTAAGTTCAATGTTTATACATAAAGTAGACATCCTTAGCCTCCATATTCTTGACTTTCAGTGTGAATATAGACCATAGTTTGTACAGTTGAGAGCCAAGTGGCACAGTCTTATCTCTCCAAGTGGAGCCTATACCTTTATGGTCAGGGATGTGCCTCATTAGAAATACCATGGCCAGCTACTGAAATCTAAGAAAATGTGATTCCGATGAAAAACTAAGCTTTTTATATTGTGGTGGTTCTGGTGGGGTTTTTTTGTTTGTTTGTTTGGTTTGGTTTGGTTTTTTTACTTCCCAGTGAAAACACAACCTTATATTTAATGCTTTCCTAAATGACAGGAAAACATGATCAAGTATATCAACCACTTTTGCTACTAGGATTGCTTGTATTACTTATCTTAAAAACTCTGAAAAATAAAGTCAGAAAGCCAAAAGGGTAAAAGGCAGAAAGAATCAAATTATCTAGATCGTTACAGACAAGAGAAATAAATACTATTATTTAAGTTAACAAAAGGTTGACTGATTGGGGTTCAAACTTCAGACATCAGGAAAGATACAGATTTCTACTTTTAGATCATGCAATGAGACATCAATAATTGATGTAATATAGTTAGTGCCTGTGGTACCTTTGAGCTAATTAGTAAAATGCATCATTACATTGAATATTTAATACAAAAAGAATGATAAGCAAAGAAAATGCAATATAATCTACAATAAATATTACACTTGCCTAGTTAATCACTGAAGATAAAAATAATCACAATTATATAATCTTATATCCCAATCTAAAAAAATTTAAAGTGTTTTATGAGGAAAGTTAAACAGCCAAGTACAAGCATTGAATCATAAAGTAAAAGTTGCAGAAGAGTAGACTTAAGAAAACAGGAGAATGCAATTCCATAGATGAAGCACAGACAGATCAAGAGGAGAATCTTCATTGCCTAGAGAAGGTCTCCTAAATATCCACTTAAACTGAGCTTTTTAAATAGTTTATCCACTGAAGAACTATTTCCTGAGGGGCAGAAACTGTATACTTTTACCTGAGTTCTAGCACCTTACATACAAGACCAACATGTACAAGGTGGGAATCTAGAGTCCCAACCATTGCGTTCACTTACGGGATCAGCATTCTCAGCCGCAGAATCACCCCTAGACATGCAGTAAATTCTCAGTTGGGGTTCTCCAAAAGCTGCTTTCAAGGATTCTGCAGTACAATTAAAACTGCTACACTGATGGGTTTGACTACAAAATGTGGCCCCTTTCCTCCTTGCCCTGTTTCTCCTGTCCCATCCTTGGAGTGCCCTGGACCTCACGGCTGGAAGTTGTGACAGGGCAGGGCAGGCTTCCTTCTCCAGGGTTAGTGACCATGCTGGCACCTCATCTCGCTCTGCAGGTGGCTGCAAATAGGCACAACCCCCTCTAGGCAGCAACTCCAGCTCTCCTGGACATGTGCATGTTGGAGGGAAAGAAGCAACTGCTCCTGGGTGACAGCTCTGCAGCCTGGAAACAACGCCAGGCTCTGAGCGGCTGCAGGAATACTGCATCAAAACCGAGCTGGGTGGTCACTTCCCAAAAGTCTGGAACATGATCTACGTCTCTCAGAGCTTCTCTAGCTCTTCCTACTCCCACAGAGCAAGAAGTAAAGCCGCTGTGATCCTTGGTGCTGTTGAAAAACACATGGGGTGTAACTTAAGAGAAATATGATCAGTCACAAGAAACATCCGTGGAGGAAGAATCTTCACTGTATTAAGAGTGGATGAACTCCCTCAGCTAGATTTCCACTCTAAATATCTATATTTATTTATTACTATTTTTTGCTACTCCACTTTGTATTTCACATCTTCTACTGCTTGTGTTGTATTGAAGTTGAATTTCCATGTTCCAGATTTGTAAGTGCTTCTTAACAAGAGGCACATGGTTAAGAGGTGACAGTACTTAAGCACAGGGGCTTCCACTGAACACACAAGTCAATCTCACAGCTAAAAATCTTCAGAAGCTGCATGTAAAATGGATTTCTTTTCATAAAACTAAATTTTTATATGTGTGTGTGTAATTGAAAACTGTATTCCAGTAATAGTCCATAGAAAAATTATAGGAATGCCTCATAACTGCCAGTGCTGTGAAAGTCCTCTTTTAAAATATAAGAAGCCTTAGAATGGAGAGCTTGGACTGGTAAGGTTTCACATTCTGGTGTGCTTTTGGTTACTCTAAGCTCTATTTCTACTCTTGACCAAATATTCTTCCCCACCATAAGCTGAGAAATGTTTCCTGAATAAGCTGTCATTGAAACAGATACTTCTTGGCACAATTTTCTGTGACTAGGCACTTTCTAATGAAAAAAAGTCAATCAAAAATTCTCAGCAAGTTTCATACTTATAATCATTGAAATAGGACAAGAAGTAAATGGACTTGGCATGTTAAATCAGCATTGTTTCCAAGCACAAAGCATGGAAAACAGAAGCTCCTTGAGTGGTTTTAAAGTGAAAGTGTAATTGAATTGCATATATATAAATCCAAACAGTATTTTTCTTGCTTTTAATCCACTGGAACTGACAATTTATATGCACAAGCAGTTCTGCCCAAGTAACCAACCTTAAAATGCCTTTGTATTTAAATAGAGTGACATCTGACATTTCTGTGTCCATGTCTTATCAGACCTCTGTTTACCCTCTGGAAAGTGTCAGCATAGGGGAGTAAAAGGTAAAGTGAGAATTTGCCTGCTGGTTCGAGGACAGCTGAAATTCTGATTTACTGTGAAAGTTCAGGATGTCCCAATTAAATCAGGACACTTGAGAGATATGAAGACTTAAATGTCCCCCAAAAGCTTTAGTCTAATGTGATTAAGCTGGCTGGTTTTGCTAATGATAGACACATTCCAAATTGCAGAGAAATGGTAAGTAGGCATAATGGGGTTTTACTGTTGTGTTCTTAAAAGAATATGCCCCAAAAAAGGTTTCTCTTCCCTGCTCCCATTTTCTATTGAATGCCAATTATTTTTAACTTCTGGAACGTATAATATAATATAATCCTCCTTGAGACACGTGATGCCCTTAGCTCTTAGGAACATCATGGTCTTTTATTTTTACCCCTACACTCCTTGCTATCTTTTCTTCTTTGAACTTTGCTAGGTGATTTTTAGATTGCAATGTCTTTATGAAACTCCCATGACTTCTTCATGTGAACAGAACTGTTTATGCAGTGACCACAAGGTGAGAAGGAAATGTACTGCACAAACGTGCACAGTGTAATGCTGCACAAACGTGCAGTGCAGATGGAGTTTTGAACAGGTAAAAAACTGTTAAACCTTAAAGATCTGAATAGCATAGGAGTTGCTCTCAGCTGGAATTATTGGTGAACTGTAAGCAAATATAACTTTATTGTTTAACTTCCACAAAGACAAATATTCTCCAAGAATTGAAAGGGCAAATAAAGGAAAATGCACTGCAGAAACAGCCTAAAAATGAATGAATAATAGAAAGAAAATCCACTTACAAGCTCTTAATTTTTAAATTTCCGTAATTGTCTAATGTTATTTAAACACCACACACACATGTTTTAAGTCAGTGATAAGTTACTATTTGTCACAAAATGTCTTTCTTTAGTATGATTACGTCCTTCTCTCCCCACCATGACAGATTGTATTTAATTGAACAGTTGCTGGTTTAGAACTGTCATTAAAAATGCATATACTCAGATAGTCTTAGTACAGCATACTGCCCTTTCAGTTCATTTTCTCCTTTTATGTAGCAGTAAATATCCCCTTGTGTTCTGGTTCTAATTTATTTAGAAATAATGTGCTTCTAACTAAGTGCAAAGAATTTTTTTTAAGGATCAGCTAAGCTGGTCAAGTTGCTTGCGAATATATTTTTTATTGGCCTATTGTCTCTCAGTCCATATACCATTGAACTCCAGGGTCTTTGTTGACAGAATACACTTGGCAGAAAAACTTGGATCTAATTCCCCATTTTTCCCAGCATTATTCTAAAAGGAAATTCATACTATAAAAATAAATCTGGCCTTATATGAGAGAGAAGTCTTGGACTTAACCAGCCAACACAGATCCTGACTGTAGGTAAACAGAGGAGAGACATCTACCTCACTGGAGTTCTACCAGAAGGAAGAACTAGGGTGCTTAAGCCATATCCACACACACATCCTCAAACCATGTCCACACTGTGACTGGCTAAAGAAAATGGTTTTGGCTGCCCTCTCAGTTTATACAGTCTGAGTTGCCCTTTAAGCACAACCGCACAGGAAGTCAGAGAGCAAAATGGTCATATAGATGTTTCCAACAACCTGTATATCCACACTTCCCTACTAACCCTGGATGGAACCAGCAGGAATAATGACTATTGCCTACTCTGCGACACTCACTACTTAAATATTTTTAATCTCTTCTTTCCTTCCTCTTCTATTTGTTAGAGGGATGGATACAAGGTACACAAGCAACTAAAATTAGAATAGCTAATTGTATAAAATCTAATAACTGTGATGTATCATCATGCTGGAAGCAATGGGCCAGACCTGTGGCTGCTGTGAGCTGAAAAGCTTCCTTAGCAAAGATGGAGCTGTGAGAAATCTCGATATACTGAGGACCTGGCCCATTGTTTGCTAATGATAAAATCTCACAATGCCTGTGACTTTTATATGACGTGTGTGGAGATTGCCCTGAAAGTTTCATAGACTCAGAAAGAAAGGGATAGTTATCACCAATGACAAATGTAATGCTTGAAGAACTCTGATGTTCCTCATTCTTCAACTGTCTAAATGAGGATCTACTCTTTTTTTTGAGATTTTTCCAGTAATATGGTTATGTATAGAGAAGATAAAATTAATACTTCATTACTATTCATCATATGGCACTGGAGACAAACTTGAGAAAATATAAATTATTTACCATCAGCAACCAAAATTTCTTTGAAATTAATTAAAATCAATAAAATTAAAAAGTATCACTAAGCTACTCACTAAGAATTCATCCAAGACATAATCTAGCAAAGTAGCTGGATGAGACATAATAGTACATTAATTAGAGAAACCCAAAACCCATCACAATTAAGATGACAATTGTGAACAAAAACAGAGGAGTTAGAGAGTCAAGAAAAATTTCTGCAGACTTGAATTTCTCAAAACTCTTGAGCTGCTAACAGTGGGAACAGAGTGCTTAGAGTCAAAAAGATCTGTGATCACTTGTAGCCCTGATGTTTTCAGCCTTCTCTTCCTTTCCACAGTTTCATGTTTTGGGTTCTTTCTCACACTCTGGTCTGTAAACACTGGCCAATGTTATTGTAGTTTCAAGAAAAGTTTGCATTCTTGTTCTTAGAGATATGGACAGCTGATGGACAGTTGTCTTGACCAATGGGATGGGGAGAGGTGCCACACTTCTCCCCCAATCCCTGGCCTTTGTAGAAATACTATAAAATGGGGTCAGACTTTTAAATAAATCAGTTTTTAGTTCATGGCTTCTGATCAAAGTGTGAGTGTGTGTTTGTGTGTGTGTGATGAACTGCGTCAATCACTGATAAAATTTGCATGAGAGAGATGTATTTTTGTAAACATATTTAATTTTATTGCCATGGACAAATTCTAGGATGATTTTTCAGACAAATATAGAAAAGTTCCAGCCAACTCTCTGTCAAGCCAATCTTTTATGTGCCTGCAGAGAGCTATGGTAGAAAGATAACACATATATGCAGAGACCACCATCTCAGTGTCAAAACTGTTAAAATCTTTGCCAAAAGGATCATATCATGTATGTATACCCATAAAATATTAAATAGAAGTTGCAAGTGCATGTTTCCCAGTTGGCAAGCAGATATATAATGTGTGTCTTTATTTAGATTTTACATGGGTACATAATGACAAACACACATCTTTCTTAAACTCATGCAAAAACTTTTTGTATCAGTGAGAATTAGAACCCTGTTCATAATCTGTTGTGCTCACAGTCTAAGCAAGTGCAAGGTCATCAGTGCTGCCATGACACTAATGATAAAAAAAAAAGGAAGGAAGAAACAACTCAAAACACAATTGGAGTGTAACAACAGAACTGAGGGTGCCTATGACTAGTTCAGCAGTTGTAATGACATGCTAGCATGGGCTCTCTAAGTGTAATTTTTGGTCAAGGACAGATTAGTGTAAAAATTTTAATAAAAGGCAATTTTAGATTCCTTTGCAATGAGCCTTCACAAATGCAATATTAGTAATACGTGCTATATAAGCATATTTTGTACAAAGCCAATTAACCTCTTTATTTGAAAACAAGAGTTTTGCTATTGTTGAATACAGCTAATCCTTTGCTGCAGATAACTTTAAGTGGAATGAGTACTTGCTATGTCCCATGTTCTTCCACAATCGAAAGATTAAATATTTAATTTGCTAAATACTGGTATATATGAAGGTTAGGAAACTTCTGGTATAGGAAAAGTTGAGGTGTCATCTGAGGACAGGGTAAATGTTTGCACTAGGTCCATCATTCCATTTATTTCTTTTCTTGACCAGGGCATCCCTACAGGTAAAAACACACTCTTTTTTGGTCAGCAAAATTCAGCTTTTGTTCTGTCAATAAAAGTTTATAATCAAATTAGCATCATGATTGTATGGGTAACAAAAACACTACTAAGACCAGCTGTCTTTGGTTTTTATTTAAAAATGTAGCAAAGTTGCATTGATACACAAGGTATCATTGTTTCAACCAGTTAAGATTAATATATTTCTCTGAGATGCTTAATACAGCATTATACATATCACAGGCATAAATGCCTAATCACAGTCCTGTCTTTATAATTAGGACCATACAGATTGATGCAATGGTAATTTCTGATTCATGGCAAGACTGATGAGGCAAATTAAGAACAAATAGTACAATGAATTAGGAACAAAGAGTATGACAGTGTGGCCGGAAGAACCTTTCAAAATTAAATTTCTGTTGTAAGAAGATTGTAAAACAGGTTATGAGAAGGCAAAGCAGGTCAGCAGATCCTCCATTCCAGAGATTAGGTTTAAGATCTGTTCTCTGGCAAAACCTCATTTGCAACATTTCATCCAAAAGCAGCACCAATTTTTGGTCTCTACACAAGAACAGAGAGACACTGAGGAAGGCTTAACCTTTTGTACTGCCCCAACCAGACAGCGCTACTAGACTGTGGCCTCAACAAGGGACAGGACTTTAGAAGAATCTATTAACTTTCTCTCGTCAAAGAACAGAAAGCTTCTTATTACAGGTAATACATCTAATTTTGAAAACAAATCTATTTTCCTTACATGTAATTGAGTTCTGTTACAGAACACAAAACAAGGAGGGCTCACTGTCATCTGCAATGGAAAGAGGTCGATATCGAAGGGCACAGACTCGAGTCCCCTTTTATTTTCAAGGACATAAGTTTCTTTATGAAAAGTTTCCAGAACACAAGAACCTCTCCTTTCTGCATCCATACAGGCTAAATACTGTTTTCACTGGATTAATGTACAAGTTGAACCTAACACACAATTTTTCCCTCTTCAAGCAGAAGTTTCAATGAGCACCAGCTGCAGTCAGGTCTCCCATCTCTTAACTCCTCTTTGATTGGATTTCTCTGCTCTTTGCTGTTGAACGGGGTTCTGGTTTTTTCCACATTGTGTAAAGAGGTAGCAGGACTTGCTCTAAGCTGTGTGACCTCCTTTCACATCCTGAGGAAAGAAAGGCAGGCTGCTGGCATTGTGTAGGTTGGTTCTGCTGCAAGAATGGCTGTTGAAGAGGAATGGCTGATTCAGCACTATTTGAAAATCATTTTGGCATGTCTTAGTAGGATGTTACTGGTGAGCTAAAAGAAAGATGGTGATGTTAGAGCTTTNTTTTTTTTTTTTTTTTCACAAGACAGGAACAATCCAAATAAAATTTAAGTCACACATGTCAGGGACTATCAATTTGTACACAACCAACATTACTGAATAACTGGTTTATAAGATGAAAAGATTAAATCAATAATAATAACAATAAGAATAAGCAGAGTAGAAGAGGTGTTGAAAGTGCTAGGGGTTTTTTAATGGTTGTAAAGAAATACCTAAATTCTACATATATATGTCAAGCAAGTAAGTGCTATGATACACACTAAGCTTCAAAACAATATTATATTTGATCACCTTAGACAATAAAATGAGAAAAAATGACATTTTTGGAACCTGGGTGTTCAGATGATGGCACAAAATTTATCTCTGCTTTAAAGACATAAGCAGATTGTCTAATTTCTCCATCTACATATTAGTAGGTCCTTGATAATTTCTGTATCTCAGCAACCATATGTCCTCCAGTGGACACAGGACTTCAGCTCCCCATATTCTGAAAACTGTGTCCATTTATACTCACACTATATCAGTGCCACCTGCTGAACATGACATTCTACTTTAGCTTTCTTAGAAACATGAAGTGAATATAGCTCCTTATGAAACCTTTCCTCTTCCTCACTCTCAAAAAAGTGACAGCTGGGTGTGTGACTTCACTTGGCTGCTTTAGGTATCAGAGAGGTGCTGCTCAAGCTATCTATATCAAGACCCCTGGGTTCCTATATCAATGAGGATAACTAGAGTTTTCCTGAGGTACATCCAAGCATTTAAGTGAGACAGTAGATAGAAAGAATATTTGTTATGCATTAAAAGTGTAGACCTGGAAATCACCAGTGACTTTCTTTCCTTGTGAAAAATTCTCATGTTGATCTTGTGTTATCTCCATTTTGCAGTGGGAAAGTACAGAGTCTTCTGTAAAATTGCCATACACAAAAAGCATACACTGTTGTATATTTTATCTCCTTGTAACTGTACATCTTAAGAAACTCTTACTTGCAGCTGGACATTATTTAAATAACAAAAAACTCTAAACCTTCTAAAACAGAGAGAGGTAACTGGTATCACCTCATACTATTCATAAAAGGAGTTTGTGGAGAGGAAGTATAATCTGGGTCATTTTCTTACCCTCTGTTGAAAAAATGCTTACTGTTGAAATTAACTCTTAAAATAAAGTAATGTTTGCAGCTGCTTTACTAAAAAAATGAGGAATTATGGGAACATGTGATCCTGTCTGCAGTTCCTGTCAAAATCACAATGCAAGACAGTTCTGCGGCAGATAACATTGATTAATGTTCCTATATAGCAATGACACCGTACATTTATGGACAGACTGGTGAGCCTTTGCCAAAGCTCACTAAAAGCAGCTGCAAGGCAGGACTGACTTTTAACCTCCCCCATCTAATGCAGGAACTTCTTGGCATAAAAACTGTGCTAGTAGCATACAGACTGCAGGGTTACCATTACAAAAACAGATTTGGCCAGCAGGACATCTCTATTTCCTGAATAAACTCCTGACAGATCACATGAAAGTTAAGTTATACAGGCATATCTGGAAACTGGAGTAAGAAGCAAGCAACCAGAAGATATTAATTCTGAGGATACTCAGAAAAAGACCCACACATTTCTGATGTGACAATTTCCATTTTCATTGGTTAACAAGTAACATTATTTGATATGAGAAGTAAACACCTGCAGAGTGTTCTCCATTGGTGAAAGCTGTGCATATGAATCATTATTTCTGGAGAAAAAGTGATCTCTGAACAGTGGAGGGGAGCTTTTGCTTTTCTCAAAAAAATATTGTGAAGGTACAGGAGAACTGTTCTTGCTTTCTGTAGAGTCATGTATGGTTAAACCAGAGTGCCAAAAGTAGCTTTTCTGTGAGTCAAAAAAGGATATTGTAGGAGAACAATGGTATTTTCCTTTACTTTGGGGACAGGAAAACAGGGAATTCCTTAATAAGGGATGCTGATTAAGGAAAGATGATTTGACTACTCAGAAGGCTATATTCATGTCAAATTCCATTTTCTGAATTTAGCAATATATTCTTAGTGTCATTTTCTGGAACAAATGATGCTGTAAATAATTCCAGCAAGTGCACTTAATATAGGTTTGTTTGCTGAGTGGTGGTGTCCCCCGCCAGAGTTAAAGGTAGAATAAAATTTTGTTTATCCCATGGGGAAAAGAAATGACGAGATTTCTTGCTTCCTCTCTTGTTTCTGTCTGTAAGCTGTTGTGATCCCAGGTCAGAAGGTCTATCACATGCTAAAGGAGGGAATTCTTGCACAGAGCCCTTTGTTTCTGCAGGGCTGTGTCTGTGGCCTGTTGTGCCATCCATTAATGCCCCGTCTCTTTGCTTCTTCTGTTTCTTTTAAACAAACCCCTGCCCACTTTTGGAAAGAAGTTCTGTGCTCAACTGTTTAATTTTGGATTACAGCCTTCTTAATAACCAAAAGTGAGGGTGGTAGAACAGCTGGAGGTGATATGTTAGAGCTAGAAAAGATGAGGTACTTCTGAGAAAAGAGCTGGATAAGATATATTATTTTTCATTCAAATGAGAGCTTCCAGAATCCTTTAGGCCCCAGTCCCACATCCACTCATACCTTTGATATTTCACTCCAGGAAAACCAACAGAAGCATCCCCAGGCAGCCACCTGGAAGCATGTACAGAACCTTATTCCATCAATCTGGTGGAAGACAAAAAAGACAGTTTTGCAGTCTCAGCTACTGGCTGTGAAAAAAAAAAATCACAAAATCCAAACAGCTGCTGACTGGCTTAACTATGTGAATCGCTCTCCTAAAAGATCCAGATGATCTTTACAGGAGCAGAATCCTGTCAGAACGCACACTTTCTTGAAAAAAAACAACAATGAAACTTTTGTTTTCAAACTGAAAGCTGCTAGCAATTCATTCAATAAAGGAATATTTGTACGTGGTTCAACTTTATATTGTTTGCAGAAAATTGAAATGAACATTGGTTACAGAAAAGTTAACCCTTCCAATTACATGTAGAAGCCATGACCTGCTTATTCCAACACACCCTATAGCAGGTTTCAAAACCAAGTGTCCAAACTCCTTTCATTTTTGGCCAAGAAGAAACTAGGCTTGCAGTAGTGAAATGAGAATGCCAACATGGCATGGTAAAATTTCCTAAAGCTGTTCAAATTTGCAGTCATGCTAACATGCTTCCAGATCCAAAATGTTTATTCTCTTAAAAATTAAAAAGAAATTGTTGAAAACAATGCTTCTGAAAACTTTTGCTTTTCTCCTGAGAATTGGTCTGAAAAATCACATCTGCAAGTAGAAATAAATAATCACCTTTCAGGCAGTGACTCTGGTAGAATCCTCCCTGTCAGCAGGCCCATTTTAATCACATACCCTCTTATCAGGTAAGCCCCACACAGAAACCGTGAATGCATTTTTTACATGGAATATTTGTATGAACATTTGAATAACTTTAACTTGAAAAGTCAGCCTGATTACATGTAAATTATCATGACACACACAAAATTGCACCTAGGTCTCTACCTCTGATTTATCTACCCATCTGTTATAGTTTCAGATAATTCATCTTGAGAGCACTAGAACACCTCCTGAAACATGCAGGATTAATCATTTCTACAATGGACTTACGTAAATGCTTTACTGTGAGGATGTGAGTTGTGTTGTTGACTTCCCTGAATCTACTCACTGGCTTGAAATTTAGTTGGTCTGAACAAACAAACTGCAGAGGTTTCATTTCTCTTCCTAGTTTTCCCATAGACCAGATAGATTCATTGTCTCATTTTCCTTCTAATACTTTATTTATTTTTTTCTCTTTTCTACCACTTGATTTTTCTCCTTAGTATAAGTATTTCCCTTCTTAGGAGAAGGTTTACACTCTATAACAAATTGTAACAGAGGACTTTGACCACTTAGATAGATTTTTAGTGCACAGTGGGGATCTCAGCTATAACCAGTGCTCATCAATATTATTTTTACATAAATACATTCAACGACAATATCCATACCAATTTAGACAGACTATCAACTGTGTTAAACATTCTGCTATATCCAGGTCAAGAAGGTGGTCTTCTTAAAGTCAGCTCTAAGAAAATGTATTTTCATTTTCACTCTAATGAGGAACTCAGCAATATACAAATGAGGTTAGAAAAAAAATGTGAAGAAGGTACTTATCAGAAGTTAAATACGTGTGGATTGAAAGAATCTGGCTGGTTTTCCACATTGCAGCTGAAAGGACGTTGTACTTACTTGCAGCTTTATCAACAAGCATCTTTTTCCTAGCTCCACAACAGGAGAATGTCTTTCCTCAAAGAAGAGCTACAAGTATGCACCTATGACTGGAATTGCTATTGACACAGAATTAAGGGCATACCATGATTTGGAGTCATTGCATTATCAATAGGATATAACTTCTGGGATTCTTCTCCCCCTAAACTGATGGAACTGCTGCTCAAAATAGACCTTCTATACAAATTACAACTGGAAACTACAAGTGGCACTGTTTGGCTGGCACATAAACCTCAAGCAATTGTTTTCAGATTGATTCATACTGGGTGTGCCCTATTTCTCCCTTAAAGAAATTAAAAATGCCCATTTTCAAAAGGAAAGAAGCTGTGAATAATCCACATTTTATATAAGCATTGCTAGTAAGCAGAGCAGAATAAAGATGCCTTCATTTCACTAACAATTATGAAAAGATCATATCAGACAATGGCCTTTAGAAATGCTTCAGTGACCATTGTGTCAAGCTGTTAGTCCTAAGTGGGAATTCCTCAAACAAGCTTTGACTTCACTTTCACTTATATGCCTAATTTTGCCTCATTCATGTTAACATGATATTTACTGACGACTTTAAAAAGGAAAGAACAGAACCCTGATGTGGAATTGGCTAAAAGAAATTAATAGACAGCTATATGTACAGTGGAGAAATGGATTTAGCTGTGCATTTTCACTTCCTGGTTTCTTGATTTTCCAAGGACATCCTTTAGCATTTGATGTTGGTGCCAATTAGAGAGAAGGTGGAGGTAGAATTTACGACTCTGCCATCGACAAAACTCTTGCTGAAGCAAATGGAAAATACATGCACAAATTTGGCTGGGTATCAGTAAGGTAGAAAAGAGCCAACTGACTGATTCTTTTCAGTTTGTAGATGGACTAATAATCTCAAAAAAAGCAGTGGGAGAAAAATGTCTCTTTGTTAGGGCTTAAAAATATGGTTCGTATGTGAACCTCTTACAACAATCCGCATAAGATTCAACAATACAAATCCGTAACATTCTCCTGCCATTCAAGGTCATGTTAACCTTCTTGAAGAAGAAGCCAAGAACTCCTTAAGTTAATCATCCTCTACATTGAAGCTGGTGCTTATTTGATTCTGAGGTTTTGCTCAAGACGGAACAAGCATGTGAAAAATTGGTGAAATGCAAGATTTCATTTACACAAGGTCAAAGCGACCCAGATTTCGAGTGAGGTCCAAAGTATTATTGGTCCTTCACACAAGAAAAGTTCTGTGCACAGCTCATTTAATATTTAAGAGGTTTGCATAAGAGTATGTAAAAGAGCATTTTCTTCTTGCTCTGCCAAGGAAGGTCAAATAACTGTTAATACTAGATAAACCTCGTGTGAGCTCTAGTCCCCAGAGTAACTTGGATTATGCCTACTATTCTCAATACACAACAGTTTATTCAAGCAGGAAATCTATAGGAAGGGGCTACATCCACCACAGATCCAAGTTGTGCAGCTCTGTGGGCTCTGGTTGTGCCTGCCGAGGATTTGGGCCCACAATTTGCTAAGACAAGTAACTGTAATGAGAACAGACAATTTACATCGACTGCGAGATTGGTAAAAAGCTTTTGAGCATTCAGCTTTGGCTGTGATGTAGCTCAAAAATACAGGCAATTTTATTAAAAAGGAGTCACATTTTGAGTTGAATGACTTTATGCCAATATAAATCTATGTTGTTGTGCTGTTAATATCTCACTGGCTCAGACCTAAACAACCAGCATTTGCATTGGTGAAAAAGTTACTGGCTTGAAAATTAATGATTGGTTTTATATTAAGTTTGGGAGAATGAGAATAGTGAAGTCAATATCTCTAGCAAACAGCATGGTTTCCATATCACATTTAATTACACATGAGTTCTTTAATATCATTATTTTTTTAAAAAAAGCATATTAAACATCTCTTATAAATATTTGAGCACTTACATAATGGACTGAGTTGTTATTTGCTGTAGGATTCTTTGTCTTCATATTTTCCTTCTGTGCTATCTGTTGACATGTCAATAGACAGCTCAGGGACATGGACACTGCAGACACACGGCCAGTATGAGACGAGCACCATAGCTGCTAACTGCGACAGGCAGAACCAGATTTGAGGTGATCTTTTTGTAGAGTGTTACACTACATTGAAGCAGTTACTCACTTTTAGCAAGCAACTTTTAAGTGTTTGTCAGCTACTGCGATTCAAAGGGGAACACAAAAGTTGTGACAAGTGGTGGTATTTTTCCTTTAAGTATTTCCATAAGTTAGAGAGACATCTTTAATGTAGAGGTCTTCTAGTATATATCGGTTATCTTCTGACTTTCCTTGTGCTGAAGGTCAGAAAGTTTGAAGTTCCAATTCAGAGGAAGGGCTGTATCCTGCCTTGCAGACAGATTCCTCACTGGGGAGGCCCCATTTCTGGCACACAAGAGCCCAACTGTCTCCATCCATTTACGCAAGGGCAGAAGAGACTCTGCTGCAGCCCATTCCCAATCGAACACCAGTTTGACAAGGCCCGAAACAGCCCTTGTACTCTGGGAGAGTACAGGCTCAGCAGTGGTACCTACCTCTTCATCTGCTCAGTCACCTCATGAGCTTTCACTTACAGTAGCCTGAGGACGGGCCAGGAACTCTGCATCATTTGTCTGTGAATCCAGGGCTTGTCTTGCAACCACAAGCCATTGCATTATTTATAAAATGCAGACTGCTCTCTGCTTCTTAAATACAACCCATCCTAGTCTGAACACCTCTTTAAATTGAATATTGTCTTATGCACTTTGATTGTGTGTGGAAATATACTGCTTCAAGGTAAAAGGAGAGGAGTTGAATTATTATCCTGAAGGCTGTTTGTACACTTCCATGATCCACCCACTCATCTTACCTTGAGGGCGATGTGAATTGCATGGGCTGGTCAAGAACAGAGCAAAGCAGTCAAGTGCTGACTGACAAGGTTGCCCCTCCTAAGTGCTGGCTCTGAGCTCTGATCTCTGAGCACTATTGATACTCGGCAGTGAAGCAGAACTGCTGACCTTCCTGCTGGGCTCCACACAGAAACCTGAACACCACCACTACATTCACAAATTGGAGCCAGAGTTCAAGGAAGAAAATTTAAAGCAGGAATTTTCATCTTAAATGAAAGATGTTTTCGCTCTGGCTCCTATTCAGTACCATACTCAAACTTTAACCTAACTTTAAACATTGCACCTAACTTTAAACATTAAAACCCTATTGTGTACTGGGAGGCTAGAAGTTGGCTGTGTGATTGAACTTAACTTGTTGAACTTAGGCCTATATCAAGAGAGAAACCTCTAAAGCATTTCTCTTTATTAAAAATGTATTTCTATCAAGAGCTGATATGTTCCAGATATGGCAGCAGACCACGTTTCTTAAAAGTTACCTCATGAGCTCAGCCTTCCTAATGACACTGTGAACCACTGGTTATCAAACCAGATTTAAAGTGTGTGCATATAGAAAATTCCATTACTAAGAGAACTATCACAACTGGCCTGGGCATTCTTATACTATTACAGAAGAAAACCAAATATATATGCATATGTATCTACATATCTGTATGCATTTCATTTTTAAAAAACAAAGGGCAAATTCTTGGAAAATAATTACCTTCCCATGTTATTCAGCAGGGCAGGATTTCTCATATTTCTCATCAGCAGTTTGATCTCTTACCTGATTTCCCTCTCAATGTGGTTTAAACTTTACCCAGTTATTTTTTTTCTCCCTACTTCTCATTTTATAAATGTGAAAACATGATTAATTTGCTGTGATTATAAAAAGGAAAACTTTACATTTACACAGGCATGTTTTTTAATCTTTATTGACTGGAAATGTCTCTATATGAGTTTTAGAACTATAGCAGAATATGAGCTATAAATAAAATAGTTATTTTTCATGAATCCTCTGAGGTACACCTGTAACTTAAAGTAATAATATAATAAACTACAAAAGTAAATTTTAAATACTTAGGTGTACCTAAGAAAAAGAGAAGAGAAAATATGCAAAAAAAAATAGTGTTTAAAATATTGCTGCTCTTAGAACTTGCTAGTGAGAGTAATAATATTGCACAGAGCAAGCCACAGATGGGCACGTGGTGGGCACATCTCTGTAAGGATTCTCACCATTGCCATATACTTCTGCTGCTGATATAAAAGAGGAAAAATCAGAGATGGACAAACTACAGACTAAATTTAATACAATGTTTTAAAAGAAATTGAGTGGGATGGATTCTTAGCCAACTACTTCACATGTTATAAGGACCTTTGTGTAAATTTTCCTGCTTTTCCACTGAATACTTCTCCCAGCAACATGAGGTGTATGTGGAGTAGGAGTGGATGGCTGAGTCAAGGTCATTGGAAATAGGGTAAGGAAGAAACAAAAATATAGGTGGATAGGTACAATGGAAGAGGAAATCAGCACTGGAAGGACTTTCCTGTGAAGGGGATACTGTCAAAGAGCTAACCATCACTGGAAAGTCATCCTTATCTCTAGTACTGGTTTACAAAGGCAAAGTACCATCCAAACTTATGGGATACCCATGTATGTCATCTGTGCAGCATGCAGGTGGATATATGGAAATAATGCTGAAAATCCTTAGACCTTTTGAAAGCTCTTCTTTAGACGTGGGCAGGGAGATGACCCTTTGCTCCCTCAACCCTCTGAAGGCACATTCTGACTCCAGGGTGGACAAATCACCACTGTCAGCTGCTAAATTAATAGAACCAAAAATTGTGGGAGAGAGACCCACACTGCACCCACTCCCCATGCATGAACGTTCAGGAAGTGGAGGAGCAGGGGAAGGGGGAGGTTTCCTGATCTGCCAACTAGACCACTCTGTGAACACTTTCAAACAACACACCTTCAAATCCTTGTCTAGACATGGCCTTATGCAAGCCAGAGATAAGAATCAGCCCCTGAATGGGCATTTTGTTATATAACCACCCATGAGGCACGGGGAGTTAAACATTTGCTGTAGTTTGTAACATTCCTAAAGCATTACGTTTTCAGCAAAGTGGATTATCTCGTCTCATTTTTCTCTGATGAAGAATCAACTTCAATCTTGACACATGAATTTATTATGCTTGGGTTAGACAAACTGAGCCTTAATAAACTGCAGTGAAAAAACCTCACTTCATGTTTGTGGAGAGAAAACTCAGCTCTTAGGTTGCCTGACAGGGGTATGAAAATGAAATCAGGCTTCTCTACCCTCATCCAGCTCAGGTTGGATGTCTATATAGCAAAGATGTGATTTTTTTTTATAGGTTTTGCTAGATATTTGATTGCTTTGTTGGAACAGTTCCACAGTAGCTGACTGAGCTGACCTCCAGATGTATCTCCTCTGGGGCATTATGTTCTGTTTCGCATTATCAGCTGCATGCTCCAAAGGGTTAGGTTGTGAGAGCTTGGGTGGGGCTTTTAACTCCTTCTTCCATCCCGGCAATCCTGACGTGCCTGTTCTCCTGTTCTCCCGTGGTTAATTCTACCCAACACTGGAAGAAACACAATACAAACTCAGCTTGATTTAATAATTGCAGTCATGATTTATGTGCAACGGTGTCACTTCACTGAGCACTGATTTGATAGATAATGGAAAGCATGTGCCTGGCTTATTTGGAAAGTTTATTTGACACTACAGATTCTTGAAGGAATGTGCAGAAACTTCTAAATATATGGAACAAACTCACCTGGTGTAAATCAGGTGTCTGAATTGACAAGAGCAGTAATGGGTAAGGCAGTAATTAGTATGCATAACTATTTCAAGGTGAGTAAAGTAATACAGTTCCAGCGCCCAGAGTGTCATTGATTTACACCAGCTGAGGATATGGCCCATAGAACTGACAAGAAATGGCTATGCCTACTAATTACTGAAGCTGCTAATGTATTTCAGCTGGTACTAACTGGTTTTATGTCACTGGAAAATTACAGAAGTGCTAGCTCTTGCAGATCAGACACCAACATGTTTGTGCAGGTTTTTTTGGTTAAATGCCCAGAAAAGTGGGGCTGCGTTTTGTGTGGTGACTGTTCTTGTTAACATTAAACCCTGCTTGATACCCTGATCACTCTTCTCACTAACTTGGACATTGTCCTTACAGTTTGCACTGTCTTTTTCCCGGACTGAGGAGGGATGAAAAGCTGATTTTTTAGGTTAACCTTCTGGCATACTGTGGTGATGCATTTAGGATGCTTTTGATGCTGTTACAATTTCAGGTGGCCACTCAGGAAGAAGCAGCTGATGAGTACAGAAAACTTCCATACTTGGTATTTACTGTGGTTTATGAGTAGCAAGAGCTGACAATGTGTGAGAAGTGCTTTAAACTCAATGGGCTCCCACAGTTTCTAATTTATCTAGAGGGTATTGAGGGTTATACTGCATGCCATATTTTGTCTCTCAGATTTATGTCTTGGATCACTTCAGTCACAGGTATGTCTTTCCAGGGATTCAAATCATCACTGAAGGTAAAAGCCCTCACAGACATGAGGACACCAAAGTCCTTCAGAGCATGGCCATAGGATGAGTGAGCATTCTTTCTCAGCTTCTGTTTTGTTCAGTTTAAGGCCCACGATGTTTTGAAATGCAAGAGTGATTTTTTTTTTTTTTTTTAATTCCTGGACCAAGTTTCTTTAGAATGTCATTGGTAACTGTTGGCATAATTGCCAGTGGGACTTGACCATCCAAGAACATTTAGAAGGATTTTTCGGACTGAGGTGTCTGCCCCTGGCTTTACTGCCACTGACACAATAATAGTGAAACTCCCTGGAAATGTTCAGCTCTAGCTAAGATATTTTTTATATATTGGCATGCTCAGCATATACAATATTGTGGGAAAAAAACCCCTAAACCTTTGTTGCTACTTCCCTGTGAGGAAATTCCCATTGCAGTTTTGGGCTGGAAGACAAACAAGTGAGCCTAAGACTATTCATGTTCACAGAGTAACTTTTATTTACATAGTAACCCTGGAAAACAAATGGTTACAGAAACATGTGGGCAGCTCCTTCACCCTCTGTTCCGAGTTCAATGCTAGTGGATAAAAGCCACATTAACTCTAAAGCGCAACATAGTGCATGTGGTAAGAATGAGACAGGAAAATTCCCCTTAAAGAAATAGAGTTACAAATCTAAAAATTCCTGTTCTAAAGACTAAAATTACTGTACACAATCTAACAATAGGGGGGGGGG
>WBMY01001695.1:14765-26458 GCA_013397315.1 Donacobius atricapilla | reverse complement strand
TTAAAAAACTTTTAAAAAATCTTAAAAAAAATCTTAGGTTTTTTTTTTTTTTTTAAACGAGGGATTAATTAATGATTTCCAAGCCCGCCGATGCGTTTGCTTTTGTGCCCCGGGTGACACTGCAGCTTTGAGGACACGGGGCTGGCCTTGGCTGGGTGGCACAGATGGCATTTACAGTTTAACGAGGAGCAAGGTTTATCCAAACACTCCCGGCTCCCAGACAGGCCTGAAACGTTCCCTGCCCGGGAAAGGGATCCGAGCTTGGCAGGAATAATCTGTTTATTGCACCTGGGCTCGCTCTGTCCTCTCGCCTTTTTCTTAACTTGGGAGTGAAATCAGAGATCATTTTAGTAAGGAGGTAACACAAAAGTGGATTTTTGTTGGAATGTTTTCGGGGGTAGTTATGGAAAGATGTTTAGGAAAGTTTATTTTCTGAGGGGTGGGTGTATTTTTATAGGCTTTAGGAAATCAGTATAATTGATAAAAAGTTCTAATTAGGAGGAGAAGTGGTGATGTAATTTTTTTTAAAATTAAGTTGGGGGTTTTTGAGTCTCTTTTTTGGTACTGGTTGTATTTTGGCTATGAGAACGTATTTGGAAATGTTGTTCTCAACTTTGGTAGTTTGGAATAATTAAGATAGCGCTGGGGTCTTGTATTTCCTGGGGTTTGGAGTTCTGGGATTGGTTGTGGGGTGGTTTTTTTGCTTAGGGAAAATCTGTGGAAAATTACCGGCAAAATTAGCCACTAGTACAAAAAACTGGAGCTACAAATATCTGTACGGAACATGGAAAACACAGAAAAGAGAGAACAAAGAAAAGGAAAAAAAAAAAAGGCAAAAAACCAAAATGGCATCAATTCCCTATCCGGTGTCGGGATTAAGGGGAAATTGTCGGGGCCGTGGCAGTGCTGGGGATGGATTTTAGGGCGGGTTTTAGGGAGGGAGGTGCAAGGATGGCTGAGGGATGGAGGATTCCTGGAAGGCGGCGTCTCCACGGCTTTGGGATCCTGGAGAATTTGTGTCATCACGTCCCTGGACAGGGAATTTCCTGTGCTTGAGGGAAACCAGGAGAAGGAAAGACAGAACCATCCCTGGAGAGTGAGGCAAGGATGCCCCAAGCCCAGAATTTTGGCAGCCACGGGGACCCCTTGCCAAGTTCGCTGCTCCAAAACTCGATGAAAGTTTGCATTTATCATCCTGGCGCCCCTGGCAGCTGCCTCGTGTGGTCCAGGGGGGGGTTTCCACCTCCTGCCTTCCTCCAGCAGCTCAGAGGGACAGAAATTCCTGACCCCCAGCTGGAGCAGGGGCTGGGGTGAGCCCTGCCCTCACCTGGGAAGCAGAGCCAGGCCAGGAGGATCCCGCAGATCCCACAGGTCCCGCATATCCCACAGATCCCACAAATCCCACTGGTCCTACAGGTCCCACAGATCCCACAAATCCCACTGGTCCTACAGGTCCCACAGATCCCACAAATCCCACTGGTCCTACAGGTCCCACAGATCCCACAAATCCCACTGGTCCTACAGGTCCCACAGATCCCACAAATCCCACTGGTCCTACAGGTCCCACAGATCCCACAAATCCCACTGGTCCTACAGGTCCCACAGATCCCACAAATCCCACTGGTCCTACAGGTCCCACAGATCCCACAGGTCCCACAGGTCCCACAGATCCCACAGGTCCCACAGATCCCGCATATCCCGCAGATCCCACAGATCCTGCAGATCCCACAGATCCCACAGGTCCCGCATATCCCACAGATCCCACAAATCCCGCAGATCCCACAGAACCNAGATCCCACAGATCCCACAGATCCTACACCTCACGAGCTGTGGCTCAGAGATCACCAGGACGAGGAAGGCTGGGGGTGAAAGGTGCTGCAGGGTTTTCCCTTTCTAGGAGAGAGGGATCCAAAAATAATCATGGATCAGAGCTCCTGCTGTGCTTGGAAACCTCCGGCTCCTCCTCTCCTCCCTCCCTGGGGCTGCTTTTCCTTCCCATCCGAGGGGGAAATGTGAAAAACGCCAATCACTTGTTTTAAAAAAAAATTTAGAAGCTTAATAAAATAATTACAGAAACAATAATGAAGATAAACAATAGAAAATTTGGACAAGCAGAGTCAGGATAATAAAAAGACAATAAAAACAAAAAGTCTGGGTGTCCTAAATTCCAATCAGCTGGGAACACACCTTGAAGATAAAGGATGGCCCTTAAAAGTAATAGCCTGTTGCATATTCATATGTGACGTATGAGTTCTTTGCCAGCTTGAGTTTTTATCTGTTTTTTGTCCAATTCTTGGCTCTACCAAGTCTGGAAGAAGGTGCCACGGTGTTTGTTTTTCCTTGATAAGGCAGCAGTAACTCCTGCTGTTATCTCTGTGCAAGGAATCATCCACGCTTTGTGCTGGTTAAAAAAAAAAGTATCACACAGCTTCTATTTTAACATTCTGCTATAGCCTAAATTACACTGATTAATACAACACCACTAAAAATATTAATACAACGTTCCTTTCAAACATAACACATATAGTATTCGTTTTAATATTCGTGAAAAGCCGATCATATCATCTGCATTGTTCACAGAAATATCCCCACACGTGCCCCTCCAAGGGTGGCTGCAGGACTGGTTTAAGGTTAAATCCTGGCTTAGCTCAATCCTTGGCAGGGCAGGAGCCTGGCAGTGATTTCTGCCTCTCTCCCAAGCACGTGACCCTCGCTGGGCTTGAAATAAAACCGATTTCAAACCCTTCAGCCCTGGGCTTTTGGGGCCTTTAATGTCGAACCGTGGCACTGCTGCTCCGGATCTTTGTCCTGGGGGAAGCCAGGCTGGGACTGGAGTGGGGACAGGAGGTCAGGAGCACCTTCTCCTTTCCTTCCATCCCTGCTCGGATGGAAAATCTGTCCCAGGGTGGTTTGGGGCTGGCGTAGGGGCTCCGAGGAGCAGGAGGGAGCATGAATCCCACGTGAAGTCACTCCAGCTCTTCCTCCTGACTGCCAGGACGTGGAAATCCAGGTGTCCGCAAGCTGAGGAGCAAAACAGGCAGAGATTTCAAGTTTTTTGGTGGTTTGTTGTTTTTTTTTTTTTCCCAAGCCTTTTTGTCAGGGCAGAGCGAGGCAAAGCATTTCCAGTCTCCTCGAAAATCCGTGGCAAAGAGCCGAGCTCTTAATTGCTCCGAGTGCTGCTGGTGCTGCTGCTCCACAGGAACGTGGGGGTTTGTTTAGATTCCAACCTTTTGTGTTTTGTTTTTGTTTCTCTGGGGGATTTAATCCTGTCGAGAGCCCTTGAGGCCGGGATCCCTCTGGTCAGGCTTTCCCCAAGGATCTGCCTTCCCCTTCTTCTGTCTTCTTTGTCCCCCTCCTTTTCCGTGTGCCAGAGGTGGCCGCATTTCCCAAATTCCTCGGGGCTCTCGCGTGTCCAGGATGTCATTCCTGGTTCTTTAAATATCTTTTTGGAAAGGGGAGCCGGGCAGCGGGGCTGGGACGTCCGTGCTCAGCTGTCCCTGCCGTGGCACACCCCCGGGTCAAACCCAGCTCCCGCCCTGCAGCTCCAAAATTCCTTTCCCATTATCCTCATTTTTGCACCCAAACTTCCTCTCAGCCTCGTTCTCCTGCACCAGGAAAGGCCTTGGGTCACAGGAGGAAAATTCCGGTATTTTCTGTTCAACGGAGAGTGGAAAACTTCTCCTGATCACTGCAGGGAGAGCGGATCCTCGTTTTCCATGAATTCTTACCTTGCAGACAAGCCTGCAGCTCTGGGAGCTCTGTGTGGGCTGGAGAAGGAAGGAAAGTCTAATTAAAAAAAGGAAGAAAAAAAAAAAAGAAAGGAAAAGGAGAAAAGAAAACAACTTTAATAGGGCAGCAGACCTGACATACCCCAAGTGTGAGGTGTGGGTGACAGCCTTGCACAGGTTCATCCACTGGGACTGTTCCAAGCGGGATTTGGGCTCTTATTCCCAGGAATCTTCTCCTAAAATGTGGATTCTCCTTCCCCATTCAGCCACGAAGAAAGGGCAGGTGCTGACAGCCTCAGCCCCAGGTTAAATGGAGGGACAGAATGAAGAGAGGAGATAAAATAAGAGATAAAAGAGATAAAAGAAGAGGCTTTGTGTTTCTCAGAATGCCTCTGGAAGCTCAGCACCTTCTTCCCTGCCTCTCCAGCCCCGGGGAATGCCGGCTGCCCCTGCCGGGGTGGCAGGGCTGCCTTTGTCCCTCCGGGGGTGCCTTTCATGCAGCAGCACCCAGGAACAATTCCTTGGATGCGTTTGGGTGCTCGGGAGCCTCTGTGGGTGACTTGCGGGGAGGGCAGCGCAGGACATCAGCTCTGCAGGGGCTGGGGAGGAGCGGGAAGGCTGGAGCCAATTTTCCTCGGATCATGGATGTTAATTGGCAGCCAGCAAACAGAGAGAGTGTCACAGAAACAGGGGCCAGGCTGGTTTTCTGCTGCTCCTGCTCAGGAGTGGCGTTGATATTCTGACGCAGTTCGTCACGCACGCACAGACAGAAGGCATGAAAACTGAAACTGATTTATTTAAAAAGGTCTGACTCTATTATATAGTATTTCTACAAAGGCCAGGGATTGGGGGAGAAGGCTGACACCTCTCCCCATCCTGTTGGTCAGGACAACTGTCCCTCAGCTGTGCATAGCTCTAAGAACAGGAATGAAAACTTTCCTTGAAATTACAATAACGTTGGTCAGTGTTTACAGACCAGAGAGTGAGAAAGAACCCAAATCATGAAACTGTGAAACAGAGGAGAAGGCTGAAAAAATCAGGGCGACAATATTCCGGCGGCTCCTCGGCGCTGCGAGGCATTCAGGAGGGCAGGGGCAAGGGGTGGGAAAGGGGAGGGAAAAGCGGGATTTTGGACATTTCCAGGAGCATCGCTGGGCTGGGAGGAGCAATCCCGGCCGGGCTCTTTGCTCCCACAGGGGGGTCCCAGCCCAGGTCCCCGGGGTGGCGTCACAGCCCTGTGGGAGCGGCGCTGCGCTGCTCTCATGGTGCCCTGAGCCCCCGGGTGACTTTAAATTCAGTCACAAATACTTCAAATTCAATCATAACTACTCTAAAGTCAGCCGCAAATATTTTAAATTCAGTCACAATCACTCAGAGAGTCGGGAAGGGCGCTCTGCGTCCCAGGGGACAAGTCCTGCTCAGAGTTTTGCTGAGATTTCCCACTGCTGGCCCTTCCGGAGCGAACCAGGGCATCTGCAGATCCAGAGGTTGGGAATCCCTGATTCCAGGGATCCTCAGGACCCTCAGAATCCAGGCTGCTCCTGCCCTGGGGGTGCTGAATGTGCCAGGGAAAGGCTGACACGGCCCCTCAGGGCAGGGACAATGCCAGCCCTGAGCTCCCCCAGCCCCGGCGTGGCCAAGGGCCAGCAGTGCCCCATTGTTGTGGCAGCTGGACACTGGCCACTTCTCCCAGGTTAGGGAATAAGTGCCCAGTGTTCCAGAGCTGCTGGAAGAATGGCTGGCATTGGGATGCCTCGCTCGGAGCTGCCCTGAGCTCACCAGGAGCCGAGGGAGCGCTGAGGGCACGGAGCAAGGCGAAATATCCCGGGGCAGGACAAGGGCCCTTTGTGTGCCCCCGTCACTGGGCTCGTTGTCAGCTCCAAACCGGAGTGGGGACGTGCATCCAGCACAGGGCTTCCCTTCCCCTCCCATCCCCGCTCCCAGGTTGGAATCCCATCCCTGGAAGGGTCCACGGGCAGCCTGGAGCAGCCTGGGGTGGTGGGAGGTGTCCCTGCCCCGGGAAATGGGATGAGCTTTAGGATGGCTCCCAACCCGATCCGTTTTCTCTGCTTCCGTGAATCTGTGAATGAACCGGCAGGAAGTTTTTCCGTGGATCCGCCTTTCCCAGGCTGTCACCGTGTTCTCCTGACTCTCAGGCACGTGGCTGTGCTCGTCTCGTTGTCTCTCAACAGCAGATTCCTGATTGGAATTCTGCAGGGGGACGGGAACGCTGCTGTGCCCAGTGCGGGACACTCCCAGCCCAGGGTCCCGCATCCCAAGGGAATTCAAGCCTGCTGGGAGGAGAATGCGTGTCCATCATCCCTGATTTATCCCTGTGGCATTCCAAGAGTGGGAGCCAACCTCAGGCATTTCCTGGGAGATCATTTGTCCTCCTGAGCCTCCTCCCAGCTCCAAAATCGGGGTGAAGATTAAATCCTCTCCCAACACACGGAGGCCTCCTGCCTGCCGCATCATTTCTGCATTTGCTGCAGCCACGAGAGGCAGTGGCACAGGAGGGCAAGGAATTGCAGCCTGAGGACGGACTGACTCCCCGGGGATCCCAGGCTCCCTTCCCAACCTTTCTGGGATGCTGGGAATGCTCCAGGGCTGCTGGGCACCCGCAGGGATTGCTGGCTCTCCCCTCCCTGCGGGATCCTGGCAGGGAAGGGGGAATGTCAGACGCCGTGCTGGGGGCTGGAGGTGAATTTGGAGCAGGGAGAGGCGGCCTTGCTGTGTCCCCTCGTCCCTCAGCTCCCGGGGAGGGCAATTCCTGCTCTGGGAATTCTTCCCGAGGAGACTCGGCGGGCCCTCACTGCAGGACTGATCCGCTGGGGCCCTGCCCTGTCGTTGTAGGGCACAAAAAAATGAATGACTCCAAATACTTTTTTTTTTTAAAAGAAAAACATCAGAAGGCTTCATTGTCTAAATTCTTACTGCCTTTTATGAGGTGTTCCGGTACAGATTTAAGGTGATTGGTGAATAGAAACGACACCTCTCTAATCCCGCTGGTTAAACTGGAGAAACAGAACTAGAAAGGCAAAGCATCACGTAGAGAAAAATTGTTTTGAGAACGGATCAGTTGTTTACCGGGATTGCTTTGAGAAGCAGCTTCCTCGGGATATTTTTTCCTTTGGGAAAAGGCTGGCAGCCGCTAGCAGGCTGAAATCTCCCAGGCTCAGAAATACCAGGCTCACAGCGCTCCCCTGCATCCTCCTGGGGGCGGGTTTGGTACCCCAGGGAGGATTTATCCCCACGGGGAGGGGCCCATGCCGTGCTCAGGGCTGGTCCCTGGGAGAATTCCCAGCCGCCGCAGGAAATCCAGCCTGGCCCCCGCTGTGATTTTGAGTCCTTCCCCTCCCAGTCCCCGGGAGCAGCCCAAAATCGCTCCCCAGGCATTCCTGAGCGCCTCAGTGTGGTCCTGTCCGGGAAATCCGGAGTGGAGGAGGAATCCAGGGGTGCCGAGCTCCTGTCTGCCCAGGAATGTGCAGCAGGGAGAGGCTGGAGTCTCTCCCACCTCAGGCAGCTTTTCCCTGCTCCTCCTCCGAGCTCTGGAGAACTTCAGAGGGACCTGCCCGGCCCTGGGGCTGTGCTGGTGATGCCTTGGGAGGGCTGACCTGGAACGGAGACTGGGCAGAGCTAGAGAATAAAATAGATATTTATTAAAATGCTTTTAAGGGCACACCTCGGGCAGTACAAGAGCCTGGGCAGGGCTACACCCAAGGGGGACCCAAAATGGACACAAAATGGTCACAAAATGGACACAAGATGGACCCGAAATGATCACAAATATGGACACAAGATGGACACAAAAATAGACCCAAAAATGGGCACAAAAATGGGCACAAAATCACCCAAAATGGTCACAAAAATGGACCCAAAATGGTCACAAAATGGTCACAAAAATGGACCCAAAATGGTCACAAAAATGGATGACCAGCCATGAGGTCTCGCACTTTTATAAGTTTCGGTCCATTTGCATTTTTGGGTTTAATTGTCCAATTACAGCTTCAGATTTTGAAGTCCCATCCTTGTTTCCTCTCTTCAGCCCACCCTTGTTTGTGCTTTCGGGCCTGAAAGTTTTCATGTCTTTGGTCTCAGGCTGGAAAAGGATTTGTTTTCGTCCGCCTGCTCTGTGAAGAGCTGAGTGTGAGCTCGGAATTACACCCCTGGGCAGCGCAGAACCTGAAAAACGTGAAAGTTCCAATTTAAGGGAGCTTCTGCTGCCTCTGGCTGTGTCCAGGGCACGGATCGCGGCCTCGGTTCGGCCCCGCGGGCACTCGCAGCCTCGCAGGGCCCGGCCGTGTTTGCTGAGCAAATAAAAGCTCCCCGAGGAGCAGAATTCCCCGTTTCTCCGGGAGGCAATCGACGCCGCCTCATCGCCAGGAGCGCCGAGCGCTTGAATAGGGCTGTTCAGTTTGCCTTGTAAACACAACCGGTAATCTCGCCGGGGATTAAAAAAGAAAAAAAAAAAAAAAGGGTTTAAAAGGAGCGAACTTTTCATCTTTTTCGGCTGGGAAATGGGGGCAGGAGTCTGGTAAAAGGGTAAGGAAAAAAACCAAAACAAAACAAAACAAACAACAAACAACAACCAAGCAAACAAACAAAAATAAAATTGAAAAAAATTAAAAAAAAACCAACAACTCAGACACAAACCCCAGAGGATTTATCATTTTTGTGCTGGAAATCTTTGCTCCCAAACCCTGCTGAAGGAAGGAGGGAGGGGACAGTTCCATCCTCTGGCGGTGCCTAAAATACCTGGCTCGGGAGTCCCAGGGCAGGGAAAGCTGTGGAAACGCAGGAGAGCTCCATTCCCAGCAGGAATAATTCACCGAGGAGCGGTGAAGGTCATTAAAGGATCGTTAACTCCTCGTCCGGATTCCCGGGAGGAGCTGAATTCCTGCCGGGATTCAGCTTTGGGGCTCTTTGAAGCGTTTTAGCCGGGTATTTTCCCTCCACCCCAGTTCCAGAAAATGCAGATCGCTCGCCCTGCCGGTTTTAATCCTGGGCCTTGGCCGGGTTCCAAAACCTGGTGATTTCATTTTATTTTTTTTTTTTTTTTGCCCGTTGATGCCTGAATTTCCTCATTGCCGTGTGAAACTGCTCCCTCCCTTCGCGTCCCGCCGTGCAACGTCATGTTCCTGCCTGCTGATAATTATCCAGCTCCCTCTGCATCCCCGGCGGCATCCAGGGGTTGCTGCCGGCCCTGCCAGCCCGTAAAACCACAAGGGATGTCGCGGCTTTTGCTTTACAAAGTGTCGCTTTCTCTCAGAAAAAATCGAAGCCAGTAAATGCCGCCGCTTCCCATAAGACGCTTGGAAAAAAAAAAAAAAAAACAAATAAAACAAAAGAAGAGGGGGTCGCTAGGAGTTCTTCCTTTGAAATCCATGCCGGGGGAAAGCAGCTGTAAAATGGGATTTATTTCTCCCTCAAGGAATGCGGCCGGAAGCTTCTGGAAGCCCGGGGTGCTGCGGGGCACCCCACATCACCCGGCCCGACCCTCCTGTCCCCCTGGACCCCACGTTTCCCCAGCCTGACCCTACATTCCCCCTGGCACGAAGGTTGCGGGCGCTTTGCCTCCAGGGCGGGGACGCAGCAAATCCCAGCTTCGGGACACCGCAGGGGCCAATTGCTGTCGGGGAAGGAGAATTCCTGCCGGGGAGGAGGGCCGAGGACACGGACAATCCCATAAATCCCGGCTGACCAACGCTTTAATGTGAATTCCCACCCGCAGGTCCCGAGCAGGTCCAGGCGGAGCTGGAAAAATGAGCCCAGGGATGAGAGACCATGAGCAGGGAGCAGCTGGGGCGGGGCAGGGGAGGCTGCAGCCCCCCCGGGGCTATTTTTACCCCTACCCCAGTTCCTCTCCTCTCCCAGGTTTATATTTAGCAGCCTGGCGCTGCTGGCATTCCTCTAGGAAGCAGGAGGGGAAGGATCTGGATTTGCGGAGCGGTTTTTGTGTCAGCGAGAAGCTGATTCCCTGTGAACCGTGCCCAGCTTTTTGGGGAGGGGAAGGGAGATGGAGACAACATTTCTCATTTTCCTCGTTCACCTGAGCGTCCTTCCTGTCCCCTGAGTCTGTCCTGATCCGGATCAGATCCTGAGCAAAGGATCAAAGGAGGATGAGGATCGGCTTGGTGGGGGATTGTCAGAGCAGGAATTGCTCAGCGCAGAACCCTCCTGTGATCCCAGCACATTCCTGTGATCCCAGCACCTTCCTGCGATCCCAGCGCCTTCCTGTGATTCCAGCATCCTCCTTATCCCTTTCCAACCCCTGCCCGGCTGGGGCTTTGTCCCCATATCGTCCTTATCCCGTTCCAGCCCCTGCCGGGCTGGGGCTTTGTCCCCATATCCTCCTTATCCCGTTCCAGCCCTGCTGGGCCAGGGCTTTGTCCCCATGTCCTCCTTATCCCGTTCCAGGCCCTGCCGGGCTGGGGCTTTGTCCCCATATCCTCCTTATCCCGTTCCAGCCCCTGCCGGGCTGGGGCTTTGTCCCCATGTCCTCCTTATCCTGTTCCAGCCCTGCCCAGCTGTGGCTTTGTCCCCATGTCCTTCTTATCCCGTTCCAGGCCCTGCCGGGCCGGGGCTTTGTCCCCGCTGCAGGGCCAGGAGCTGGACTCGCCTCTTTCACCCAGCCGGCCCCCAAATCTCCTCCGGAACCCGGAGCACCGCCGGTGCCACCTCGTTATTGCATCCGAGCACGTTCCTGCAGTGCTGGGAGCACATTCCAGCGCCTGGAGCCGGTGTGGAGGCGTCCGAGCCCCTCCCGCCTCCCTTCCCACCCCCGGCAAACCCCCCCAGGCTCAGGCTGAGCCTTCAGCCCCAGGAACTGGCGGCGCGGGAGGTGAGAGCGGAGCGGGGGCGGCCGCTGTGTGGGAGTTCCCGGGATTCCGGCGAATCGCCGGGATTTTCAGGGCGTTCTCCCGCCGCACGGAGCCGTGCCTCCCCGCGGAGCCTGGCGGAGCGTTCGCGTTGCTGAGGGATGATCTTCGGAGCTTTGGGATGCGGGCGCGCCGGGCCGGGCGCTGCCGTTGTCCTGGAGACGGGGATGCGGGAGCGCATCGCGCTGGAACGCTGCCAGCACCCTTGGGTGGTGCTGGTAACCCTGGGGAGGGGCTGGGGGGGCTCTGGGCACAGCCAGGGAGGAGCAGGAGCGGGGACCCCCGAGAGGAAGGGGCCGAGCTGCTCCAGGGGTCCGGGAGGAGGTGCGGGGTGCGCGGGGAGAGCCGCTCCCTGTGGGAAATGAAACATCCCTGAGGAGTTTTGGGGGATTTTTGGTACCAGGGGGTGATTGCGCTCTTCAGATTGGGCTGGGGGGGTGGTGAGAGCAGCGTGAAAGCTCAGGGCTGTCCATGGAAAATCCCGGCGGGGAGGTTGGAGCGTCCGGAGGATGAGGGAGGCAGGAGGAGCATCCCCACTCCCCTGGGATTGGGAAGAGGAGAGGGATGGAGCCAAGCCTCCCCCCCAAACTCCTCAGGCCTGAGGCTGAGGGGGCAGAGCTGGGGCTGGCTGGGGGTGGGACGCTGGTGCCCCATCCCTGGAGGTGTCCAAGGCCGGGCTGGACGCGAACCTGGGATAGTGGAAGGTGTCCCTGCCCATGGCAGGGGGAGATGGGATCATTCCCCAGGTCCCTCCAACCCAAACCCGGTCTGGGATTCTGGGATTTCGCGTCTGTAAATCCAGGGAGCGCTGGATCCCTGCGGGGCTGGCGGAATTGCAGCGGGGCCGGAGCCCAAACCCTGCCCGGGCAGCGCTCGCAGCCCGATCCCATCCCCGCTGAGCCTGGCGAGGGCCAAAGCAGGAAAGGCAAAGCAGGAAAGGCAAAGCCGAGGCCGGGGCGAGCTCCCGCCCGCTGCGGCCGCTGCTCGGCCCCGGGCCCCGCGGGGTTTTCCTCCTTTGGGGGTTTTATCGCTGTAATCGCATCTGCGCTTAGGGCGGTTCTGGCGCGCTGCAGGAGGAGCCACTGCG
>WBMY01001694.1:1539-15873 GCA_013397315.1 Donacobius atricapilla | reverse complement strand
TCCAACACTGAATTCTGGTATTAGCAGATGTTTTCAAGACTTAAAGATGCTTTGTGTTCATCCTAGATTATACTTCTTCCTTTCCCTGTTGCTGTTCCCCCTGCAGTCTTCCTATATGTTCCAGTAAGTCAAGGTGATTTAGTGGTATAATGTGAATGGTACCTTGTCCGTACTGGCACTTCCAGACTTTCTCCCTTTCATGAAACCATGCTGCAACTGTCAACAAAGGAATTTTAACTTTAATAAATGAGTTTAGAAATAGCTGTGGTCAGGGATATCTTTGCTGACAAGTCGTGCTTTGTAGTCTACTATTACTCCTGGCTTGCCTCTGCTATTGCATACATTGGAGGCTACTTTTGATGCTTCCACCTTCTTTTTTTTGTCTTCTCTTTAAGCAAATGGCTGTCTATCTTTCAGTGATTGTTTTAGATTTAGACCAAAGTTCTTTCTGAAACCCAACAAATATTACTCCCTATAATATTCTCCCACCAAATATTAGTAATGTACTTCCCAACAAATATTACTTTATATATCTTACTTGCAAAGATAGGACACTCAGAGAATATTGGTTCAATATATAACCAACTGGTTTTCATTAGATAGTCTAAGTAACCTGTTTGTTGACTAAGCATGAACTAGACACAATAAAAAAATCTCGTCAGTAATTGCAAAAAAAATATAAAATGGCTGCCTTTCTTCCTTGCAATAGTGCTATGACAACAGTTAATGCTTTGTAAACAGAGTTAATAGGACATACATATATTCTCCACCAAGGTGACTATTTGTGATAAACTCATGAATTGGCTGTGTAAAGTTTGGAAGCAGGGTTGCTATAGGTGACAGCACAATAACAGTTTCATTGCTGATTTTGATGCTTTTTCAGATTCTTAATGTGTGTGGTGGTTTAAAAGCAAACTGATGGGAGAAATGAACTCCACTCGACCTCAAGAGAGATTACAGGTCAGAGTTAAAATTTACTAAAAAGATTACAACAAATCCAATGATGAACCAGGGAAAACTGGTTTTAACACAAAATCAGTGTAAAACCTGGCACCCTGTTGATCAGAGTGGTGGTCACAGTCTTGTTGAAATTCTGATCCTCCTCCAGATCTGTCAAGTGGTGGTGGTCAAAGCCCTCAAGCCTAAAGATTTTATAGATTTCGGTGGGAATTCTCACTACCTCCCCCAGGGCGGGATTTCACAATGGAATGATGTAGTACTGTAAGTCATGGGTTATTTTGGGACTTTTGATGGTCTAAGTCTGCCTATTCTGCTAGTGCCATTGAGTCCATTATGGCCCATTAGCAGAGATGACCCCTCAGGCTGGGTGTGACTGTGCTAGTGCTTCCCCAGAGGGGAGTTATCACAACTGAGTCATTTGTGTGGAGAAAAAGAAACACTACCCTGCCTCCAAGGGTTTGCCTCTTTTTCCTTATCTCATTTTATACCCAGTTTGTAGCCTGAGGTGTTGGGTGTGCACTGGTCAGCTACCGCAAATGATCCATCATTAACAGTTTATCAGAAATTATGTAGACAGGTGTAAGAATACACAGTTTGGTTACATCCACATAGTGTTAAACTGGCACCCTACTCCTGTAACCAGGACAGTGTGAAAGGCTTAGACACTGAATATCCTCACCAAATATTTAAAGAAATTTAAAGAGTTATTTTTCAAGGTTCTCTGAAATAAGTGACATCATAGGAAAGTAAAAGGTATCTCAGTCTTGCAGGTCTATTAATATTTTCTCATTATCTCTGCTGTCTTTTAAATTGTTACTATTTTCAACCATTAACCTTTTCTGGTACAAAATTAATTTTCAAAAATTTTAATAATTTTCAGAACTCATTCCCAGCAAAGTTTCCACATAAAATTCAACATCGTATCATGGAGTTAGAACTGCTTATTTTAAAAAGAAAGAGTGAAATAAGTAACTTTCAAAAAAAACCAAACAAACACTAAAATCCAGCAAACTAACAACCCATGTCAACCCACAATTTTCTTACCGCTTCCCTTTTTTTGGAAATAGCCTGCCATCGAATTAGGCTTATTTGTGCTTCTTTTGCCAGTAGATGGCATTGTCAATGCCTATAATCATTCCTGTGCGGTAAATAAGTACATAGTAAAATCAGTATGAATACTTCTCTACTGTTTTTAGGTCATGGAACTTAACTCGATACATATGTTTCTGTTTTGCTCTGATCTTGCTTTGAGTTTAAATTTCAGACAATTCAGATCTGTTGACTTTAAAGGATAAATCCCTCAATGCGAAATGAGCTCAGCAAACTTAAGATCTATCATAGAAGCAAAATGTAGCTCAGTCAGGGTGAGAGCTCTCAGTTTGAAGACCACAGATAGTGATCATTTATGAAAATACTTAACATTAGGTTTATGACACCAAGCTGTGTGGTGCGATTGACATGCCTGAAGGATGGGATGCCATCCAGAGGGATCTGGAAAAGCTTGACAAGTGGGTCCATGGGAACCTCATGAAGTTCAACAGGAAGTGCAAGGTCTTGCACCTGGGTTGGGGCAATCCCAAGTACAAATTTAATCTGGAGGGAGAATGGATTGAGAGCAGCCTTGAGGAGAAAGACTTGGGGGGTGTACCAGTGGATGAGTGTCTTGGTTAGAAAAGACAGGTGTCTGCTAGGGAGGGCAAGACCTCCCTTTGGAATGAAGAATTCAAACCCCCTCCCTCTGAATTATTAAAACTTTGATATTAAGTTGGCTCTCAGGCAAAGATATGGGAATAGGAATAACAGCTCTTTACTAGTATGTATAACAAGGCAAACAAACAACAACAACTACAGCATTAATGATAAACAAACCCAGGAACCTCGAAGNTTTCCTAGCCATTTGTATTGTCTTGGTTAAGCACCCATAAGTACCCAGTAATTAGTCTCTTAGCGACTTTGTGGGAAAAAATTCTATAGGGAAAAAAACCAAATCTAACCCCCAACAATGAGAAACTTGAAAACCCAGAAATCATAGAATAATTAAGGCTGGAAAAGACCTGCTAGATCATAGAGTCCAACCTTTGACTGAACACCACCATGCCAGCTATATCATAGCACTAAGTGCCATGTCCAGTCATTTCTTGAACACTTCCAGGGATGGTGACTCCACCACCTCCCTGGGCAGCCTGGTCCAATGCTTAAATACCCTTTCAGTGAAGAAATTCTTCCTGATGTCAAACCTGAACCTCCCCTGGCACAGCTTGGGACTTTCTTTTTCTCCTGTCACTAGTTGCCTGTGAGAAGAGGTCGATCCCCATCTCACCACAACCTCCTTTCAGGTAGTTGTAGAGAGCAATAAGGTCTCCCCTGAGCCTCCTCTTCTCCAGACTAAACAAACCCAGTTCCCTCAGCCACTTCTCATAGGTCTTACCCTCTAGATCCTTCACCAGCTTAGTTGCCATTCTCTGGACTCGCTCGAGCACCTCAATGTCTTTCCCGAAGTTAGGAGCCCAGAATTGAACACTACTCTGTGCCAAATACAGAGGGACAGTCGGTTCCCTAGCCCTGCTGGCCACACTGTTTGTGGGCTTGAAGCCCCGAAGGTCAACTGTATCCAGGGTTGCATCAAAAGAAGCGTGACCAGCAGGTCAAGGGAGGTGATTCTTCCCCTCTACTCCACTCTCGTGAGGTCCCACCTGGAGTAGTGCATCCAGCTCTGGGACCCTCAACCTAAGAAGGATGTTAGTCTGTTGGAGTGAGTCTAGAGGAGGACCACAATGAGGATCAGAGGGCTGGAACACTTCTCCTACTAGAAGGTGTCTGCTCATTGTAGTGGGATTTGACTAGATGAGATCCCTTCCAACCCAAGCCATTCTATGATTCTATAATTAATTATGCAGTGTCAGTGGGGGAAAAAAGCAAGAGCATTATACATATGGCTATATTTGTGCATAAATGAATGCATGCTGTCGATCTCTCTGAGGAAATACTTGTTAAATCAGCCTTACAGATCATGTATTCTCTGTGTTGTCAGAATGTCTCTAACAGACATGAGCTTTCCCTGTTTTGGAGTTGCAGTATAACCACACAAAGACATATAGTAGTGCTTTCTCTCCCTTGATAAATTTAAAGCACAGCATGAAATAAAAGACCTGACACCTAAGCAAGTAGACTCTGACTCTTTTGTCAAGTTTAGTATATCTCAGCTTTTCTCCTGTCTCAGTCTGTGGTATTATTGTCTGTTGGGAATATAGGACTACAGTAGCATATAGTTTGACAAAACATTTCAGTGTTGTCTACCTAAAAATAGTGATTCAAACAAGTTAAATCCCATTGTGGCCTGTTGCCTTTCATAGAGGATGGAAAAAAATTCATGGCTGTGCTGGTTTAGAAAGCAAAACCAATGAAAGACTCCAAGTCAGAAATACAATTTAATAGGAGAGGAAAAAAAAAAAGTAAAATAAAATAAATTCAATAATACAACCTGTTAGGGTGGTGGTAGCAGTCCTGATGAAGTGGTCTTGTTTAAGCAGTGATCCCGTAGAAAGGTCTGGTAGCTCTTGTCCTCTGGGAATCCAGTGGGTAAGGGCCCCCTGTGCTATCCCGGGTTATATCCAGGTGGGAACACTTGGCTCCTCCCCATGGGCAGAGCATCTCACAATGGAACAATGTAATTTTATGAGTCATGCAGTCGGTCCTTGATTGCCCATTAAACAGAGATAGCTCCCAGAGGGAGTTACCAATGAGTCATACAGCAAGGCATTGATGGGCCCATTAACAGAAGATAGTCCGGAGGGAGGGGGCTAGGGAAACACTGCCCCACCTGGTTTCAACAGCTCATGAAGATGGTGATAGAATACATACCTTGGGCATATCTTACATTGTAACCTAGGACAATGGCTTTCGAAGTGACTGTAGAACACGATAAATCCTAAATCAAGACACCTGAAGTTTAGTTCTTAACTTTGCCCCTAAACTGCATTAAGTTGTCTGTGACTCTTAAACTCAGATATTGTGGACAAGCCTTGATCTGGATTATTCAGTTGCAGTGACCTAACAACTTTTTTTTTTTTTCTTCAGCTTCCCATCAAGGACTACTCTGCCAAGTGTGCCAGTAGAGAAGCTAATGTCAGTGATTTATGTGGAGTGGTCTTCATTAGAATTTAGAATGAGGCCACCAATCCTCTTCAAATAAACCACCAGCCAGATGTTACAAAGTAATTACTGCAGGGATCAACCAACTTGATTAGATTAGATTATTAGATTAGATGTTAGAAAGAAAATCTTTACTCAGAGGGTAGCCGGGCACTGGAACAGGTTGCCCAGAGAAGTTTTGGATGCCCCATTCCTGGAAATGTTCAGGCCAGGTTGGATAGGGCTTTGAGCTATCTGACCTAGTGGAAGGTGTCCCTGCCCATGGCAGGGGGTTGGAACTAGATGACCTTTAATCTCCCTTACAACCCAATCCATTCAATGATTCTATGATTTGAAAATAACAGAAAAGTTGAATAGCTGATATTAGTCATTCACCATTTGTGGAACTTCTTCAGATTTCTGAGTTGTGTTTAAAAAAAGGTAAAAAAATAGGTGAGGACTATTTTATGAAACTGAACACCTACCTATATCTGTATGGGCAAAAGCTTTTGATATACATCATTATATATTAGACAAACATTGAAGCGCTGTTGAAAAAATGCAGTTTTCTAGATCCCATCTATAGGTAGTTTGAGGGAATTGGTTTTAGTGTGTAACAGGGTTACACATAAAATGAAATGCAGCACTTCTAAGGTGCTGTGGCACCACACAAAATAGATCTGAGCAATTCTCTCAGATGGTTTCCTTGCTAGTTTAGTGCTGAAGTTTGCTATAAATTAGCTGGCTTCCTTAGACCTTCACCCCTCTAGGAAGCTCAGCATTTGTGCACAGCACAATCTGGTGAAATATTGTCTGCCATCTCTATACAAAGCTTCATGTCAAGTGGGACTGAAACTCTTTCAAGTGCTGCTGCATGTCTGTGGAAATATGTGCTTTATGATTACTAAAACCTTTTTGCCAGTCCTAAATCCAGAAATGCTTACAGGGTAAAAGTTAAAATGCTGTGGAGAGATGAAATAAATGACATTTTTACTAACCCTCAGAGACTTGACTTAGTGACCAACACAACCTTGAAATCCTGGGGCAAGACAAATGGCAAGGAATAGTCTTTTCCCTTTGACACCTCTGCTATGCTATCCCTGCCTCTGCATGACTGCTTATCTCATGTGAATGGGTTTATTAGAAGACTTTAGGATGAAGTTGTGGAAAAGAATTTAAATTCCATCTCTATGGATTATGATCTGCTGGAGTTCATTGGCATGCAGACAGACTTGAAGTGTAATTAGTTTTGATGTGTACTGAGCATTGCAGTGAATTTCCTGGGAATTTAGTGAACATTTTTCTAATTAGAGATGACACAGTTCTCCTCAGCAGTTCTCATATGTATAGGATGAAACTATTTTACCTGGTGCAAATTCTCTGCCCTCCTGTAAAAGCTTGCTGTAGCTATGCAGGCAGGAAGTATCCTCCCTTTATGGGGCAGCAAGAGTAGTCCTCTGCTCCTCAGCTCAGAGACGGTCTAAACTCTTTTGGGAGGCATCTACTTCTTCCTAGGGTGAAGTAAGAGAGGATATGAGAAATGATAACCCAAACACCTGAAGATGCAAGTAGGTTTTTTTCAGAACTAGATCTATTTCTTGCTTTTTTTTCCATACTGAAGTTGGTGCAGGGACAGTGTACAGGGTCAGGGGAAAAAAAAAGTAAATCCACGCTACACTCTTGACTGGCTTCTGGAGTCTGTCCACTTATATAGATGGACAGCTTTTGCCTTCACATGTGCTGGTTCGTTGTTTTCTGGTTTCCAAGCCCTTTGACTTCTGATACCAGGTATTTTTTTCTAGTAGTTTATCGGTGGATATGAACTGCCACTATTTGTTGTTCATACAATTCTTTTTGATACTACAGTTTCCATCACTGAAAAATTTACTGGTTTCCATACTGTAGGAAGATTCAACCATAAATAATTTCATATACTGCAAAGTTCAGTGTCTATTCTGATGTGCAAGGCTTGCTGCAACAACCCTTAGTGCTTGTGAACAGATCCATCATTCACTATTCATGGGCTACCGAGCCAATGCAATTCTCTGAATTGAACTAGGAGGAAAGATGGAAATTACATATAAATTGAGAAACCATAATTTTGTATTAAGAACATGTCATAGAAAATCTGCTTGAAGGAAGAAATGGATTCCTTGTGTGTGAAACTCCTATAGATTGTATTGTCTTATCTGACTGAACAGAGATGGTAGATGAACTTAAAACGAAGTTGCATTTGTAGTAATGACCCCAAGACCAGACATTTTACCCAGAGGATTTTAATTGGCAGCTTCATCTGCCTTATTGATGAGAGCCCATTAGTAAGCAGATTGTGGCAATTTTGAAACATTACAGAGAATTTCTGAAATTATCAAAATTTTGAGGCTTTTCCCTCAGGAAGAGACTAAAAGTCTAAAAATGTATTCAGGTAGAGATGTCTGAGAACAGGAAAGGCAGACTTCTTAAATTTTTCTGAAATATTAATTTCAGTATTTATTCCTTTGCTGCACATTTTGCTTTTATATACTTTTCCCTGATGCTGCTCCATTTTCCATATGAAGGTGGGAGTTGTGGTGATATGCAAGGAAGGATCTGCACAGAGTGCTGCAGTGAAAAAGAAAAATTCTGGGCCCACATTTTTCTTAGTCTTCCTTTTATCTCTGACATACCTATAGAAGCTTGTTGTTGTTGTTGTTGTTGTTGCCCTTGACATCCCTGGCCAGGTTTAATTCTCTCAGGGCTATAGCTTTCCTATTGTGATCCCTGGCTGCTCAGTCTCTGTATTCTTCCCAGACTACCTGTCCCTGCTTACACCCTCTGTAGCCATCCTTTTTGTCTTCGAGTTTGTCTAGGAGCTCCTTCTTAATCCACGCAGGCCTCCTGGCTTTTTTCCCTGACTTCCTCTTCATCGGGCTGCATCACTTCTGAGCTTGGAGGAGGTGATCCTTGAATAGTAACCAGTTTTCATAGGCCCCTCTTCCCTCCTGGGCTTTATCCCATTGGATTCTACCAAGTACATCACTGAAGAGGCCAAAGTCTGCTCTCCTGAACTCCAGGGCACTGAGCTTGCTGTTTGCCTTCCTCATTTCCCTAAGTGTCTCTAACTCCACTATTTTATGATCACTGCAGCCAATGCTTCCCTTGAGTCTCACATTACCCAACCAGCCACTACATGCTGGTGAGCTCAAGGTCCAGCACAGCAGATCCACAGATCAGTTCTGCAGAGCATTGTAGAATTGGCTTTGCCATTTTCTATGCATTTAAGGGCAGGAGAGATTAGCATGAGAAAATGGAAGGATTACAGCCTAAACATAGAGTGCGACTATATGTTTTGCCAGTGGGTAGGTGTCAGGATTTTTACCCCAACATCCCCGTAATTAGAGGTTTTCTGTCTCTCAGAGTCCCGTACCAGGGTTGAAAGATGAGATGGATCCTGCAGCTCGGTCTTCAAAGATGTTTATTCTATTTCTTATCTCAAGGTCGTAAAAGAGTGTCAGCGCGCTAAGGGCAGACACTGCTACAGGAACATGGACACAGGGTGCAAGGTCGTTTTTAAATATTTCTAATCCAATTAACTCTAAAAACGTACTATATTTATGGTTTTGTGCCAATTACTATCACCTATTCTAAACACGTAATTTCTACCTCGATTTCATTCTACCAATGTCTTTGTGCCACCATCACAGCAGAAGATTGAGTAGACAAAGAAGAAGAAGAAGATGAGACAACGCCCCAAATTCTCCATCTTGCTCCAATCTACTTCCATACTAAAAACCCAAAACTACAATTTTTCACCCTGTGACAAACTAAACTAACTGTATTTTAAATCTTTATTATTTCTTAACTCATCTATAACTGTTGGAAGTTTTTCCCATGGACTAAGGTCAAAGACTGCTTTACTGGGGTCTCTGCCAGGGTTTCAGACTCCCCAGGGCAGTTTGAGGTGTTTTACACCTGCCCTGGACTCCAACAGGTAGGGTCAGAGACAGAGAGAGACACCAATTGAAGGAATAGTATAATTTACTATAATGCAAAACTACAAAGACTCAGAAAAGGATAAGTTAAGCAATGCACATAATCATTACTGCGAAAAAATGCCTATAGTGATTAAGAAAGATGCATAACCAGTTACCCTAATACTTTACCATCATCCAAGTCCACACATCAGCTGTGAGGGGAAGCTGTCACAGTGAAGGAATGGAGAACCATGCCTGGCAACTGCAGTGCATCTACCTTGCAGGCCATGAGGCTCTCCAACTTTGCTGTGACAGTAGCCCAGCTTTTATACTGTTAAACAACAAGCTGACAATTTCTAAATTCATTCTCCTGTTGTCTTTCTCCGAAAGCCTGGACAGGGCTCAAGGAGGAACCAAGGGAGTTGTCTTTGATCCTATACCCCCCAATGCCTTAAAGATCTATAAATATAACAACACACTTTTGAGACGTTAATAGTATAGGAGGTAATATAAAAGCTGGTCTTTATTGTAGGCCTCCAGGAGCAGATATGGAAAAATGCCCGCGTAAAATAGGATGAATGCAGTTTTATAAGTTTAGCAAATAGCATAATTGACAAGAATTCCCAATTAGAAGCACAGGTGATGAGGTAATTCCCCCTTCTAGTTCAACCCTTTTCTTGAGCCTCTCCCCCTTGGTACTAGCTGTACTTTGTTTATGAGAAAGTGTCTGGGGAGAGTATTTCATCCTTGGCTCCCAGAGGAAGCAACAAGATAGGATAGGAGCCTTGGACCCCTGGGGCTTGGAGTCACTGGAGAATGTTTTTTGTCTTTCTGTCTGATAGAATAGGAAAAGTCCTGGAGTTATCTAGGAACTATATAACTTTACAACAATGGTCTACATGAGCTACCAATATATATATGAAGGAATATAAAGAATATATTAAAGCAAAAAGGCAAAAATCAATTCAGCATCACCCCTAATAAGGCCAGATGTGGCCTTATCTGGTTTCTAGATATGGAAAGGTAAATACATGTTTTGTGAAAAAAATGAACACATATGACAATACTTTGTTAATGAACAAATATATATAAAATATTTGGTTGGAAGGTTCATATAGAGGTCAACTTTGGCTCAGGGCATGTTGTTCAGGCCTTAGTACTTCACCATAGTATATGTGCCATTAATTTATTTAGTTGCCATTAACAGCTTTTTAAGGGCATTATTTGTAATGGAGAAGTGTAACTCAAGACAACAGAGAATTTAACATTTGACTATCTGTCTGTCTCAAGTTTATGAAATACAAAAACTGAGACAGGAAAATATTAAATTGATTTGCTTTTTATTGATAGTCCCAGAAAAATTTCTCACCGAGTCCAGTGGGGTCTGTTTTCTGTTGCCATTTGCTTCAAGGTCTGCAGTGTTAAAATTATTATTTCTTAAATATTATACATATTTTAATAGTCAGGTGAGGGGTTTTTGGAATTTCAGCCATGATGTTGGGGATTAGGTTTTCTTTTTTCTTTAGGGAATTTTCTTCCTATTTGTTTTCATAGAGATGGCGAATGGACATCTATTTAAAAGACAGAAGATGTAGCCAGTGCCTTGGCATACCGTTGGAATGGTTCTGGTGGAGGGGGAGAAGCAGTGTGGTTTTTGGCAGTTTCTTACCTCGGGATGGTTCAGTCTTTGCCTGGCTTAGAGGCAGACGGTTGTGGGTTTTGGTGCTGAACTTCTCTTGCCAGAGGACTTGCTGCTGTTGCTGAACCTTCCTTACTGCTTCTCCTTATCCTTAGTAAGCCACTGCTCACAAGAGCAGCCATTGGACTGGGACTTTTCAACACCTGACCCTCACTGGGAGAGACCCTCACTGTGGGCTCAACATTTGTGAGTCTAAATTTTAGCTTGCTAACTATTGCTAGCTCCTTTCCCCAAGGGAAAATTGTCAACAGTTTTCTCTTTCCAAAACATCTCTCTCCGTTTCTCAATACAGGTTAAGCAAACAGTTTTCCCTTTCCCATAACAACTGCCCCCAGGTGTTGTTTCCTATTACTAAACCAATGGAGAGAAGTGTCTGTCTGATGGACCAATAATATACCTTTTTAGTGCAGCATTTTTTAAAAGAAACTGTTAGAATTGTAAATAAAGCCTTCTTTCTCTTCTAACCACTATATGGAGTCAATCTATTTCATGTCCTACCGTGACACCCTCACCATCTGCATGGGTGACTCAGGGGAAAACTGGGCCCCCACCTCCTCCCTCTCTCTGGAGGAAGCACCTCACAGCTGCTTACTGGAGCCTCGGCTGCTGCTGCCATTGCTAGGACACTGCACGGGACATATGAGAGCCTGGGGAAAACCAAAACACCACCCCCCTTCACCATCTCTCCCAGAGGCCACCACTACCCCTTGGGGAGGCTCAGATCTTTCTTTGTCTGCCCTCTGAATCTGATTGAGCCTACAGCACCCCCTGGAACCATGGGTGAGTCACTGCAGCCTTTCTGCCACAACATGAGCCATCAGCATCCCCTGCCAGTTGAGGTTGCGACTATGCCAAAGGTGAAAACTGTTTGATGTGCAGGAAAAAGCCTGTTATAGGGTTTTCTGGGGTTTTTTTGGTTTTGTTTTTTTGAGTTTTTCTTGTTGTTGCTGTTGTTGTTTGTCTATGTATATATATATATTCTAGTAAAGAACTGTTATTCTTTTTCCCATATCTTTGCCAGAAAGCCCTGTAATTTCAAATCTATAATAATTTGGAGGGGAGGGGTCATCTTTCCCATTCCAGGAAGGTTCCCATCTTCCTTGGTGGACACCTGTCTTTTAAACCAGGACACATGGAAAGTAGTTAAAGGTGACTTAAGGAGTCCTTCCATAAAAAAGAATCCATTATGCATAGTTTTTCAAGCATTCACTATTTTCTAACACACAACATAGTGGCGTGCCTAGCAGAACCAAAAGGGTTGTGTAGCTAAAGCACTCTGGCTTCTAAAGATTCAGGGTTTTGTTTCTGTACAACCCTAAAAATTGTTAAATTATCTCTATTTTATGGGATTTAAGTTCTTTCACACGTATCAGATATGTTCTAAAGATAATATTCATTGTGAAAGTAGTTGTTCAGAGATCACAGTCTCTATAGAATTCTAATCTACAAAACCAATATGTGAAAATATTTAACAAGATTAAAGTATGCATTTCAGGAAGCCACTCTAAACTGTGAATATTTTGGAAGAAGATCCTAAGTTTTGTTTATATGGTGCATTAATAAGTGCTACCTATTGTCTTGAAAATAAAGGGAAATACTGCAATTTATATAAAAAGGCTTTAAGAGCAAAACAATTGGAAAAAAAGACATAAAGATGGATGTGGAGATTTCCAAGTTGGTGAGTGCTGCAATCTTCTAGCTTTCTGTGAAACCTTTCATTTCAAGGTTGGAAGGGTGATTCCTGAAGATGATGGTGCCTTGAGGTAAATGAATTGTTAGTGAAAGCCCATGTCAGACACTTGTGATGGATGTTGGCTTCTCAAAGCTATACTGACTACGGTCATGCTATTGAACAAGACAGTTCTCATGACTACGGACATTGCATGGCCCTCTGGTAAACAGCCATCACTCTTCCCTCCCTACCCACACATAAAATTGCCTCTGTACTAGTTTGAAAGCAAACCAGTGGGATATTCCAAGTCAGAACTACAATTCAATAGGAAAATTTTTAAAAAGGCAATAGTACAGAGACCCTGGCTTAAACTGACAGAGTCAAAATACGACCTGACACCCTGTTGGTCAGGATGGTGGTAGCAGTCCGATTAAATGGTGGCTACAGTCCTGTTGGAGTGATGGATGTGGTTTTGTCGAAGCGGTGATCCTGTAGAAAGAGCTGGTCTTTCTCTGGAGGTCCAGTGGTGGTTATTTAACTCCTGTCCTCTGGGAATCCAGTGGTAGTGCCCTCCCAGTGTTCCAGGCCTCATAATATATACAGGTAGGAATGTTTAGTTCCTCCCCCTTGGGTGGGGAATTTCAAAATGGGATGATGTAATTCTATGAGTCATGCTGGGAGACCTTGATGGCCCATTAGCAGAGATGGCCCCCTCAGGGTGGCAACAGTTTCCCCAGAGGGCGTTATCAGGGCTGAGTCAAGGAGAGGATAAAGAACGCTGCCTATCTATATTAGCAGCTTATGTAGATGGCAATAGAATACATACTTTTGGTTAAAACTTCCATTGTAATCCAAGACACCCTGCTTCCTAAAAACTCCTCTTTTTTTTTTTTTCTTATAATTACAGGAGATCACTTTTTGGAGTAGGGTTATAAAGCCTCACTCACCTCCTTGAAAAGTGTAATTTCATCTGTGCCAGTCCAGATTTACATCTTTTGCTAGACATGCTCTCACTGAATTTATAGTGCTGCCAAACAGTGCTAGACAAGGCTTATGGGATTTGAGCTTTATCCACCACATGTGGATTGTCAATGACTCAGATCACTGAAAGAAGTGGCAGAGTTCAGAAACAGCCCATGGATGCATTTGTCTTTGCTCAAGGCAGAAATAATCCAGTCTTTCCTAACATACCTCTCATGCACCTCCAGAACCTAATCTCCATTGGCTGTACACAGAGGTTTGGATTGGACAGGGCCAGCTTGGTTGGTGGAACCTCTGGTGTTAACTAACCATGTAGCCTTTGCTAAATGCAGATCTCACTGCTTGGAAGGCCTCACCCTCCCATTGCCTTCAGTGTTGTTTTAAGAATACATTGCTGGCTCAACTTTCCTGGTAGCCGGTGGTAAGGAATGTGATGCACCCACTCAATACCATGTTCTCTAGCCCAAGTGTTTATAAGGCTGTTCTTGAAATGACAAATGGACAGTAGCATGAGGCATGGGGTAGGGTTCCAGCCATCCCGTGGTTGCTTTGGCATCACTATCATGTGAGCACATAGCCCTTGCCTTGGCAGGTTTGAGGCAGTGTGATGGAGTCAATCTGCCAGGTCTTCCCATACTTATATTTGGACCACTGCCCACCATACCACAGGGGCTTCACCTGCTTGGCCTTCCTGATTGCAGTGCACATCTCACAGTCATGGATAACCTGGGAGATACTGTCCATGGTTAAATCTACCCCTTGGTCTTGTGCCCACTTATAGGTGGCATCTCTGCCCTGATGGCCTGAGGCATCATGGGCTCATCAAGCTAGGAACAACTCTCCCTTGTATTGCTAATCCAAATCTACCTGACACCTCTATTTTTGAAGCCTAATCTACCTGCTCATCTTTGCGGTGCTCCTCATTAGCCCGACTCTTG
>WBMY01001692.1:491897-608589 GCA_013397315.1 Donacobius atricapilla | reverse complement strand
TCGGGGCGTGCTACCTGCGCGGCCGCGGGGCCGGGCGAGGCGCGGCGGCAGCGGCGGCACCATGAGGGTTAACTTGGGCGCGCTCTCCCTCTTCGTGGCCCTGGTGGGACTTTCGAGCTTCATCTTCCTCGTGGTGGCCATCGCGACCGACTTCTGGTACATCATCGATGCCTCCAAGCTGGAGGCGTCCCGGAACGGCACGGACGCGCTCAGCTCGCACTCGGGGCTCTGGCGGACCTGCCGCGGTGAGTGCGCGGGCGGCGGGCCCGGGGCAGCGGAGCGCCCGGGCTGCGGATCAGGGGCCGCGGGGTCTGGGTGCAGGGATGCGGGCTCCGTCCGGTGAGGGGATGAGGATGCGGGTGTCCCTCCGGCTGCGGGGATGGGGATGCGGGGCTGGGGATGCGGGGCTCCGTCCGGCTGCGGGGTCCGGCTCGGGGCAGCGCCCACTGCCCGCGGAGCTCCGGCGCTGCGAGGTTCGAGGGACGGGCGCTCCCCGGCCGTGCCCGGGACCCGTGGGCAGTGCCTTGTCAATGCTTCCCGTGTCACTTGCCGAAGGAGACATGGGGAGACCGAATTTTCCGCTACTGTAACCTAATTTTACATTAACTTTTAATTCGAGATAATCTAATAAACGTTAACCATTTAGAAGGAAGGAGATGTCTTTTCATTTGGTTCAGGAAATTAAGGGGCAAAAGTTCTGGGTTAAAGCCATTGAAATGATAATAATATAACGAATAGAAATAGGAACGCTATATAGTTTATTTACATAAACAATACAATTAATTTTAATATAAGTATTATGTATCATAATATAGGAGTATTATAGTCCTATATATCAATATATAGGATTTTGCCTATGTAGTTTATTGATATGTTAGGCATTTAACTTTTGGCTTTGATTCCACTCTGAAAAGCCAGGAGTAAGCAATGTTTGCCATAGGCAAGAAAGGACGTTGCTTCCAGAGGAGCAGGGAGAAGGAGCAGGTCACAGGAATTCTCTCTCTGCTCTGCACTGAGCCCCACCGCAATAAGCAGATGTTTCCCTGTGGACTCCAGCGGTCAGGCCCCATGGGAGCAGCTGATACTGCATGCTAAAAATCCTCTCATTTCCTTCCCTACCTAGGAATGGCTGTTTCAGAAGCAGCTAGTATTATATGAATTATAGATACATTAAAAAAAAAAAAAAAAGAAGAAACAGATAAAATAGTGCAATGTTTTCCTCATTATTTTTTCCCCCTTTTCTAATAGTGAGAAGTGAATGTTACCCTTTGATAAACCCCTTCTGGCATGAGAATGTGAACATCACCGATTCACACAGACAGCTTTTGTGTGAGTAGCGTTTATATTATTTTGTATTTCCATCCACCCTTCCCTCCCTCCCTGGCCACTTACAAGGACTCATTTATGATTCAGAGGGGGAATTCACTGAGAAAATGTTTTGACTCTGCTTCTGTACAATATCTATCACTGCCTGTGGTCTCTGAGTGTGTTTACTTTCGAAATAACCATCTATTTGATGACAAGTTCAGCTAATTTCTTCCACAGGAGCAAGATTTCTCTGACTGGAATGGCACAGGAAGGTACACAATTGTTAAAAATAAAAGGCAAAAGTGTTCGCAATCACCTCAAAGGAGTCTGATCACTGAAAATGCTTAAGAATACATTTAAACTAATCTTTAACACAGCTGCTTTTCCAGCTTTTCAGTGGGATTCCTGGCACTGATAAAAGACTTAAGTATGAGAATTTGAAAAAATAAATCAATGACCAAAAGCAGTGTTCAAAGTCTTTGAAGAACGTTGTGTTCAAAAACATTAAGCTTCTAATATATCTACTTCTTTTTCTTTAGATTCATTTGTCAATGTCAGAATGTTTTCAAAAAGCCCAAACTGAACACTTTCTAATACTTACAGGCATCTCCTAGAGGACGATTTACTGTCTTTGCATCATATATTTGGCACAATCCTTTCCTCACACACCCTCGTGTGTGGGCTTGCTTTTTACAATTTATTTACTCACCTCTTCTCCCTGACTCTGCAGAATACATGCATTTGTCCTGTTTCTTAAAATGGAACTCCTTCCCTCAAAACCAGCCATTCCTTGGGCTCCAGAGAGGCTTTGAAGTGTCTTTAGTTTTGTGGAGCAGCATCTCGTGATGGATGCAGGTGCAGCACACAAAGGAAGCCTGGGAGGTGCTGGTGCTGCTGGGGCTGTGGCACGGGGGAGGCACAGGAGGAGTCAGATCCCAGTGAGCTACTGAGGCAGCCATATAAACACATCAGCAGCTTCAGTTCTTACAGCCCAGGATGTCTCGCTGTGCTTTCAAAGAGGAAGTGCCATTTCTGTAATCTTCCATGCCCAAAAGAGAGGGCTGTGGCTGCTCGATGGTACTAAACAGTGGCAGGGATTGTCTGCTGGATCCCTGCAGCCTGTGAGGGGCCAGCATTAACTGAACCTGCCTGATCATGTTTTAGGTGTCAGCACCTCCACTGTTACATTGGTGATAGTCCAACATTTCAGGATAAAACCATTTGCTTTTCAAAAGTTGTGTGCGTATTTGCAAAAGGGACATCAGTTATTTTTCTCAGGTGAGAGACTGCAGCTCTTCAGTTAAATAACAAAACAAAACCAAAAAGCAGTGCTATTTTGGTTATAAAATAGATGTTGGCTTGGAAACAAAGGATGGCTCTTTGTGAGTCATGAAGTGTGTGAAAATAGTGGATATGAATAAAAATTTGATTAATAATTATGTTTACAGAGTCTTCAGGACCTTTGAGATTTTTTTTCTCTCTCTTTCACATCAAGTACTATTTTTATGTTCCTGGAAAAAGACTTCAGGTCTGCAAAGACACTTGAGTATTTTATTATAAACAGGTGTAGTCTGCCTAAAAATTATGAGAGAAGAAATGAAAGATACTAGAACCTGCTGGGTTTGATTTTAATGGCCTACTGAGTTAACTTTTTAATTTTTTTGCTCAGCTTCAATGCAGTTTCATTGTGGTGAGGCTACAGATCCTCAGCAGTAGCAGCTGAACATAGAAAGTAGCATGTCAGTACTTCTTCCATCTAGGAAATACAGATATTGCTAACTGACATCTAGATTCATCAGGTCTTGAGATAGTACCTGCTACATCAGCCTTAGTCTTCTCTCTTAAATGTTTCTGACTGTGGCCACTGAATCATATTTAGGCAGATCATGGCAAACCATCTTCATCTACAACACAGCAAGAATTTTAGAGGGAAATTCTGTGATTGTGGATTGCAGTGTAGTTACAGCAGTTTCTTCATCTGCTGCGATATGTGGCAACCAAGCTAAGTGCACAGCTTTAATTGGTTACTTAAAAAAATTTACATTTTTCTCTCTGTGTGCCTGTGAAGGTATCTGTGAGGCACAGTCACATGGTATTAATCTCATTCCATCTAACTGTACACAGGTATTTCTCACTGTTTGATGGGTACTGAATTTCATGAGCTCTGGCAACATCAAACATGTTTCTGATTATTCCTGAAAAGATTTAAAAGGACTGTCTCCTAAAGTAGGCACTTAAGCAACACATTGGTCACATCCCTCATTTTTCAGAGTTTGAATGCACTTTCTGGCATGTCTAAACTTGACACAAGTGCCAAAGAGATTGGAGAAAGTCTGTATGTAAATGCAAAGAGCTGGGCCTAAGTGGGAACAAAAGTGCTGGCCACGGGCAGAAGATAAACCCCTCACTAGAGAATTGAAAGCCTTCATGGTCCCTTCCCCCACATTTCCAATATCTCTCCTATTCATCCCAGCAGATTCCTTTTAGGCTTATTGTGTACTTCAAATTGAGCTCCTGGCCAATTAAAATGATTGGGTGCATGAGTTAAAATCCTGTGCTACAGCAATACTACCCAGGCAATCAATCCAGGCCTTGTTGAGCCTGGGACTAGGACGTATTGTCACATCACAGGGGCACTCTTGGGCTACTCCTCTAATGAATTGCACACAAACACACTCTCCTGTACATCAGCCTTCCATTTCTTCTCTTACCACTCCCCCCAGCTGAACATGCAGTGTATATCCTCTCTCCCCCTCAAACCCATGATGGATAAAATATTTCCCTGTTACAGATTACAGTATGGCCTGGTTATTTATTTGTTTAAAACATCAGCCACTGTCTAAAGAAAAATACCACTCAACTGCCTACCACTAGCTTTTCTGAAAGTTCTGCATTAAAAAAAAAATTCTTTTTCACTGGAGATGTACACTTTCCTCTGACTGAAACAGGAATAAAATAAAAGTATCACTTTCTGCAATTTAGACAGTTATTAGAGTCTCTTGGTGACTACTAACATTAAAGATAGCCCTCTGAAAATTCCCCTTAGAATTAAAAATTTTCATCAAAGATGCCTCTAGTATTTTGCCTTGCTGTGTGTTCTTCTGTGCCAGCTATGGCAGACAAGCTGCAAGAGCAACATTTTTCATGGTGAGCTGAATCTATCTCTCTCTAAATGAAAAAGTAAGGATGTCACAGATTTCAAAGGCAGCTGCATTGAATTCTGAGCAGCTTCTCCATTTTCCAGTAGCAGAAAAGTAATGTCCAAAATCAGATCTAGATATTGAGGATCACACACAGAGAGAGGGAAGCTGCTAAGTAGAAGGAATGGCAGTGCTTAATCACCTGAAACCTTTTCCTCAAGAGTTTGAGCTTTTTAAAAGAATTTCTTAAAAGAAAAGAAAAACCCAAACAAGAAAACTCAACATGTTACACTGGTTGAGAAAACCAGGTTGAAAATTTGCTCTTAGACATTTCTGTCATATAAATATTTTCCATTTGTCAAAGCCTATATTGTTAATAATGGGGAAATACCACTACAGATTTAGCTGAAGGCAGCACCAGTGCAATCCTTGCAAAATGAAAAATATCATAAATATATCTAATCAAAACCAGACGATTTCTCTTGAATCTCAGCTTTGCACTTGGGCTGCTGCAGAGCTGGGGCTGGAGTTATGAAAAATAATGTGAGAAGAACTGCTGTTCTTTCTTACTGCCTGTGTGACACACAAACCATCTGCATTAGGTATAAGTAAGATTAAGCCTCTGGCAATCCTGATTTTTTGTCAGAGACTTGAACAACATGGCCAGTGATTGGTTTCCTTTTACAGGTCCATTTTTAATGCTCTCCTCTCTTCCTGACCCATCCAGAAATGAGTACTTAATGGATGTGGTTTCCACTCATTATTTTTCCTGTTATAAAATCAAGTTGCGCCATGCACAACTGCTTCAAGTATTCTTCTCAGAGTATTTTTATTTTTTCTTTTTTAGACATGAATATAACTGGAACCATGAGGCTGCAGACAAGTTTGGGCTTCCTGCAGGGAAACAATCTTTGCAGCAGAGGCAGCTCTGATACTTCAGTTGTTTTAATGTAACAGCTGCCTTGGTTTCTTCCTCAACAAAATGAGTTTAATAGCACAGATAAACTTATCTGGATTTCCTTACAGCATGTGGACCCTGTAACAGTCATGCAGCAGCTGCTTTCACACTTCACCCTGCTCCTCATGGTCCTGCTTCATTTTTACTGAGTTGCAGATTATAATGTTATGAAGAATGCCCTATTCTTTGGCCACTGTGACATTTTTTCCTGAGGGATTTACAGTTCTTTGCAAATTTTCTTTTGGTTTCAAGCTACCAGGAGGAAACAGCTGGGCCTGGAGCAAGAACCATTTCAGAGGCCAAGTGAAATAAGACCCAGATGATGCACACAGGGATTCTGGTTTAATTGATCTGGTGTGTGTGTACCTGTTTCTGAGCAACAGTGCACTGTTCCTTCCGAGAGGTGCCAGTGAACATCTGCCTCAGTACTTACTGTAGATATTACAGTAAATATATACAGAAATCGGAGATAACTTCAGCACCACTGCAGCTGAGGCCTAACAAATGATAAGTTCTGATGAATGTTCTTGTTTTCAGATTCATTGGTACCACAGCAACAGAATATGAGCCACGGTGCATTGCTCACATTCGTCATTCTACACATTCCTGCTACTGGAGGTTTTTGTCAGTGCCACCTGCTCCAGGTCTAGCATAATTTTATTTCTGCTATCTGCAGTTGGTCTTCTCGTTTAGCTCAGGGATTTTTTTTTTTTGAGAGAAGTATGAAGCCCAAACATGTTACACACAGACCAGAGCCTGGATAATCATCCTGGAGACCCCTAACTCTGTGAGTGATCCTCCATCACCTTTTCTCTGTTGAACAGGAGGGAATCCAGGCCTCCTGATCCTGTGGCCCAAGCCCCGAAGACTCACATTTAGCCACAGATGAGTTCTTTTCAGTTGTTCCTTGGTTTTATAAATAGTTTCCTTGCTTTTTTCCTAGTGAGCAGGTCAGACGTTTCTCTGTGCACTGTTTCTGCCAGGAGTCTGGTTCAGCTGGAGGCTCTTGTCTTTCTGACTGGCTGTTTAGTCACTGCTGGGTAAGGTAAACAGGCCCTTAATTAAGCTCTTCTGAGCCGCTGCCATTTGGAGTATTTCTGATGAGGTGATATTACAGATTTCTAGGCACTATTTGCTGTTATAAGCTGTGCAAACAAATCCAAAGTTAGTTTGAAGCAATTAAGCTCCAGGATGTTAACAGGAGATGATTAACAAAAGTGCTGGGCTTGCACTTGGTTACTTCTGGCACCGCTCAGTGTTTCTATTTCATTCCGCAGATTTCTCCCACAAACAAATCCTCAACAACTGTGTTGGGTGGTAATTTAGAAATGCCTGCCAAATTCTCAGATCTGGACACACACTGCAGATGTTACTCTTACAGATATTTGGCCAGACCTCTAGTAAAAGAACCTTGGCTAGCTAATGTACAACTTCAGTAACTACGATTAAGCAATATGATTATTTTTTGCTTCAAAAAAAGGGAGTGTTTTTTAAAAGTTTATGAGTTTGTTTCAGTATTTCCAAGATTAAACCATTGGATCTTCCATGTTGGACTAACAGGGAACTCAGGTACTGAGAAACAGATGTGGGAAACTGAAATCTGTTTTACAAGAAAGTGCACATGCCTCTTCTCATGCAAAATGCTTAGGGTGGTTTTTTTCCAATACTAGATTAATTTCATCAATATGAAGACAGTTATATGTTTAATACATAATGCATTAATGTGTATTTCAACAGAAACTAAAAAACTACTAAAATGACTGCAAAATTAATGTTTTAACTTCTTTCACAGATGATTATTGAAGACAGAAACACAGTAAAGATATTTTAAGTCATGTTCTTCTATAAACTAATTCTGTTCCTCTAATCAAGGAATGTAATGGCATAATATCATATGCCAGATGGCATGAATTCAGATTCCTGAGTGGTTTCCATGGCAGCATTTTAGAATAAGTTTTCCAGGCAGTTGCAGATTTCATAGGACAAATGATTATTAGATATTGAACTAGAACACTGGAGATTATAAAAGTACTATTTAACCAAATAGAATTCACTAAATATTTGATTTTAAAAAAGCTGCAGGCGATTAATGAGAAGTGTGATCCCAGCTGTGTGTAGGAAAAGTGAGGCTCTGTCACAGTGGGGTTTGTGGGTTTTAGCTGAGCTATCCCTCAGCCCTATAGTTTCACTGAAGAGGGCATAAAAATCAGAGTTATTCTGATATTGCAGCTGTCACAGATCATTAATATAGTCTAGGACACTCCTCAGGATGCTCTGGAATGGTTTTCCTTTCCCTTTCCTTCGCAAGGTTCCATTCAGAGTTGTGTTCTGCTCACCCGCATGTGTCCTGGCTCAGGCTGCAGTAGCTGAAATCACACCATGACAAGAAAAGTCAAAGAAATGGCAAGTTAGCGCTGCTGTCCTGAGGTGGAGTTTGTTAGCAGTGACTTGGACTGGTGAGGGATGGCCGAAAAATCACAAGGCAGAGAGCCAACCATGAACTTGTTTATGTTTGTTCTCTCTCAGCAAGGCCAGGCCTGAGGACAGAGTTGCACCATTCTTACATTCATACTTTTCACATGTTAATTGCAGCCTCCCAAGATTTTATTCTCCCAAGGCTTTTTCACCTTTTACATGCAAGAACAAATCTAAGAGGACACATGGATATCAGAATGGTGGGGAACAGTCAAAATGAGATTAAATGAGACCCAGCAAGCTCAAATGTGGCTGAAGACCATGCTGCCTCTCCAGAATATGAGAACTGAATTAGGTGCTCAATCTCTATTCTGTCACATGGAGTTTCATCACATCCCCAACAACCACTTCTAATCACATAAACCTCCTGAACTAAGTTCCATGGCTATTTCTCATCTTGGAATTCAGCTAAGATTTGCAGGCAGTTTGGACATGCTGGTTTGTTCCCAGTGAGCTGAAGATTGATCTGGCTGTTAGCACTGAGAATTGCTTTAGGTCTGTGTGTCTTAGGCAGGAGCAGAAGCCATGGCCAATTTTGCTGAAGGAAGGTCCAGAGAGTGTCGTCAGCTTTAGAATCAAAGCTTTAGAATTCTTCAATGCAGAGTGTTGAATTCATGATTTCTGGGCAGCAGCTGGTCCTGATGTGAGCAATATGTGGGATTGAATATAGAAATATAATACCAATGTAAGCAGGGAAAAAAAAAAAGGGTCACCTCCCAAAACTTTGTCATTTGCTACAATTTTTTTTTTTTTTTGTGAGCACGTTCTGTGCTACACAAACCAAATAATTATATCTGGAAACCACATTCTACTCAAGTACAGACATCAACAGTGTCTGCCTTGATGCCATGCAGACCCTTCCTGACTTTCCAGGCTTCTGGTGCTGAGCAGAGACATGTACACAATTTTGTCTGATCTTTATAATGCTACTGTAGAGGATGAGCTGGTTCCTTAGCCAGTGGCAGATGCAGTACACAGTTTTGTCTGATCTTTATAATGCTACTGTAGAGGATGAGCTGGTTCCTTAGCCAGTGGCAGATGCAGTACCTCCAATTCCGTGGGCAGTTACAGTGACTTGAAAAAATTGATCATTTGATCACACACCAAATGTGAACTCTTAACTGATTCCTTTTCCTAAGCTAATGGTGTATTGTTCCTCTGTGAAATTAAATGAGACAATGAAGCCTGGACTTCTTCAGAATATGGACCTTATATTTTCTTTTCTCTGTTACTCTGCACTATACTCTGGTATGAAACAAATTGATACTGGAATTACTTTTTTTTGGTTATTATTCTAAAAAAAGGTTGGGTTGAATGTTGTGGATAGCTTGCATTGGAGGGAACAATGATACAATAATGGTTTATGATGGAAAAACAAGGTGATACAAAGAAACATAGCAACCCGCTGTTTACACAGCTATTAAAATGTTATAGGGATCAAGAAAAACTAATGTAAAACATTTAGCATGGGAGGAAGCAAGCAGGATGGGTTAATGCACTTAGTGAAGCTGCTTTAGAAAGCAGTGACAGACAGAATCAGAGCTGGATGGGAAATCCTACCTCTAATTGATGGTCAGCTGCAACAAAGGAAAAGGTCAACAGTTTGCTCCATCAGTGCAGCAGAGGACACGTGACAGAAGAGCAACCTTTAATCAAAGCATGGCTGGATCTCACCTCCCAAACACAGCAGTGTGATTCACATAACAGGGCTACTTTTTATTAAGGTTGCCAGTGCCAACCTGGTATGCAGTGCATCACCTGATCTCCAGCTGGCTCAAGAGCTGAGAGCAGTTTAATTCTCGTTTGTATCTGTGTAGACATATCCTTTATATCTGTGGTCTCCGAAACACAGGCTTGTTACCCTGTGATTCTGTGAGGGTTTGTTCTGCTTGTTACCATATGTTTGTCCTGCTGATTTACACTGAAAACCCAAGGGCTTGTCCAATTTCTCGTTTGTGCAGCACACACTGAGGCTTTGATCCTGGTCAGAGGCTCTGCACTTAATAATTATGGGTACATCCACTGACACCATAATAAAATATTACAATATTAACATTCTTCATTTTTCCTCAGACATGCATGGAACATTTGTTATCTTGATGCCCCTCAGCCTGATACTGATGATTTTTGGAGGAATGACTGGATTCATCAGTATTCTTGCCAGAGCCTACCTACTGCTCCTAATGACAGGACTGCTTTTCCTTTTTGGAGGTACTCAACAAAACTCCTGGCCTAACTGTTTTAGATGACAAGAAGTTGTATCTGGGAAACATCACTTTGTTTCCCAGGGAATAAAAGGCAAGCAGGAATTTGCTTTCAGAATAATGCTGGTGTTCATTCACCTTGTGTCTGTCAGGGTGCTGATTCTGGAATAGAGCTACTTAGGAAAGGCAAATATTCCTCCTTGGGGAGTCAGCATTTGAACAATCTCTTTTCTGTGCCCATTAACACAAAAGATTTAATAACTTCTCAGCATGCTGCACAAATTCTTTACAGACAGGGTAATGGGGTGATGGAAAAGTGACCATGGAATTACTACATTGTAAGGTTGCACAGATTTTGTAACTATTAAGAAAACTGATGTTTTTATAAAGGCATTTGCATTGAGTTCCTGAAAAGTGTTTGTTACACATTCCTGGGTTAGTCTCACTGCTAGTTTTGATCTGGAGTGGTGTCCCCAAACTGTGGACCACAAGAGGAAACCCCCAAAAGTTATTTTAGTTGGAGCGTAACATTTCAATTTGGAGGTAGTAAAATGCTTTTACACTACTTTTTCTTTTTTCTGTATCCAAACCCACTGTCTTTTAGAAAGTAATTTATGAATTAAAAAACCTAAAAACATTCTGTCAAAGTAGGGAAACTGTATTTAAATCTGCATTTTCTGCTTCAAATAGATTTTCAGTGCTGTTTCACAATGTAACTTAAACCAGAAATTTTTCCTGACAGAAAAGGGGATCCTCAGAATTGGCTCTCATCAACTGCTCATACAGTCCTTTTTTAAGAAGAGAATGCTAAGAGATTGCTGGAAGCTGCTGTCTCAAAGCCTTGACTGAGCTTTTTAGTCTGAAATGCTGTAACACAGACCAACCATCCCCCATTATGATTTTCTCCCAAAAAGGAGAGCAAGTTCTAATTCCTCAGACCAGCAGAGAGCTGCATTCACTGAACAGGCTGGTGGAAAACTGCTTCAAATAGTCAGTTGAAAAATGAAAAGCTGTGAAGTGCCAAGCACGATTATCGCAGGGGCCTTTCTGAGCCATTTGGGGCCGCAAAGAGGGAAAGGAAAAACGGAGACAGTGTCAGGAGAGGGGTGCTTGAGGGCGTTCTGGGCATGCAGGTGGAGCAGCTTCCCAGGAGAACATGAACAGACTGTGGGCTGGCCTTTGGTTCAGACCAGCCCCTCGTCCTGCTCTGGCTGGAGGCACAGAACAGTCTTGTAGGTCACTCAAAATCACAAAGCTGAGTGTTAGATAGTTCTGTCACAGCAGAAAGAGATATTTGGGGATGCCATTCCAGATATGTGGGGTTTTTAAGCCCTCAGAACTGTTATGTTCCACATGTCAGGACATCCTATGTGTTTGTCCATTTTTTCGAAAGTGGAATCACAGGATTCAATGCACCTTGTTGAAAATGTCAACAAATCAATCATTTCCATTTCTGCTGACAAAAGGTATAAAGTGATTTTTTCCCCCCTCCTTGCAGAGGGCTAGAATAAGGTACAGGCATCATTGAATAGTTAAAATCAGGAATATGAGTATGAATTTGGACTGATGGATAACCCAATATTCTTTTGTCTTGGTTTGCCTCTAATCAAACATATATTTCTGGCAAAAAGGCAGACTCATGAAGACTTACTGTAATTTAACAGAAAGCTATACCAAAATTTTTTCCCTCAGAATAAAATAATACACTATTTTGTCCTGAAAGTGTTTCAGTATTTACTTTCCCTGGACTGCAGTCCTTTTATCCAGGGCCTTGTTACTGGATCTTTCTGCTGCTGATCCAGTAAAGGGTGATTTCCATCAGCACTTGTCCTTTGACTGACAGGCCTGCCAAGCTCAGGATGTAAAGTGTACCTGTTCCAGATGTGCCATTCCCTACATTTTCCACCTTTTGAACAGTCCTTTCATCCTGAACATCTGGCTCCTTGATAGAGTGCCCTTATTCATTTATTTTTTAGTCTGTCCCAAAGATGCCCTTGACTCAGGTATCTGGAAGTGATGGATAGCCATGACAGCACAATCCTTGGTGAGAGGTGACAGTGAAGACCAACAAATTTGCATTAAACTCTCAAAACTGACGATACTCAGAAAACATCCTCAATTCAGTGACCTGAAATACAGGAATCCGGGTCTCTGTGGGCTTTCTTGCAGACAGGAGACAACTGTACGTGGTGCTCAGTAGTGAGGAATCAGGAAGCTTCATAAACCAGTACTGAAAACAGAGATGCACATGCATTACATATCTGTAAAATATAGGACTTGGTTTTTCTTGTGGGAGGCTTGCTGCCAGACGTGATTCAGTCTTTAACAGTGGGAACACGTTATCTTCAATGGACACAAATAACCCTGCCTTCACTTCCCTCTCACCCTCATTCCCCAAGAACCAACCTCAGCTAGATTTCAAAGATAATCTGTAAATCTGGCCTGGCTAGAATAGGAAGGAGTGGCAAAGAGGCCCTAAGACATATCCAGTTGATTGTTTTCAATTTCTTCAATGGCTAAGTAGCTGAACATGTTTCTCTTTTCAGCTCTTGTTACCCTTACAGGGATCAGTGTCTATATTGCATATTCAGCTGCTGCCTTCCAAGAAGCTGTTTGCCTCCTGAGGAGCAAGGATCTCCTGGTGGAAATCGATATCAGGTTTGGCTGGTCCCTGGCACTAGTCTGGATCTCCTTTGTGGCAGAAGTGCTCACTGGGGCCATGTTCCTCCTGGCAGCAAGAGTGGTGGGTCTGAAACGGCAGCGTGAACAGGCTTTATGAGCAACAGGTGCCTTTGCAAGAACAGAGCCCTGCAGAGCCTGATAATTCGGATTACTTGGTCCATCTGGCCACTAGGGGTAATAAGAGTGGCAAGGCTGAGCATCTTGTCAGCTGTTGTAAGCCTTTTTCCTCACAGGTGGCTATAAAACACAAAGATTCTGGTAAATAAGTAAAACATTCCAGCTGTTGTCGATTAGGAGCCCCCTGTGTCCTTAGACAAAAGTGCATTGCAGTGTTTGTATGTCCAGAATTATTTCAGCTGGCAGCAATTCAGACATCTCCATTCATTGCTTAGAACAAGGCAGATCTCTTGCTTTCTTTTCTCTTTTCTGCTGTCTCAGCAAAGTGCCTCAGAGTACCTTGCAGGCCAGATTTTGGTTTCTCCTGAGAGTTCTAAGAAGGACGTGGACCTGTTGGAGTGAGTCCAGAGGAGCCCATGAAGATTCTCAGAGGACTCAGCACCTCTGCTCTGGAGATGGACTGAGAGAGCTGGGGCTGTTCAGCCTGGAGAAGAGAAGGGTCTGGGGAGACCTTAAAGCCCCTCCCAACACCTAAAGGGGCTTCAGGAGAGCCAGAGAGGGACTTTGGACAGGGGCCTGGTGGTTGGAACTAGATGATATTTCACATCCTTTTCAACCCAAACCATTCCAGGATCCTGCAATCCAGCAGATGGTAACGGCTGTGATGCTGAAGTTCTCGAGTGCAGTGCAGTGGTGAGTGCGCTGCAAGAGAAACATACAGTTGTTTTCCAGATGTTTTAACTGCTGGAGACAGCCCCAATCTCTCAATGATCAGGCTACATACTTCTCTCCTTCAGCTTATTACTAACAACTTATTCAACTCTGCAATGCAGAAGATGTATCTGATGTATTTTCCAGTTTTTACTTTGAAGTTTTGATGATCGATGCTTCTTTTTCATGAAGTTTGTGCAAATGCTTTGCACTAGAATGTTTATATTAAATGTTAGAATCTTGTGCTGAAAGTGCTGAGTAAACTGAACATGCAGGACACATGAATTTCATTTTGGGTGCCAAGCATTCTAGTTTTTCCTCTGGGTCGTAGCATCTAAGAGAACATTTACTTCAGTGCTCACTGAAGTTACTGAAGAAATTCCTCGACTGCTGTGCTGAATAGACTGGAGTGTGATAACAGCTTCGCTACATTTCTGTTAGATCACACATTTCTGGAGGCCCTCAGCACACTGCAGTGCAGGACTGTGACTCAGGAGCTGTGTCAGGCACTCTCTGTCATTGGGCAAGTCCCTTGTACTTTCTCCAGCAGCACAAAGGGCATCATTCACCTACCTCAGTTAAACACCAGAACAATTTTATCAATGTGTCCTGTGTTAAATATTGCACATTCACTCTTAGTGAGCTCAGCTCTAGTCTTAGTCCCAAAATACCAATTCTTCTATGAAAAAATACTGACAGGGAGCTCCTGAGAGCTGACAGTCTTTGGAGAGAGCAGGGAGCATTTTAATGCCATGTTGTGAATGGAGAACTGAGCCAGCAAACTTGTCCAAGGTCACATGAAACCAGAGTTTCTGAATCCTGGACTAAGACCTTTCTTGTAAGATCTTGCTTGTTATCAGAATTAAATAAGGCTCAAAATCCTGAATGGATTGAGCAGTAGAAATTCTTTGACTAGCCAGTATAATTTTGTAATTCTTAGTTGCTCCTACATTGGTTTTCAGGTATTTTCCATGTTGCCTTATGTTGGGACCATGTAATTGAGTCATTTTACAAGTTAAAGCATACCAAATCAGCTCTATAAGAAGTGTAAGAAAAAATCCTTTGTAGTCAAAATTCCATGTGCTTAAGTGAATTATGTAAAATGTAATTCTCTGTTTTGGTGCTGGTGAAACTACTTAAAATGCAATTTGTATAATGTTACCCAGACGTTACTGTAAGGTGTAAAATATCATCTGAGTTATTTTTGAATATTTGTTACAGATATAATTTTGAAGTGGTTTTGAGTGTTATAAAATAAAATGACATCTCTGAGTGGGAATAATTTATTGTGACATGAAAGAACTAAGATATTTATTTTTCTTTAACATTTTCTGCACATTTATTCTACTGATTTTTATGATGCTTTTGAAGTTCTTGTGTCAGATGTGGTAGGTATTAAAAAGATTTTTACACAGCTACAATATAAAATACTCAAGTGATCAAATCTAATTAGAAAGCCAATGAATCTGTTATTGAATTAGAACAATTCTCATTTCCATGGCTCTCCTAAATTTCTCATTCTCGCTTCCTGCAATATCTGGCACAATGGTAATAAAGAGATCTTCTGCTCCTGAATGTTTGCATAACCCCAGAATTTCTCTGAAATTCCTTCTGAATACAAAGAACAAAAGATGGTTTGGAATAGTCAAATTAGCATTGAACGTTTTGAAAAATTATACTGGGAAGAGGAAACATCCTAGAAAGGACTTTATGTAATTTGAAACAAATGACCTTATCAGCATCTCCATCTGACTGAAATTAATGTTTATTTAATACCATGTTCTTTGCTGTGTTAGGCCCAAAATACTTTACTGAGATGAGGACAGAGACTACTCCCATTACTTTCTGGTGAATTGCAAACTCATGGGTAATTTGCCACATCTAAAGTGAAGAAAAACAGATGTGCAGAGCAGAGCAGCACTGTCTGAGGGGGCCCACAGCTCCTGCCCAACACCAGGCACTCCTTAAGGGCTTCCTAGGAGGGGTGGCAGAGAAGGAGAGGGGAGGTCAGAAGAATCCTTGAGTGTGAAAATCGTGGAGATACACAAGACATTTAGAGGCCACGCTGGTGAATGCAATGCAGACATGAAACCGCAAGGATTCGGTGTGTCTGTGCTGTCCCCGAGCTGGCTGCTGCAGAGCAGTCTCTGTGTCCCCGCCTCTGGTTTGGACACAGCTGCAGCTAAAGGAGCCCCGGGCATTTGTTACCAGTGATCCACAGCCGGTAGTTCCTGTGGGAATGCCAGTCAAAGTCACTCATTCACACCCAACTGGACAGGGCACCGAAAATCTAAGTTTGGGTCAAGATAAGGACAGGGAGAAGGGACTCACCAATTACTGTCACGGGCAAAACAGACTCAAACTTGAGGAAATTAGTTTAATTTATTAGCAATCGGTATAGGAGAATGAGAAATAAACCTGAATCTTAAAAACGCCTTCTCCCCAGTCCTCCCTTCTTTCCAGGCTGAACTTTACGCAATTCTCTACCTCCTGCCCCCTGAATGGCACGGTGGGACAAGGAATGGGGGTTCAGTCTGGTCAGCACACCTTGCTTGTGAAGCATTTTCCTCCTCAGGGAGTGGACTCCTCACACTGCCCCCCTACCCCAGCATGGGGTCCCTCCCAAAGGACACAGCCTTCCACGAACTTCTCCAACGTGGGTTCTTCCTGTGGGCTGCAGTTCTTCACAAACTGCTCCAGCCCTTCCAGAGGCTGCAGTCCTTCAGGGACAGGCTGCTCCAGCCTGGGTTCCCTGCAGCGTCACAAANGCTGGTCCCCAGCCCCAAATCTGCCATCCCGGGGCGCTGCCCGGCCCTGCTGGGCTGGGCCCGGCTGGAGCCGCTGGCCTTGGCTCTGCTGGGCATGGGGGAGCTTCTGGCAGCTTCCCACAGAAACCCCGCTGCAGCCCCTGCCACCAAAACCTTGCCATGTAATATATATGTGTAATATATATGTATAATAACAATACAGATTTACTCTCTGAGTCACAGGTAGTTCACAGTTTCCTCCTTCCAAATGGAGAAGCAATTCAGGTTGGAGACCAAACAATTTTATCACTTGTTTGCATTGTTTCGCAAATGAAATTCAATGGTCTCAACTATTTAAAGTGGAAAACCAAAACCTGAAGAAATTTGAGCCTCCTTCATGAATAGAGAAGTCCTTTTCTCTGGTTCCTTTTGTAAATTCCTTCCAGTGAAGCAGTGTCTAGTAAGCCAAGATATATCAATAAAAAACCATGTCCCCTTGCTTCCTAACTATCATTTCCATATTAACAGACTTAATTGCCCAGTCTCAGGATGGAAAACGTTAGAATAAATGCTCTGGCTTTGTGTTAGAGAGTCAAGCCATCCCAGAGTTGATATAACCATACTCAAGAGCAATTCCCTGGTGCTTCTAAGTGGGCACAGCTGTTTGCACAGCAATGGTGAGCTCACAGGAATTTGGCCAGGTGTTCTTAAAGGCCAGCAGAAACTACTTCGAAGACCAGGTTCTGTCCAGAGTTTTAGCTACCCTGGTTACAGGTCTTCAATTACTAAATTACATTCTAGTTAAGTTGCAAAGACTACGTCTTTTTCTGTTACTATTATAGTGCTGTTTGCAGTGGCTTTCTCTGCTTTACACATCAGCTGTAAGCCCAGTGAAGCCCCCAGACTTCCCCGTCCCTTTTGGCCAGTGTTTCCAGCAGCCATGTCCCTGCAAGGCCCAATTTTGGGTGCTCACAGTTTGTCCTGCGGGGTCACATCCCACTGTGGCGTTTGTACCGGCACGGATCAGCGGGAGCACTCTCAGCTGAGAGGCCTTTACTCTCTGGCAGGGTTTGCCCAGAACAGCGGTCTGTGCTGACATCTCATGGCTGCGCTGAGAGCTGGGCTCTGTTTCACAGGAACTGCTCATTTCTGTGCCTGCAGCTCCCGCAGGGCAGCCAGGCAGGCCCAGCCACCGGGGCTTTATGAAAGGCAGTGGGGCTTGTGATCCAAAAGGGCTCCTCCAACCTAAACTCTTCTGGGATGCTGTACTAATTTTGTATGCTTTGAAGAGCAGGGGAGACTGTCATGCTCACTACAGCCTTGCTCCTGTATTTTATACCCAGGATGAGAGACTCTCATCTAGGAACTGCTGAATCCCAGTCAGCAACACCTCTGAGCTGCTGGCCATCTGGAATTAAAATGTCAGGTGTTGGAAAATGTGCTGTTAACCATCATCTTTTAAAAACCAAATAAACACAAAACGTTCTTAAAGGTTTTTATACTGCTGTTCTTAGGAGATATAGCCATTCCAATGATGGTTGTGTGATTTAGATTAACCAGCACAATTTTTTAATACATTTGTGGCATAAATGTTGAAATTTTTACTGGGAGCTAATAAAATTGAATATATGAGTATGCAAACAATAAAAAACTCTCAACCCCCCTAGCTTTATATCATGGCTTATTTCCATTAAAAATTATCATTATTTGTGAAAATATATTTTATCATTATCAAAAATAACAAATATATTAATAATATTATAATAATTATAATTATGACAACAATTATAATAATGTAATATTATTTTATTTTAATATATAATAATATGATACAATTGTATATATTATATAATTATATATAAAAAATAAAATAGTATATATGTTATAATATGTAATTATAATTATAGATAGATTTTCTAAGAATTGAACAATTAAACCTGACTTCAGGATTGGTCCAGAGAATCTAAGAGAAGTTCTGGAGGAAACAATGTGCTACATTTTATTGTGGCTCTTAATTTTTACCCTCTCTCCATATTTCTTTTTTTTGAGGAAAGTCAGGAAGCTGTGCTCCCAATATGAGCTGAGCAGCACCCTAGCATTACTGAATTTTGAAACAGTGCAACAACTGTCAAAGCAAGAGAGACCAAATCTAACCTCTCACATTCATGAGATTCAGTCTTCCTTTCCTAGTAACTGTGGCAGCATTATCCACTCCAGAGCTATGAAAATGTCTGTGCACAGACTCTTCAGACACAGCTGTAATTCCCTAAGCCCAATGGCTAGGGTAGAGCATCTCCTGAAAAAAAAGTGTTCTTAGCTGTGGTGCAGCATTGACTCGCTTGACTTACATGTTGGATGAGCAGTATTTGGGGATAATTCCTTCATCCCTGGACTGTGGTCCCCAGGCGGATGAGCAGCAGTTGGTTCAGAATCTGCAGCTATTGGAGGGAAAGGAAGAGGGAAGCAGTGCCATACCCTGCTGTAACTGAATTGGCACTGACAGATTGAAATCTCTTCTGTGTGACCAAGTTTCTCAGCCTACTGCTGAAGGAAACCCATCCTTGTGGTCTTACAGGAACCTTTCAGGTTCCATCAACACTGAGGACAAGGCACTAAAGTTAGTACTTGTCAAGCTGCCAGAAAGAAAGGGATATGGAACTTTAGGAAGGCAAGTTTTCATCAGTTAATGAGTTACTGCTTATCAGCCAAGCTGTCACAATTGAATGTATTTATGCTCCCAAGTCACCTCCCATCACTCTTGGATGTTAAAATGCATTCATTCAGCACAGCATCTCTCCAGCCTGGTCCTATTCACACAATGGCTCAAACTATTTAGTTTAATATTTCATTTGGAGTGGACCAGAGCTGATGAGCAGTGAAGTATTAAAAAGCACTTTAGTGCTGGTGGTAATCTGCTTGTTTGCAAGATTTCAAAGGCAGCTGAAAGACACCTTGGTTGGGGCTGAAGGGATGGGAGGCAGCTCCCTGAAGAGCTTTTGGCTCATAATTTTACCATTTTCATTTTTGCCAAGGACAAAGCAAACACTTGTCATGGAAGGCTGGGATCCTCTCAGTGTAATGCTCCCTAGGTGTTGAAAGGAATCTCTGTGCCAACAGCTGAAGAGCATTTGCTAATGGCTTGTGCTTCTGGACAACACATCTGGCTGCTGATGGGGCCAGCATATTTCTCCATCCAACCTGGCCTTCTCAAATATTTATCAGCTAATGTTCTATGTAATGCCTGTAGCATACAGAGAGGCTGAAATAAATTGCACTGTGGAGGAGTCTCTATTTTCACAGCCTTTTGGAACTGACTGCATCAGTGCTGTGAAAATCCTTTGGCATCATAAACCATTTATTGCCACAGTTCCCACTTGACTAGTATTACACAGTGAAACATTTAATTATGCAAAAAAAACCCAAACCAAAAACGCACCAAAAAGCCAAACAAAAGCGCCCACCATAAAAAAGAATTTTATAACTGTCAAGCAATATCCATAGATGGAACAAACTTTTTAGGACTTGCAATAACAAGTCTTTTGAGTTCTCTGTCTTTCTGTTTTTATGAACAGTACCTTCAGGCATGGCAACAGCTGTAGCCGGCAGACTTGGCAGCTTTATCTCCTTCTTATCTCTGGCAAAATTAATGGATGATAAGAGCCTTATTAGTCCCAAGGCACTTCTGCCAAATTGGAGAAATTCTACAAAAGTCGCCCAGATGCCCAGGTCTGTTTCCTTCAGTGACCAGACAGATCAGGCACCTACTGAATGCAGTGTGCAGTGAAAAAGTGTAAATATTTATTTTTCAAAACTCAAGAATAATGCAATATTTAATGAAAACAAAAGAAGAAAGAAACGAGTCCTTTCTCAGCCGATGAAAATCACAACATTCCCAATCTTGTCTTTTCAATTCAAACTCAGCTATTCATTGTTGAAGCACCTACTAGAATGTATGCAAGCCCCCAGGTGAGAGCACTTTCTGCTGGCAGTTTTGCTTGCTGCACCGGTGGCAGATCTCTCCTTCAATCACGCAGCCCCTGCCCACATGCATGCCCCGGGCCCGCTGCAGTCACCTGGGGGTGCCCAGCACCTGGCAGCAGGAGGGTTTGCTGCAGCTGTACCCGGCTGTCCTGAGGCATCCCTGCAAGAACAGCTGCCAACAGCTGTACAGGGACCTGCACCACTGGTGATCACATCCTGGGAGAGCTCTTCTGCCCAGCTGCTGTGCCTGGCTGTGGGAGGTGCTGGTACTAATCCAGCTGATCCACACCCTTGCTGGTTGGGCTGACTAACAGGAAGGGGACAGTGCAGTGTCTTCAGGGTCCTACTTTAGTGACCACTTGCTTGTCACATTAGCGTGCAGAGACACAGGACTGTAAGTCTGTGCAGGGCTGGCTTCCCTGAAAACAGGATTTGCTATTCCCCCTCAGGGGTGTCTGTGTGGGTAGGCAGGAACATTAGCAATATAAATGAGAAAAAAGTCTACGTCCCATACAGCTATCCAGTAGGAAAACCACTTTCCTGCTTCCAAGCCTCTCTTGGACACAGATCTGTCTTCAGAAATTCCGGGGCTCACTTTCCTGCTTTCCTGTTCACCAGAAAGTCCTTTCACTCCTCCTTGGCAATGATAGCAGTGCATGGGGACCCTCCTTCACCATAACAACTGGGCTATCATTCAAACTACCCTTGTCTTATCATTCAAACTGCCCTCTCTAACTTCAAGGGCCTCTTCCTACACACCATCCAGAGCTCATCAATCATTCCCTGAGCAATTCTACATTCTTTATTGGAGTAGTAACTCCCACACCCACTCCTTCTAGAGCTGCCTCTGCCATTTCATCTCTAAAAGCCCGATGAACCGTTTACTCACCCATTTGGAAAGAGAATTGTGTTGGATACAGGCAAGCCTTAGCCTTTTCTAAGACCAGCTCAGCCTGTGATTAACCCTGTCGTCGTGGATTTGCCTGGGGTGCAGTGCCCCAAGGAGTCCCAAAAATAACCCCACGGAGAGCAAACCTCTCACATAGTAAATCCCCTTGTAACTGCAGATTCCTTTGGAGTCTAGGTAACATGACAAGCATTAAACACTGAAGACTCTTAGAAAGCAGCATGTCTCTCCAAAACGACAAGTGCAACCCCAAAATCGTACTCAGCTACTATCTTTTTGACACAGGACTAACGGAATCTGTTTCTGTGCTTCATCACCTCTAATGGCAGTGCTCCTGCTCAACTGCCTCAAGCTGAAAAACTTACTTTACTCCCCGACCAAGTCATTCAAAGATTGAATAATTTTAATCAGATTTTCTTTTATTTTATGTGGAGACTTCAGCCTGCACTGTCAGCTTCAACCCATACGTACACTGCAAGTCAATACAAATATTTTCTGCAAATTTGGAAATTAGGTTAAAACGTGATTACCCTCTAAATAGCACTGTTACATGAGAGAGAAGCATACCGTATAAATTAGTGCTTGAAATGGGGTTTGCAACACACATAATCATAACTTGGCATTCCACCAGACTCATTTGTGAGCTGTTATCACGGCGTGGGGAGCCCGGCTTACCGGGAGCTGTTGTGTGTGAATGTAATTTTCGGCGGCGAAGCAGCCCCAGCGATGGATCACAGCCCTGCACTGCTGTGCTTTTCCCGAGCAGCCACTGCACGTCACTGTTGTTCCACACAAGAGAGCCCCGAGAGCCTCGCTCCTGGAGCGCCCAGCAGGACTGGGACAGTCTCTTTGCCTTGTCTCCCAAGGGAAGAAAACTGCTGCACACCAAGGGATGAAGCCAAGCGGGAGTTTTTTCTGCCCCCAGAGAGGAGGCTATTCATACATGTTGCTATTCCCTTTCTCCTTTGCCTGTACAGAAAAAAATCCATCCACCTTTTTTTTTTTCCTTAAAGGTATAAAAAAAGAGTGGTCACTAGCCAGGGGTCACAGATCCTGTGGGAATGGCCAGCTCTCCCTGGGAAATGTGGCAGGGCACTCTTGATGCCCAAGTCCTGCAGCAATGACACTGTACCCTGCTCATGGTGTTTCTGTGGGGGCTGAGACAAAGGCACGAAGTGCTCAGAGATAACTGCAAGAGCAGTATCATGTTCTTCTTAGATTTGGAGCATTTATTCCTTTTAGGAAAAGGGGAGATTTTGGAGTGTTATGTTGTGATTTTAGAAACAAAGAGCTCGCAAGTTTGGCAGAACTGTAGAGCCAGAAGGTTGAAAGGTGTTTTTGGAGAAACATGACACTCCAGGAAATCTTTGTCATCAGCTATGTCAGGTCACATAAGCTGTGTAGCACTGAGCACCCCCTTCCAGTACCTGCCACTAAAAGTACAGACATATTTCCAGTTCTCCACAGCTTTTCCCCAAGTTTTCAGCAATTCCCACATAGTCTGGAAATTATTTATCAAGTACAGACTTTCTGTGGCACTCAGCACTCTGAAAACAGTAATTCCCCATCTATGGGTGTTCATACTGTGCTTCCAATGCACCAGTGACTGCTGCACTGACCAGATCCTCCTGCTGCAGCCTGGCTGGACTCTGCTGGCAGGGCAATTTGTCACCTGGCTGGCAGTCCACGGGCCCGGGGTCAGAAGGAGGAAGCCACACATCATCTGCAGGTGACACCGAGGTGCTGTGTGTACATTCTCAAGCCAGGTTTACTCATCGAACCCCAGTTCCAGCGCCCCAGCTGAGGGACCCATTGCAGTGTGGAGTGGCTGTGTTCCTGCCAGGTTTGTGTGGTGCATGATGACTCCCGTGCCACTGCGCTTTTCCTGATATTGCTGCCCTGATTTGTGATGATAACAGTTATTTCACAGATGCTTTCCCGCATCCCCAGTCTGCAGAAGAGATAAAATCTGAGAAAAGCATTCTGCTCTCCTTCCCTAGGGCCCCACTCAAGGTAGTAGGACTCAGATGCCAACTTCGTAATGTTGAGCCCTGGCAATTCTCATCCTGCACTGATACAGAAATACCTGCACTTCTCTGGCTGTATGAAGAAGCTGAGACTCTGCATGCTCAACCTGCAGATCCTGTGCCACAGAAATGAAGAAAATTCCAAAAAGAAAATAGCCTGCTACCTCCAGCCATAATCTTAATCCTCTGAGAGGCCAAAAATCAGGCCAGAATTCCTCCTGCAGCACAAGAACAAGGAGTTTTGTTTCTGAGGTTACGAAACCAATGTTTATTTCATAAGCCCAGATCCACAAACATGAGAGGAGATCATACTGCCAGAGGGAAGGAAACCCTTTCCTGAAGCAAATGGCTGGGCTGTAACACTGCATCCTGCTGAGACAGGGATGATCTATAACGGAGAAGGCACACACGGCTGGGCAATCAAAACGCTTGCCTCAAGATTGCCGAGCTGAGTGAAGGACTGAAAAGGCACAGAAGCGAATCAAAGTCCAGAACTGAAGGCAGAGGATTGAAAATGTCCGTCCTTCTTCAGGCATTGTGAGAAAATATCTTTACCTTTGCTCGCAGTTTTTGTTCTGCAGGGGTGTGCCCCTCCTGTGCTGCCCAGGGAGGTGTCCTGGCAGATGTCCTGCTCTCGCTCACGCAGCATCGGGGTGATCCCTGCTGCTGCACTGCCCCCAGCACTCTTGGCCTGCAGCTGCTTTCTTCCCCACAAATAACAGATGAAAGAAATCTGACAAAAACCACGGGCCAGATTCTCCTCTCAGGCAAAAGCCTTGGCAGGGAAAGTGGGGCCTTGGGGAGCCACAGATGCTGCATAATAAAGTCCTGATGCCCTCTGGCTCCTGAGCCTGACTGACTGCAGGTCCATCCTGGGCAAGGGAAGAGCTGTGCTTTGCCTTGTCCACTGGCTGAGCTGAGAATTAGCATTTAAACCAGTAATACCTGATTTTATGGGACAAGAATCACCAGCAGAGGCTTTGCTGGTGAAGTTTCTAGCAAGGCAGCTCTGAACAGCTTCAAGTTCTTTGTGTGACTAGCAACCTCCTGGATGGCTGGAGCCAGAGAAGCCAAGTCTGGTCTTTACCTGACACCATAAATTGTTGTTGTCTGTATAATTGCAAGATTTATTTTTCTTTTGTTTGCTATAAAAGCCCGAATGGAACCTTGAGGGTCTCTTTGCAGATCCAATTACCTAAAGCTCTTCAGCGTGCATGCTTGTAGGTCCAGCTTTGTGTTATTTAGAGGTTTTTTTTCTTGTTGTTTTATGTTTAATGTGTTTGCTGTCTTGATGGCTCTGTCAATATACATTCTGTGCTGAAAAAGTTAAGTGTCAATATATATTTAAAAAGAAAAGGGGGGTGGGGAGAGGTGCCTAAAATACCCATCCAGAGTTTGGAAATGGAAGGCAAATTGCAGGTTTGTCAATAGCGTGTTTGGGAGCCTTTTAAGTAGTGAATCACTTGATGCTAGCTATTGTAAATATTGGTTTAAAGGTGCTATGAAATTGATAGTGCACAGTTAAACCTTCCTCCAAATACTGATCTATTTATACTGCCTCACTTAGCATCAGATCCAAAGACCACTGAAGGTAACAGGAGTCTTTACCAAGTCATTCACAAGCACAGTGTAGTTTCAGCAAATTCACATAATCCTTGGGTGGGAGCGTTTTCTTACAGATTTTGTTAAATTAGGCAAACTATTCTCCAGAATGTGCCTTTTTATTTTTTTTAATGTAACGGGAGGAAAAAATGGTTTAGAGTGACATTCAGAGAAGTGTATTACTCTCTAGCTTAGCTTTTCCTGCTGTAAGGTTAGACCCTGAAAACAATATTCAACTCCCAGCACAAATCATTGCGTGGGGCTGAGGTCTGAATCCTGAGCAGACCTGGGCTCAAAATTATTTTGAATAGCAATTGGGTGAAGTTTGCTGTGTCTGCAGAGTCCTTCACTGAATGCTGGATCTGATCAAAGTGAAACATTTGAGTTGTGATGCCAAAACTGTGAACCTGAAAAATGATTAATGTAACTTCTAGCCAGTCCAAGCTCATCTCTGCAAAATTTGAGGGAATTCTTTGCCTCACTGACCCTTGTCTCTACAGAATCTAATTTTATCTTCTCAGAGGCATGTAATTATCTCAAAATCTGTATATTAGATTAAATCCTAATTTAGAAGTAATGAATTATTATTGATGCCTAGATTCCACAAAAAGGCTTAACATCATCAGCACAGCCATGTCTGCCAAATATTTAAGGGATGAATATGGAAGAGTCTGGCCAGCACTGTACTAGCACTGGCTTCTGGACTTTGTTTTTTGTTTCCATGGATGTGGGCTCGACATTTCTGAGTCTGAATTTTAGCTTGCTAACTATTGCTAGCTCTTTTCCCAAGGGAAAGCTGTCAAGTTTTCTCTTTTCAAAACATCTCTCTCCGTTTCTCAGCACAGGTTCAGTAAACAGTGTTCCCTTTGCCATAACAACGGTCCCCAGGGGTTGTTTCCTATTATTTCACCAATGGAGGGCATTGTCAGTGCCATGGACCAATAATAGACCTTTTTGCATGGCATGTTCTAAAAGAAACTGTTGGAACTGTAAATAAAACCTTCTTTCTCTTCTGACAACTCTATGGAGTCGACCTATTTTCACGTCCTACCGTGACACATGGAGATATCTAAGTGGAAGAAATGTTTTAATGCAAGGTGAGCACCTGAAAACCTGATGAATAAATGTGAATTCAGGCTCCACAAAGGTAAATCAGAGTTTTGCTGTTGTTGGCCTGAATGGAACTGGCTTATGTAGCTTTGGAGGTCCTTGAATGAAAATCCATTCTCAGCCTTGCAAAGTCAAGCATTTAATTCAGCCCAACCCTTATGACACCACAATTCTTGCCTGGAGTCTGAGTATACCTGAACTCCACATGGAGAAAGGAATTAATGAGGAAGAAAATCCAACAGGAGAGTTATTCATGCTCACTTGCTTTTGGTGTAGCTGTCTGATGTTAGCACATCTGCATTTTCACCCTTGTCTCCCCACTTTCCCCCCCATCATTTTCCCAGGGAATAAAGTGAAAGAATTCTGCTGTGGGCAAGTCTGGAACCTGTCTGGTTCTTCACCTGTGGTTTCCATCAGAGAGGAAGCCGTGATGAAGGGGACAGGGCCCTTAGGAGGCTGGGAGGTGAGATGGCAGCTGGAGAAGGAAATGGCAGGTCTGGAATTACCTGCTCCCCTGGAAGAGGTGTCAGCACTCGCGGGTCAGGAAACGCCCAAAAGTTTCAGTGCTGCAGGCAGAGCTGAGAGGGGAAGACGTGCTTGCAAAAGGGCATCTTCACTCAGTTATGTAGTGCGTGTGCTGTGCTAAATGTCCTTAAATCCCCGTGGTAATGCAGCCGTCTGTCACGATAAATAGCAAATGACTGTTGTCTCCTCTGGGACCACAGCTATCATGCTTCCAAATAGGAGTCCTCCTGCTCCGTGCTGAGGTGTAAGAACCCACACACCTACTGTAAGTTCTGGGGGCGATCGCTGGAACACGCGTAATTTAACCTGAAGTCTTAGATTGCTTCCATTTACTCAGTTTTGCATAAAAGCAGTAATGACACTTTCAAAATCCCCAGCAGCCTGCTCCTCTCAGCTATTCTGTGTTTAAAAACACCTGATAGGTAACAAGTGCTGGTGTGTTAGGACTGAAAAATGTTATTATTTGTCTATCTTTCCACTCTACTTCTTGTCCCCTTGTTTCCAGGGACATTCTTATTTCAGATTTTCCCCTGAGTAAAGATACAATTGAAAATCCCTCATTGTGCCATTTTTGGGATTGGTAGGAGTATAGGAAAGTGGATAGATCAGCTGAGAAGTGAGGAATCTAGCAGATTATGTACATACATTATGTTTTAAAAATGAGTAGCAGCTCACCCTCTTAGTTTTAAAATGTTCATGTATATTTCTGGAAAAAAGGATAGCAGAACATCTAATAATAGAGAAGGATTTTGCAAGCCAACACACTCAGTGTCTGTAAAGAATTTTACAAACATGAGCATAACTATTCTTGATGACTCATCTGTAAGTAACTATCATTATTACTTTTCTTCTGATGGGGAAAGTGGCATCCAGAGAGACCAAGAAACTCAAATAAGCAGCAGGTGTTAAGACAAAAAAAAGACTAGTAAATGATCTTGTTACCTCAGTTCAGTGCCTGAAATTATTGGAATAATAACACACCAAAAATTCCAGGATCATGTTTCACACTGAAATACACAGAACAAGAACACCCCAAGGAGAATTGAAATAATTTAATTCAGAGGCTGCAAAGAACACTGAAGTTTTTTGAGATGATCACAATTCTCAGACCAGGCTCAGTTGTAACAAAACCTCTAGCAACCCTCCAAAAGCTAACATGCTTCCCCACTGCAGTATGCATGCCCACTTACACCACAGTTTCTTTCACACGTAAACCAATATTTCTCTCCTAGACCTGGGAACAGAATTCAGGAATGTAGATGCCTGTTGCCTCCTTGCTGTTTTCCAAAGAGGTGCTTAAGCCCACAAAGTAGAACATACTGAGTTCCATGGTTTTGAAGTAGTCTTTTAGAAAGGCAAAATCTGCTAGATTAATTCCTACATTACTGACCACTGAACTATTGCATACTTTGAAAGGCCCATGAGAAGGCTGCCACCCAGCTGAAAGCTGAATTTTGTGGTGAGTTTGGTGAAGGACAAAACAGGTCTTACAAGAAGGTGGTAAAAGCTTCTCTGGCCCGAAGAGATCTCAGATTAAGCTATTTATCCACATCTTTATTCTTAATATAAATTATTTTCCTCTGGAGTTTTGAGCTCTAGAATCTCATCCTATATAGCAATCCTAGGTAACAGTCACAAACTGTATTGCTATTATATAATAATATCAATATAATTTATATAATATATGCAATATATATGCAGCTCCTCAAGGGAAAGGCCAAGACCTACTGTGTTCCTCTTCCTCAATTAGAGAAGCGAAAAATGGTTTTCTTCTGGCTAGAGGTCTAGCATGCCCACTGTCATACTCATCTCAGACAGCCACACAAACCATAGTGGAACCTTAACAAGGCTGTCCTTCCCACTAACTGCCTCCAGGATGGCATTTCCCAAATCATGCCTTCACCATTTATGAAAGGACTTTTGTCTGTTGTTGCATGGAATCTCTGAGCTTTTGCTTCCTCCTCATACTTGCTGCACTGCCATGGTTTCGTCTGGGGTCTGTTTCTAATTTCAGTTTGTGGTTTAGCTCTTCATGTTCTTTCAGGTAATTTTGCTCTGCTGTTAGAAAACAAGCAGATGCTTCTTGGCCCTGCAGAAATGTTGGTGCTGCTCTAACCCCAGCTAAGCCTGCTGGTCCCTGCCATTCCCTGGAGAATGATGCTTCTGTTAGCCAAGTCCTTCCAAGTGCCAGCATTAATCTCTTCCTTTTCAGAGCTACTGACTAGCAGCCTTTGTTCATTCTCTGGGCTCAGCACTGCTCTGTAACTTTCCAACATCTGGTTACATTTCTCCAGCCTGACACTGCTGTTTAACCCAGCTGCTTGGATTTCACTGAGCTGGAACTGAGCTGGTCACTGGCTTATTAACACAGCTGAAAATATGGCAGTGGAATGGCTGAGAGGCTTCTTCAGCAAGGCACATGTGCTGGCAATCCTCAGATTTCTTCCCAGGTCCATATAGCTCAGGAAAGGCTTTGGAGGAGGACTGTGCTTTCCTGTAAGGTCTGGGGAGCAGCAGGCAGCAGAGAGGGGCCACAGACTGTACCCAGGTTTTTTTCCTGACCACAGAGGCTGTCAGCTCTGCCTGAATCGTCTCAGGCTTCTGAAAACATCTCATTTACAAGGGGCGTGCTGAGAGGCTTCACAGGGGTATTAGCACAGTCAGTTCCATTACAAGAACATGACATCTGTCTTTCCCTCCCATGTCCTCCTTGCCTGTCTGCTGATCACTCAAACTCTGCCGAACCACTTTCTATTTTCAGCTTTTCCCATTATTTTTGCACACATCTACCACCTCCTGTCCTGTTCTCATCCCAGTTGCTTTCACTTTCTGTGGCATCTTTCCCCACTCCCTTTCACTGCTACACCTGTGTTTAATTGTTCTTATTCTTTTCTTATGAAATCCTAATTCTCCCTTTGCTTCGCATTTGCTCTTCCTCACTTCTATTATAATTTATCAGGTTTCGAACTACGTAGGTCTTAAAACAATTACAAAAGGGATTAAATTATATTCATATTATGATTAAACTCAGATGAAACCCGAATATAGGAATGTTTGAATTAAAGTGGCTGAACAATTGCATTAAAATGGACCAGTTGCGTCTCAAAGCACTGCTGCAGTTTGGCAAGGGTGACCGTGCCAAAAGATCATGTGTGAGTTAGTACACATGCATGTGTGCACCATGAAATAAACGCCATGCAGCTGACTGTTAAACTGATGAGTTTAAGACATTTTTCAAAGGTTTCTGGCACACTGAAATATCCACACAGGCAACTATTCCCATCTGTGTGCTGGCTGGAAGCTGCACTGCTGCTGTGTGGGCCTTTGAAAGCAGGAGGTCTGTCATGTGCAAGAGAGGTGATTTTTTATTTTTGTAGTTCTGCTTTGCTTGTCAGAGTTAATTAATTTAAAAATAGGCCAATTTATAATGTTTCAGAATACCACAGCCCATTTTAGAATTGAAGCAGGCTTGATTTTCCAGTTAGCTGCAATTACTGGTAAAGGCAAGGCAGAATGCCTCAGAGAATGACCTCCTATAATTCTTCACAGGTGCCAAAACACATGGTCAGATGCTAAAATCATTGCAAGAGGCACAAACATGAGTGTTATTCAATGTCTTATTTTAATGGGTAAGAACTGTTTCTGTCCTTTAAAACACGGTGACAACCACTCATTTTCCTTTTCTTGTTCACTGAGCATTGGGTTTATTGCAGCCTGTGCGGAGGATACGTTACTGTGAGCACAGGGCTGGGCAGATGTGTGCAGCAGTGATCTTCTGAAGGGCTCAAGCCATTGTTTAGCTTCTTGTTCACTATTACTTATCTCTCTTTTGCATATCTCTCAAAATCCCCAGTTTTTGATCCTCCAAAACCAAAGAGAAGCATCCAGTCTAATTTCATAAACCTTCAAAACCTGGACCCAAAAGCACTGGGATGAGGTGTGGCCAGAAAAGACTTTGTTAATTATGTAGATAAGACAAAACAAACTCCACCACTCCTTGTTTAGTTTGGCAGATGCTGGTTTCCAGAGTCATTGTCAGGGACATAATAGGTCTAGATTCTCATGTATTTTCTCTCAAAGAACCTTTCTAGATATTTCATGTTGATTTCCCCTTATGCATAAGCAGTTATACAGTTGACTTGACTCTAATGTCTATATAAATTTTGGTACATTTTTAATTAGCAGATAGCTAATTAATGTGGTATAAGGTTATCTTGTTAAATGTTAATTGAATATGTAAACATTCTTTACAAGTTAATATTCAGAGGAAAAATATGTAATATGCATTTGTTGCCTGTGTCATTCTGAATTAATTACATGACAACCAGATTTATCCCTTCCCAACTTGAGAACCCTCAATAAGTACTCTTTTAAGAATCAATTGATACTTAATTAATATGTACCGGCTGTCCTATTTAATTTAAATTAGTTTTTTCAACAAGTTACAGCACTGCTGAAAGACACGGCAGTCCCCCAGTGGCACAGAGCATTTTCTGCTGAGAGCACACGAGGGTGCTGTGAGAAAAGGCTTGATGCTGCCAGGCCCGATTCCCTGACTGGGCACACAGCCTCCTCCTGCCTTCTCATCAAAACCAAGAACTGCCCACACAGGAATCTTTATGAAAGTTGCATGTGCTGTATCTCATTCTGTGGGGCTTCCCATTGCTCGGGGCCGTGCCGCAGCTCCCCACCTGCACCGTGCTTCTTACACGAGATGATGAGGTCAGGAACCTTCTCCCCGGTCAGGTGGGGAGCCAGGGCCACATTCCTGCACTCCCCTTTCGTGTCCTTCATAACCTGCCATGATGAGATACACGAAGATTTAGCTCATTGTTTCAGAGCGCTGATATTCCCAGCTACAGGAGAACAGCGTGATTGAGTCCCCCAGGGCCTGAATGCTGGGATGGATGCATGGCAGCAGTGTTCACGTGTAATTTATTGTGTGTATGAAATCCTTAACATCAGCAAAATGTCGCAGAGTTTGCCTTTCCTTTCGTCACACAATGAGGCTGTTAATGGATAAGGAGCGTCTCTGGTGCTGCAGTTTAACACATTCTGTGCCCAAGCAGTAGCCACAGGAACCTGACTGAACAGCTTTTCTTCTGCCCTGACACAGATCCCTTCTTCTGCACTTTCACTGCAAAGGATTTTGGGTTTAATTTTGGGGTGGTTAAATCTCCAGCTACCCCTGAGCATTTTATAAATAACAAAGAAGTGTCACCACACCCGGTGCTGGAAGCGTTGCAGGTGGATTGGATGAAAGACAGAGGGAAAGCCTCTTGCCCAAAGCCATAATGTGCTAGAATAGCAGCTCCCAAGAGCTCTGACTGTCAGCTTCTCCCTGTAAACAGGAGATCACACCTCCTTTCTCAGGTAACTGCACTTCCCGACCTCTTTCTGGACAGGTGATCTGTCACAATAATAAGAATAAACCCCCTGGAATTCAGACTGGACCCTGTAAGCGGCGGCCTGGTCTGGCTCTCCGAGGGCAACGCAAAAGATCCCTGTTAGCCTTCCGTGGCATCAGAATGACGAATGGGGAGAATTAAAGGCTCTGCTTTTCATAGGTGCTTAGACCTGGAGCCTGCCGGTAACTTCAGGAGGAGTTTTAAACCCTTAACCTTTCTAAAGGCGCATGTGAAGGCTTGCCCAAGGTCACACCGGCAGCCTTTTGCAGTGCTATGGCAGCGGTAAATTTGGCCAATTGTCTTGTCTCTCAGTTTGCTGCTGTTACTAAATTTTTCTTTAAGGAGGTTTGCCCCATTTGTTGCAGCTGAAAAAGCTGTTCTTACAGCTTGAAGCAGCTGAGAGAATCTGAATACATTGTACTGTGATCATTAAATACCAGTTTTCTACTGGATATAAGCAGAACACCTATTTTTAGTTAAAAAGCTGCTGTTAGGTTACACAATATCTTTTATGGCTGAAGTAATGCAGCAAGCTGGCACAAACCAAATGGTACTTGACTGTTTGCAAATTGAGCATCAACAGGAACAGCAGGTGGTCACTCAGCTCGAGACTTCCATGTTACAACAATAGCTGCAGTAATAATGGTAAATAAATAGCACCCAGCAACCCATGTGCTTTATCACGGGGGCTTGGAATGCTGCAGGCCCACTTTTGCAAGTCACTTCAGACAATTATTGCTGCAGCTTTATTTTTATCATCGCTTTATCCATTTTTCTATTGTTGAAGGTTAGGATTTGTATCCCTGTAGTCAAGACCTTCAGATCTTTCCTGGAGCTCCAGGGTGCCTTTTTATTGTACCTGACTGCTGCACCTAGTTTTGTCTAGAGTACTGTAAACCCTAAAAGTAGGAATGCATGACCCATTTTAAAACATCCAGGAATTATAGAAAAAAATTCTAAAATGGGCATGTATGACAGCAGTATTCTTAGAGCATTTCTCCCAGCTTCACTAAACATTAACTGTCTGCTTGGCTTCCCTGTGTCCGCCGCTCCTGGCAGAAGAGCTGAATAGTCACTCAGTGTGGAGCATTTTATGACACTATGCCTGTGTAGGTACATGTGAGGAATTCAGATTGCCATGTAACAGCCAGTAATTTTAATCTGGAAGCCAGAAGTTAGGCTAAGAAAATCCCTAGGTGTCCAGAAATGCTGAAAAGTTGCAGATACCCTTCACTATTGGCCTACCTTCTTCTATTTCTTATTTTTATTTCCATCACCATCAACATAATTGTAATTATTATTATTACATACAGCCAAATTTCTATTTTTTTTTCCCCAGTGAAGAGCACTACTGACCATGAGGACTGCAGTGGAAGAAGATGCTCATCCATGCAGAGATGGCCCAGCCTGTCCCCAGATCACTTTTCACAGCTCTCATTCTTTGGCACTTAAAATGCTGCTGTATTTACTGTGAGGAGAGTTTGCTTCTCATTCCGTGGTGAGAATGACAGTGGTGCAGAATGAAATACCCGAGATAAACAGCACCTTGGATGTAGAAGGAATAAGAAACAGCTGATAAAGGAAAATTCTAAGAGAGTCTTGTGGGTCTGGAAGAAGAAGTTGAAAGTGAGCATTATAAACATGAAACCAACAGAGGCTTTATCTCAACAAAGTTTAGTTTCATGTATACAGTATTTAGTATTTAGTATTTATCTTGTGCATAAAAGCCATCCCAGGGGTGCTACAAGACATACCCAAGAGTAATGCAACACCTAATTATCGCTATTAGAAGACAATGAAAGACAACATTAATGCTGAACACATAGAGCAGATACAAAGTTTAATTTTTAATAATTTTCAGTGCATTCCCATGAAATTTCAAATCCCCAGAAGCAAGCAATATACAAGCGCAGCTTGCAAGTATAACAGAGCAGTCCAGTTCTCCTAGGAGCAGTCCAGCCTTCATCCAAATGTTCTGGCTGCCCCAAATTCTAATTTGAGGGGACTATCTGCGAACTCATGAAAAAAATTTTTATGGCAGGACAAAACCCACTGTAGTGAAACATTCCAATGTTAACTGGACTGTTTGAAACCAGATTTCCCCAACCAACTGAAAATAAGAAGCAACACAGACCAGGTAAATAGATTTCTAGTGATAGGCCCTGAGGCATGAGCAATCTGAGCTGAAGTTCCAGAGGCTGTGGACAGGCACATCCTCTGCGTCACGCCTGCTGCATTTGCACACACCTGGTTGGTGCCGTGGGCACTTGGCCTCCGTAAAAATTAGCTGCTATCAAGCAGGGAAAGCATGGAAAAGATTCAGCAGCACTCCTGCACGTAGATGCCACTGGATTCCAGATTAGCAGCAGCCCAGAGAGGGAAGCAGGCATTGTGCTCTAACAGGTGTAGCACACAGGGAGATTGCTGCAAAGCATTGCAGTTCCCAGAGCTGACAACACCAAAGATCATACAAATACTTAAAGTGAAGCATTAAACAGGGCCTTGTCGGCTGAGTGGCATGTCTGTTAAACCTTCTAAAGCAACACAATCAACTACTGTCAGAAAATTCAGATTCATATTTGTGTCAACATTTGTGCTCTCCGGTGTCAGCTGAGATATCCTCTTCTCTGCTTGTCTCCTGAAATGATTACTAGACCTTGGGAGAGCGAAAGCTATTTTTGTGAGCAGCTGGTTCTGATACTGTAAAATGAATCCACTCTGCATTCGTCTGAAATCTGGTGACAGGTGGGAGTCTAATCACAAATGGCTGGCACTTCATGGAGAAGGGGGAAAAGTAGGGACTCTGCGTGAATGGCTGCATTTTCCAAAGTGTGCTGGCTTGGGCTGGGGTAGAGTCAGGTTTCTTCACAGTACCTGGTGGTGGGCTGTGTCTTGGATCTGCCCTGAAAGCAGAATTGATATTGTAGAGATGTTTTTGTTACTGCTGAGCAGTGCTTGCACAGCGCCAAGGTCTTTTCTGCTTCTCACCCCAGCCCAGTGAGGAGGCTGAGGGTGCGCAAGAACTTGGGGGCTACAGCATGGCCAGGGATGATTCCAGACTGTGTGGCATCATGCTCAGTGTACAAAGCTGAGGAAGAAGTGGGGGAAGGGGGGACATTAAGGGGGATGCAGTTTGTCCTCCCAAACCTGTGACAGAGCCCTGCTTCGCTGGGATGGCTGAACATCTGCCTGCCCATGTGAAACGGGGAACAAAGTCCTTGTTCCGCTTTGCTTGCACACATGGCTTTTGAGTTACCCTCTTCATCTCAACCCATGAGCTTTTTCACTTTTACTGCTCCCTTTCTTAGCCCAGTCCTGCTGCTGGGGCAGACAGGGAGGGGCAGGGTGGTTCTGTGCTGCTGACTGGGGTGAAATCAAAACACAAACACACCACACACCATGGCAGAGGGGACCCCCAGTGCCCCCACACACCCTCGTTCTGCTCTGGGGGCTGCTGCAGGACTGGGCAGATGTGCTGTTTGCCCACCCTGGCGCACACTGCTGGTTTGGTCCTTGGGCTGGGATGTCCCCCATGGGTGCAGCACACTCCTGGGCTCCCCTGCTGCTGCTAATGAGGGAAGAGCCCTGCTCCTTGTGCCTGCTTTACTGGCTGTGACAACACAGAAGCTCTTTAAGTGGAATTAAAAGCCCTCCCTGCCCTTAATATGCTTAAGAACAAAATGACTTTCTTCAGCAAGATACTCTAATTTTGTGAAACTTCAAAGAAAGCTCAAACTCCCTGTTTCTTCAAGAATAACCCAGTTTGAGGAGTATAATACTAATAAATGCATTAGAACTATTTTTAAGTAAGCAAAGACTGGATGATAGTCATCCAAATTAATGAAGGGTATGAACCTAAAATTGATTATGTAAACTGCATTAAATCCCTGCACAGATTTAATGATTTAAATTCAAATTTAATTTAGATTTAACTCAAACACTAACTTGAATTAAAACCACTTTAATTCTGAATGAGAGTGCCCAGAATGGGCTTTAGTGTAGGTTAAAAAATCTGCTCTGTGCAAAGATTTTCTTAAACTGGGTTATTTTTTCTTAATGCCATTAATTCAGTAGTCAGTAGATTGAATACAGTGGGCTCTGAAAGAGAGCCTGTGCTTGGAAGTAGAGCATGACTCACCAAAATGCATAAGCAGCCCCCAGCTATAAGTATCAGAGAAAACTTGCATTTTTCAGGCTAATTAAATCCCTAAAGGGGAGCTTAGTCTTGCACTTTTCAAAAGAAGAGGAATTCCTTTATCTGATGTCCAGGACAGTGGGCTGGGGCCTTGGATCATACCCTGTCCCCTAGGAACAGAGCTGGAAGGGAAAGGAAGTCCCATGTTACTGACTCCTGTTATTGGAGTTCATAAAACCCCCAAAATCTAAAGGGAAACTGGACTGTTGAAAAGGAGATGGAAGCTCCATCCTTTTCTCATGCTGACCTGTGGGTCTCACAGGTGTCCATCCCACCCCGGGCTGGCCAGGGCAGGTGCCTGGCAGTGCCTCAGGAGCCCTCGCTGGGGCGCAGCAGAAGGGGCAGCAGAGCCAAGCAGGGCAGGGCACAGGAGGTACAGGGCTCCTGGATTAAGGAGTGAAGCTGAGCTCAGTGAGGAAGGGGGCTATGGAGGTCTATGTGCATTAGTTTTTCTTAATTTCTCACAATCCTGCTCTATTTTTACTTGGCAATCAATCAGATTAATCTTGCCCAAGCGAAGACTTTTTGCCTGTGATGGCAGCTGGGAAGGGATCTCCCTTCTTCATCTTGAGCCATGAATTTTCCATTCTATTCCCTGTTGAGGAGGGGGCTTTGACTGGCCCAGGCCACTGCTGAGCCTCACCTTGGTCAGGTCAGAGCAGGTCTGAGAAAAGCTGTGAAAACTGGTGCTGGTTAAACACCCCCCACCCCTCACACAGGCATCGGGCAGTGCTCTGGCGGTCATCTGGAACATCCTGCTGAGGCTGCTGGAGGGTTGGCTGTCCACACCTGTGTGCCCTGCCTTGCTGCCCGGGGTCACTGGTGCCACGCATGCCCGTTCCAGCACAGTCAAAATGGCAATGGCAACAGGGGATGGGTGGGAAGGGCCTCTCCAGGTGACAAGCTCAGTCCTCTTGGGTGGCTGCAGAGGGGACAGCTTCCCCTCTTCCATGTGAACGATTTTGCTGGAAATAGGGCTTGAATTTCTGAGGGCAGAAGAGAGGCTGGCTCGGGTGCCTTTGCAGGCTGCCTGCCCTGAGCAGGCTGGGTTTCTCTTTAAGAAGGCACACCGTGTGCTCCAGCTTAATGGTACGTGTTAAGCAAGAACATCTGCTTATGAAGAGATAGATATGCTGAAACATTTACTGATGTTTTGCTTCCTCCCCTTGTGTCACCTGAAATCTATCATCTCACTATGGCATCCCAGCACAGTCCTGCTTGCAAATCTAGGGAAGCAGGGCAGCGGTGCACAGCCCTTAGAAAATGATTAGTGGTCTGTCAGGCTTACGTCTAAGCATGGGCACTGACTCAGATGTGTTACCTATAAATCTGTTCATCAGCAGCTGAGGAACATATGTGCCTCCTCTTCCTTAAACATAAAAACATTAATTACATTATATTGTACCACGGTAATGGGCAACATAGTGACAGAAGCTTGCCAAAGCTTTAATTTTAACCATAAATCTGGTGGGTCTGGAATGGTGATTCAAGCTGCTTTAAGAGATGAAGATAAAGCTGAAGTCAGGTGTGTAGGAACAAGATTTGGTGGGGGTGGAGAGGAAAATTAGCATAGACTGGCTGAAATACTTGAAAACGAGGTAGTAAAACGACAGTCCTCCCTCAACAAGCGTTAGGAGAGAACAAATTGCAATTCACAAACAGATCCTCTTCTGACTTTCTGCAATAGTTGGGGGATAAAAAGTTTCTTCTCCTACTGCTGGATCCTGGCTTCCTACTGTTTGGTTTTGCTGTCTCTCTTTTTTTCTTCCCTGGTGTAATCATCTAAGCACAGAGGGAATACTGAACAAGCAGCCCTCGGTGTCCTTTTGCTGGCTGGATTTTCATTTTAAATAGAGCCGATCAGGAGAAAAGATGAGGCACAGCAGGTAGCTTGCACTGTCCTTTGTGCCTGGATAAAAGCAACGAGAAGGAACATCCAGATTATTTATCAACAGAAGCAGGAGGAATATGGAAATCTGTGTGTACCATTAAACATGAAAGGCACCAGGAATGGGTTCTCCTATTGCATTAGGTGCAGTACCATCGACTCTTCAAAGGGGCTATCAGATGGAGCAGTCCTGCTGCTTTGGGAAAGAGCTGAAGGCAGAGCTCTGTGCCCCTGCCTGCCCCACACCTGCTCCTCCCAGCTCTCACTGGGTCCTGCCTGGCTGCCCTGAGCAGCCGATGCCCACAAAATCAGGGCAAAGATGTGCAGGCAGAGATTTCTGCTGCAGTTGCCCCAGTCTGCCTTGTTACACGCCAGGCAAAAGGGCAGTAACTCCTCTTTCTGAAATTAGTGTGGATTCCCTCTGAACTCCCTGCCCTCACTTTAGGATTTGACTGCAGATTTGGGAGCTGTCTGGGCATGCACAGGTTACAAATCTAAAGCAACGCAGCAACCTGCATCAGATGAGGGGGCTGGTTTTGGTACTAGGTCCTGAAAAGCTTTCCTTCCCTGACTGCTTGTGTCCGCTCTTTTAGGAAGGAGGAAATTACACTGGAGGTGGGGCTCTGCTGAAGGGAAATCTACACCTTTATCTTCTCATTTGTTTATTTAATTATTTTTTTCACTTATACCAATTTCATCTCCACAAGAGTTGTAAATACTCAATCTTTTCCATGCTGCTTCTCCCTTCTGCTGAGAAAAGCTTTCAGAAACTCAGTATTTGAGCTACAGATGTGTTTGCCCTGACTGAGCAGTGCTTTAGTTCACCTCAGTCCAGCTTCAACAGGCCATGTCATCACTATTATTAAAGAGCAAAAAGCTGGACTACCATCTACAAATAATCAGGCCAGAATTTCAGAGGTCCCAGATAATATGTGGTTGTTTAGAAATTCGGTAAGTTCTGTGACTTTTTTTGTTGTTTCCCTAGGCAGGAATCACAACATGGAAAATGCTATTTACCCCTTGGCTAAAGGAACTTAACTGGCTGCCAGATGTATGAGCCTGGAGAAGAGAGGGTAGCAGCAGAAGATGGCAACTCATCTGACACAAAATCCAGGCTGGGGTGCAGGGCAGAGCTGCAGCTGCTGTGGGGGGCGTTTCTGCCCTGTCAGAGCAGCACAGGATGTATCTATCATAGAGCAGAACTCTGAATATTCAATGTGCACTGGACAGCAATATTTCATTTCATGCATCATTAAGAACCTACATTCATTCCAAGTAGTCATATAACCTCGTCCTGCACTTGCTTGAAAGCAAAAGGGGGAGAAAAAAAATGTCCCCTTCCCAAGTCGCTGGATAACTTTAAAACCTGAAGAAATATTATTTCTTAGTGTCTCTGCTGGGGACCAGGATACCTGTGCAGTACCTCATGACCTGGAAACCAGCAAGGACTCCAGTGAGGGGCTTGGTTTCAGTGTAACATAGGTTTGCCTAGCACACATCCACTGTACCTCAGCTCCATGTCAGAGGTTTGATAATAAAAAGAGAGGAAATAGAGGAGAATAAACTGGCACAGTAGCTGGTGTTGGTCTCTGCAGCCAGCTGAGCTGGCTGGGAAACACATGCTCCTGGGCAGAGCTTCTGGTGCTCTCTGGTGTGATCCTGTGAAGCTTAAAATAAAACAACGCCTTAGTACATGTTTCAGTTTGAAGCTATTTGGTGGATTTCACTCAATTTGCTGTTGGTGCCTAGAGCTGCTGAATTTGGGGCCCAGATTTAGGCTAAGGACTGTGGAAGCATTCAGTGATACTAAGGCTGAGGTGTCCAACGCTAACACTTCCCCGCTGGAGAAGGCAGAGTGCCAGTGAAGAATGGGAGGGGTGTTGGACAGTGGAATCTCCCTCCCCAAGCCGGAGCACATCAGCTGGACCGTGGCCTTTCCAAGGGTTCTCTCTGGACTGTGATGGGGTTGTTGGCCCCATTGTGAACTCAGTTTAGGGGGAAAAGATTCCAAGCAGGATAATCCGGGAAGACTCAGTCAGCTCTGACTGATCCTTCCTATGGCCATTGCTCATTTCTAGCCACAGTCATTGGCAGGTTATTAACATTTTTAACTGAATTTTCCATGAATCACACATGCTTGTCATTCTCAAAGGGAGGCTGAAAATGTTTATCAGTCAAAGGAAGGAGGCCCTAAGACTAAAAGTGGGCATTTAAGAGGAGTGCTTGCGCATACTAACAGTCTCTCCTCCTCAAGGAAAGGGAATGGGGAAAAAAGATGAAAGTTTAGCTGGCATTAGCACCAGCTGCTCTTCTTGACATCCATCTTCTCAGTAAAAAACTCTCTGAAGCCTTATTACCTGCCTTCAGCAGGAGAAGCTGCCCCCTAGCCACTAATCTGTACATCAGCATGTCCCAGCATGTAGGGTAACACACTACAGAAAATAGTATCAGTTTCCTACATTATTTGCTTTTTGAATGAGACACAATACCCTCCATAAGGTATCTGGACTGTCAGGGACTCTCACCTTCCATGAAAAGGCAATATTTGATGTACATGACATAGCCCAGGGTAGCATAAGAGCTTTGCATTCATTTCTGACTCTAATTTAACAAAACCCCCTTTTTTCTTGTGTTTCAGTCTCTCATTGCCATTGTTTGACATTTTTTTATTCTCTCTGTATCTTCAGATCCCACAGCATCTGGTGGCAAATCAAACACGGTAAAATGTTGGTTTTGAGCTTAATAATATTTTCCAAGTCATTTATTTACCAAATGCTCTTGGTGGAAGTGCTTTGTTCTGTGTGTTAACAGGTGGGACGTGCTCAGTGTGAATGTATGGGCAACCACAGCAGAGCCAGTGTCTCCGGGTGGTGTGTTCAAGTTGGACAAGTTCTCAGTGTCTCAGAGGCTTCATGCTTTGACTGCCTGAGTTTCCTGGCCTCTCCTCCCGAACACGGATATGTATTTTGCTATCACATTTCTTTAACTGTTGTTTTTCCGTACCTGTTTTATTTATATTGCAGGGCAGTGGCGGCCCTTATCAAGGACAAGAGTGAATGGACTGTTCCAGTTCAAACCTTCAGCTGAAAGGTCAAGATTTGGATAGAAATTGTCCTCCTCATCTTCAGACCTGAGCCAGACCTTGGCACTCTGTGCTCTCTCCTTGGCAGGCTGAGTTTGTCTTTGGAGCTTGCCAGATGTATCTTGTTCTCCAGGTGTTTATTCATATTCCCCCAAACAGAACAGAAGCAGCAGTAAAATGTCCAATTGCTGTTCTATACATTGTCTTTGGATCAGGTCACAGCTCAGTCTAACACTGGTTACCTAAATTCTAAAGGACAAAGGAAATGAATAAAGAAACATGATAAGTAAAGTAGCTTTTTTTTTTTTAAATTGAAAAGCCACACCTTTCTTTCAAAGGTTTTTTATCAGATGTATTTTTCTTAGAAATTCTACAGAATTATGGTTTTACCCTTCCTCACCTCTGTGGCACCAAACAAAATGGGCCATTGCAATATGATACCATTTATTAAAAAAAGCACTAGAAATATATCTCTGTATATTCAGAGATATCTCTCTGTTGATCAACAAAAGAGAAACCCATTATAGTGGTATCAGACTGCCCAAAACATAACCCTTCTAATGTCAGAGCATTGGGTAAATTCAAACTGTAAACTTAGACATGGAAATTGTTTGGGTTTTTTTTTTTTTTTCAATCCACTGAACAACAGGAGCAGATGTAGATTATTTTTTGGATAAGACATCCCTCTTTTGGAATGATTTCACATGCTAACTTTGCTTGGGAACTGCTCCTGTTGGTGACCATGTGTTCAGCACATCTGCTTTGGCTTGTTGTTTTCTCTGAGACTGACAATATTGTGGCAAGGCGTCAGAGTGAATTGAGGTGAAGGAAAAGGAAAAGGAAAATTAACATGAAAGAGCTGCATTGCAAGTTCAAATGAACCCTGAGAGACTTTGCATCCCTTGATCCTCCATGTGTGTATAGAGTAGGTGTAGGGGGATTTGAAGAGGTGGGAGGAACTGACAGACTTGAAGTAATACCTGGGCTTGTCTTGTCACAGTCAAAAACTGAGCTCAATCAGACACACCAGGAGGACATTTCTGACTTTTAGCCCGTGGGAGAGGATGCCTTCAGAAAGTTGGGAAAATCCTGCCAATGACTCATCAAGGCTGGTTTCACTGTTCACTGCATAATGCACTCATTCATCAAACCAAAAGGATTTCAATCAATATTGTCAAACTAAAAAGTTATGTATTATATACACATACACCCCCATGTGCACTTAGGTATGCATAACCTGTGTGATGGCCATCATCAAATAAATCACAGAGCTGGCCTCCAAACTGAACTTACCAAAATTCTACCTGTCTCTTATTTGCACTGAGATTCACACATAAAATCCAGTGTGTTTTATCTTCTTCAAGCATCTTCATCTTCCTTTCCCTTTCCCTTCTCCTTTCCCATCCCTTCCCTTCCTTGCTGACTTCTCACAGTGTCACTTGGCGGCTCCTTCCACATGGTCTGTGCAGTCATGTCCATGTGGCATCACTCTCTAGAGGTACCTGACAAAAGAGCAGGCTAAGAATGGCTTTTAAAGCAGACCAGTGATGCAGATGAGGATTGAGTACAGCATTTGCCTGTCAGGTTGAAATTGCACTCATATGAAACATTTTATCTGGGAAACACAAAGAATCTTACAAGATAGATATATAAAAACACAAAACGATAGAAGAGCTGAAGGGATTTTTTTTTTGAATATGCACAAAATAGAGCAGTAAATCATGTAGTAAAGGTTTAATTTGACATGGGATGTGCACTGCAGTGCTTAGTCTAGAGAAGTATTTATATACAGATTTTAAATATAAGGATGTGAATATAAGGAGGCTCAGTGGAGTTAATGTCAGAATTCTGTTGGTGTGGGGATGGATGTACTGAGCATTCTTCAAGATAAATACTCTCCTTTTCTTCATGGGCTTGGGCTGAGTGAGGCAGGCTCAGCTCAGCTTCCCTGGGCTCTCTGTGTGTGCACTTTGACTGCTCTGATGTCCGTGTCTGTTTTCTGAATTGCCAACCCAAGCATCTCAACCAGTAGCAACAACTCCTGCCATTCTCCAAGGAGTGGCAGGGTGCTACAAACCAGGCGACCTTAGAGTTGGGCAGGGTTACCAAGCTACTCTGTTGTGGTCACCACAGAATGAACAAAGTTTTAACTGGGCAGTTACTTTAATTGTTCTTATTAAACAGGAGGAAAAAAGACCTGCTCTTTCCTGCAGCTCTGGCCTAAGCCTTGGCTTTTTGTCCGTTAATTTAGGTGTGTCTGTGGGGACACTTTCTCTCACCTTTCCTCCTACAGCTTGTCTTCCTTTCCAGAACTCGTTCCCTGTCTCCACTCAGCACTCAAACACCAAATATCGAGATAGCATTTTTCAGATTACAGCCTGGACACTTTGGTAGCCTTTTGGCAAAACCAGAGTGCATTAACACCCAGAGGTTTAGAAGCCCTATTTTTTTTGAGTATTTAGTTACTAAAAAACCTAATCCTTGCCTGCTTATTCTACTTTTGAGAGATAAAGTCAACATTTTTCTGCTAAATGGGTTGAATACTTTATAATATCAAAGAATTTGTGCCAGAATTGACCTTACTGTGACTGGAGTTCCCTCCTTGGCGAAGGTTGAAAGCTGCATGGGCAGGCACAGATGGGAGAGGTTTATTGCAGGTGTGGGAACCCAGCTGATGAACTGCAGTGCTAGGTGAGGTATTTTATTCAGCATTTAGCTTTGCCTCGCATGTCTGCAGCCTATTAATCCATTCCCAGGAGACCTATTGTAATTTTCCAGACACTTGAAAATTTTCAAGCAGATGTCACTTTAAACAAACCCAAAAAACTTGGAGAGATATCTGCTGATCGTTTCTGGTGTCTGCAAGCAGTAATTTCGACACTAAAGTAGTTCGTTCTTAAAGTAAGAGAGGGACAGGCTGCAATATCTGACTGGCAGCAACATTCTTTGCATTTGAAAACGGAAATGTGGAAAAGTGATGCCTGCTATGCTGGAGAAGGAAAATTTGGGAGTGAGCACTTGGTTTTAATCCTGAAAAGGTCTGGAATAGTCAGCTTCAAACTGGGATTTGTCTTGATAGGAGAAACCTTTACATAAGCCTTTCTTTGAGCTTCACTCAGGCAGATAATGAAATTATCTGGAAGATGAATAGGGAAATACACTTAGGAAAACACCAGTGCCAAAAGCTTTGCTAAGTGATATTTAAGTAGGGAGTTTTTCAGCAGGTGGCTCACACCTGAGGAATTTGAAAGCTTTATTGTCATGGTATGGTTATAACCTCCCCTTTGTCCAACTCCATACAATGATGTCTGAAACTGGGTAATCAATGTATCCTGCACCACTGCAAGCTAATGGATTTCCAGCACACACCCAGTTTTCTGCACTGTTTGAGGACAACCACAGAGGTAACAGCATCAAGGTGAGTTCCCAAGGTTTTTGCAACGTACACTTATGGGTGACACTCATTTTTGCAGTTACCTGACTTGCAGCTGTTTCTGTGGGGAGGTTCAGGATGCTGATTGCTCAGTGTGGTGAGAGCTGCTGGGAAGCTGAGGTGACGCTGGCCAGCACCTTTCCTTGTCCTCCCGAGCCACATCAGGGCAGATGTGGGAGATCTGAACAAGAGCACAGCAAACCTGGCAGCTCTAGCTCAGCCACCTTCAGACTGTGCCATTAAAGCTGCTCAGGAGCGTGTTCCTTCATCCCTTGTGTCAGAGGAAGGGAGGAGCATAAGCAGAACTCGTTTTCTGTCTCTATCGCTCAACAGTTAACAAAACAAGAACACACGTGAAAGCTGGATGCCAGAGCTGCTCCCTGAGAGCCGAGGTAGTGAAGTATTAAGAACTTTGCTGGCTCAGTCAGGTCACTTCATGAGCATCAGAAAATCACGCAGTGGACTGTGTTACCCATCTGTCAGGAAAGCTACTAAACAGCTTTCAATTAATTATTTTTTGGAGGAATGCAGATTGTCTTCGCCTGGGACAGGGCTGCTGCAGGCCAGAGTCTGTGCTCCATAAAGCTGTGCTGTTCCAGCACAATCACTGCAACTTTGGCAGCCTGTGGCAGCTGAGGATACAGCCTGTGCTAATTCTTGCTTAAGCCTTGTGCAACAAAATGCTTTAGCACATGATGAGTGTTAGGTTTCTTGGTAGTTCCAGGTAATGATGAGATTCTGCTTGAACTGGGTAACTCTTGCTGTTTGAGTCTTCATCAGCAAACTTGCAACTGTTCCAGCTGAGCAAGTTGTGTTATAATACCTTTTTCCTCTGAGCCAGAAGAAATGGTTTGCAATAGTTCTAGAAATAAAAAACATGGACATAATAGGCTTAATGTGTAAAATCAAACCTCGTATCTATGAATATGTGAGAAGACATTGAGAGGAAATTCTCATTGCACAGAGCACTGCACACGCAAGGCAAGCTGGTGCAACACCACCTAATTTATGGCAGGAGCTTCCCAAGACAAGAAGTTTTCAAGGTTTTCATCCCTTGCACTGTCATTCTCAACCCCTCCCTTGCACACAGACAGGCCAATTACTGGGAGAGCTCAGAAGTTTCTGTCACAGCTCCAGCAGTTTCTCAAAACAAGTATCAGCTTAAAAAAGCATAGGAGGTTGAAACTGAAGAAAGCTACAGGGATATAGCTGGAGGGGGAAAAGGGAGGGAACATCAGTTGTCGACTTCCAAAGCAATTGTGGATATGGATTGCATGGAAGGCTCCTCATCAGCAGGGAGTCTGACAGGTCTATCAGGGGAGAGTTCATCTACTTCTGTAATAGTAGTTATTTGAACAACTAGAGATCGATATAGTTTCTAGGGGAGATGCTGCTATTTATTGGGAAATAAGAGAGAAAGTTTCCTCTCTGTTTCTACAGTAACCACCATCAGGAGGACTGAGCACGTGTTTCCTGGCTGGGGTTCAAGCCTGGATGCCTCCAGAGCCATGGCAGGCTGTGTGTGCCACCTACAGACCCCATGGCTTTGCCTCGAACTCCTCAGAGCTCAGGGGGTCACACAGTGGGCAATGGAGGGATGGGCTAGCACCTGGAGGAGGTAACTTGTGGAATAAAATTCAGCTCTAAACTTACAAGTGCCTCTGATGGGGTGTTTGGCCATGGCTGTGAGTGATTCTCTGCTGCTCCCAGGCTCTGTGGGAGCAGCCCCGAGCAGGAGCAGTGTGCTCTGAGCCCTGGAGGCACTCAGTGCCCAAGGCCAGCAGCTCGTTCCAACGCAGAAAGCAGAAATACCCTGGTGGGTGAATCTCCTCGAGCAAGGAGTCCATCTCATTCGTTGCATTGCGTGGCACTCCTGGGCCCGTCACCTCACAGGAAGGGGACGTGCACAGCACTGCTGCCCTCCACCACCTCATCCCAAAGTACCCATCACTCCCAAACAACACACTTCCCATGTGGGCACTTCAGGACCTGATTAAGTCATGATTAGGGAAACAGTAAATGCTTCTGCAAGATGCATCATCAAAGCCGGGCAGGAACACTTCTACTCTGCTAGCAAACATACCTGCAATATCTTTACCTTAAATGAGCTATAAAGTTGTCTGCCTCCCCTTCACTGTTTACTTTGTGTTCCCGTTTTCTGCACATGCTGCAGTATTTTGCTCCTTAAGAGGTGTGTATGATAAGCTCATGAATAACAAATGAGGATTTATGTTTGTGGATTGTGAAATGATATTAACGTGACTATTACTTTTAATCTTTGCTTTTGAATGATGTATTGAGCTGCAGGTAATCCCAGAGGGATATTATTAGGGTCTGAGTATTGAAAATGTCTCCTTCTTTTGTCTTCCCTCCTATTAAGCATAGAATTGAATGTAGAAAAGTGAAGGAACAAACACAGGCTCTCTGATTTAAAGCCTTATTTTATAGTCTTAGAGCCCTACCAGCTGTATATTCTAAGGGTGGGGTAGGAGGGAAAAAAAAGAGAGAAATTCTGAAATTCTAAACAAGCTATCTTATTTGAGAGAAATTACAAAAGCCTCTCCATGCTAAATCTTGACCTCCAGTAATGAACACTGGAATTTACTGCTTCCAAGAAACTTTCATTCACTTAAAAACCCAAATCTTTGTTATTGTTTGGGAAGAAACAAATGCATTTTCTTTGCAGCTTCTGATTTCCAGAACTGGTAACTGTACTGAATTTTGCAGCCCAACATTTGCAATAAGAGTAGACAAAAGCAAAGTGCTTGCAATTCTATTGGAACAAAATTGAATAGACTGTCTCTTCAAATTTACCCTTTTTCAGCTGACTGTGATAGGATGCTATTTCTTTAAGAGGATAGTTGTCTGAAAATGTTCTGCAGGACTGTAAATATGACAGTAAAAATGTGATGTCTGGGATGTTTTCATGCAAATATCCCCCCTCCCTGCATACATATTTGTAAGTAAAGAGAAGATCCTGCTATCTCTTTAAATCTACTGTTCATTTCACAACATCACCAAATGTTGGTTATTATATTTGCATATCAGTAATACTACTGATAACTTACATTCCTACATTATTTTTGTACCTTTGACCGTAGATCTGCCTATACAGTAAAGGGAACTTGGGGACAGAAGGAGAAATACTTGATACTATTTAAATTCTCATTTCTCATTCAGATGCACTTCTACTAAACGCATTTCCATGATACCCGTCAAAACCAACTCTGTCCATTCTGCAGGGGTGTTTCAAACTTCCTAGGAATTGTGCCTGGGGTTTGCACTGGACCTTCTGTAGGCAGCAGCAGATGTGCCCCAGGGAGCAGGGGGTGGCTGCTCCTAAACAAGGACAGNGGAGGGTGGCTGCTCCTGGACAAGGGCAGGAGGAGGGTGGCTGCTCCTGGACAAGGGCAGGAGGAGGGTGGCTGCTCTGCTCTGTACTGCTGGGACTGACACAGGGCTGGGCAGAGCCAGCTGCAGAGGAAAACAGAGCGGCCAGCGTGGGTGGAGCCCCCATCTCTTCCAGAGGCCGCTGCTGTCCAGTCTGTGTCACAGCAGGCTGTGGGCCTTAGGAGGGGACTTGTCAGGACAACTCCCCTGAGTGACTGGAAGGTTCCTATCTTCTCTGGGAAATGCTGGGTGCAGGAAAGCCTTCTGCAGGACTGGGGGCCACCAAGCCACAGCGTGCTGTGTCACCTGCTCTTATCTCCACTGAGTGCAGGAATGCAGAGATGTCCCCAGGTACTGCTGGTATCAGCTCCTTGCCTTGCACAGGGTCACACTACAAAAGCCCCCAGGCACTGCTGGAAGGCTGGATATGCGCTCCTACCTCCCCTCCTGAGGGATCCTCTAGCAAAAACACTGCAGGAAGCTCCGCTGAAGGTAATGCAGGTTTACAAAAAATGGGGTGAAAAGCCTACAACGCTCGGGAGGTTTGCAGTGGGTGGGAATTTAAATGTGGTCCCTGCTATGGGGCTGAGCAGAGATGAAGAATCTGTGGCCCAAGGCTGCGTGGGGAGGAGCAGGGTGCCCCCTCAGGAGCAGAGTGACTGCAGGTCTGCAACCCTTGTGTACTCACAGCTCAGACCAGTCAGGGTTCATAAGGGGTGAAGGTAGGTCTCTTTTGTCCTTTCTAACCTTTACTCTGTGAGACATTTTAAATTTCAATGGGAATTTTTATTCTTAAAGCTCAGACAGTACTGTCCTTGAAAGCTGGTAGACCTAATTATGAGAGGCTTAGAGGGATGGTGAATAGATCATCTTCGCTTCTTGAGTTAATCTTGATATATAATGCATGGCAAATATTGTCTTGTTTCTTTTAAAAACCGTCAGTGAGAGGAAATTCCAGGGACGGGAAATGCAATCTTTCAAAGGATTAAGAGAGAACTAACTAACATGAACCAGATCATTAGCTTTGTATTTTCTGTTCCACCTTCTGATGCCCATATTTCACTCATGAGGATGAGTTGGAATGACTCCAAAAACTAAGTGGAAATTAATTTCTCAAAGGCTGATCTGAAAGTTAAAATGCATTTCAAAATCACTTGCTTTACAGATCCCATCCATTTGCCCTGAAGAAAGGAAAAAAATAATGCTTTATGTAGCAACACAAAGTACAAGTTGAAATGAATGTGGGTGAGGCACTGCAGGAGGCTCGGGGGGGAGGCAGCCAGCGAGCCAGAGCTGCAGTGAAAAGGCACATCAGCCACTGGGAAGGTGTTTAACAGGTTTGAAAGAGATGCTTTAAGCAGAGGATTTTTAAAAGAAGCTGTTAGCATGATGCAAGGAGGATTGCACACACTGTAATTTCCCCTGAAATTTTAAGATATCAGATGTAGGTTTTTGAGGACACCCCCTATATTATGAAACCTACATTACAGACAAATCAGAAAAAAAACCCCACCATAATATTCTCTAATACACACCATGTAGGAAGCTATTTTCAAATTGAGACTAACACTGATAAAATGATAAAATTCTTTTCCTCCTCTAAAGCATGATTTTTATAATACATAAACTGTAATCTTTCCAAAATAGTAAACCTATGGAATTAATTACTGCAAGATTAATTTTTTCTGTGGCAAAAAAATGCTTTGCAGAAGGTTCCACAGAGCTCTTTTGCAACTGGCAAAACATGAGCAATTTCCATTGCTAACAAAAAAAGAGAGAAGTAATTAATTGGGTATTTTACTCTATTAGAAAGAGCTCCAAGTAAACACAGCAGAACTGGGACAAAAGTAGGGCTGTTGCGAGGTCTAATTATAGGCTCAGCCTCAAATAATGTCCCTCATTTTAAGGCTGAGAAATAAAGGATAAAACACTGGTGCTTTGAGTTATGAATGCACTTCAGATCTTTGCTGAACTATGACGTGAGCCTAACAATGATAAATAATGGGAAAGTGATTAAAGCACGGTTGCACAGAAATGCATTTGTATTATTAATATTAGGTAATTAAGGCCCTTGCATTCTTCCCAGCTGTTATTACAGATAGGCAAGAAGAATCACAGTGACATTGATACCTTCATTTCCAGAAGTGCTGAAAACCCTCTTCTGCCACTCTTTTCTGTGTGCCATGATTGCATTTAGCATCTCCAGACAGTCACAGGGCAGCAGAACAGTGGCATAAGTCAGCTGGCTTCATATCTATCCTGCAGATCAGTTTGGAAGGGATTTCTCTTGGCATAGCATAGGGAAGAAAGGATCAAGTACTGCAAATAAGGTATGAATCATTTAATCCTGACACTTTGTACTGTGATTCACATTGCAAGTGAAAGTATGCCTTGGGGTAAATAAAATGCTGACTCTGCAGGAGGAAGTGTCAGAATCAGTGTGGATTTTAATAGCACTGGATGTTAGCTCTGACATTTCAGCATGACTGACTTGGGAGATGAGTTACCACGTGCCAATCTAACTGAGAAAAATGCCCACTAAATCAGGGCTAAAGACTGAGTGGGAGTGACTGGTTCCTTCCTGCCCTAGGGAAGCACCAGAGAACAAGAAGGCAAGCTGGCCAAACTCTCTGGAGAAATTCTTTGCACCAGTGTAGAACTCAGGTTTCCAGAGCTGCTGTGGAAACTTTTTTCTTAAGGTTTAACCTAATTTGAAAAATAAAATGCAGTGCTCATGAAAACCTCCCCTTTTTTCCAGTCTCCAAATGGGTATTTTCATCCTGTTCAACCTACTTGCACTGAGTTAAAGCAATAATTGCTAATGCTCCTTTTGGTTCAGTGTTATTCTGGACAAATTATGGCAATTATCTAGATCACAAATATATGTAAAACTCTTTGGTACTCTCTGTAATTGCCCTTGAAGTTCAAATGTCTGATGTTTAATATGGCCTATTCCATTAAGGATTGTTCCAAGTCAAGTCAATGGCAAAAGTCCCAGTGACCTCAGGGATGAAGGTTCACACCCTTAGATTTGGTTCATCTTAGTTCAGAGGGAGATTTTGTTTTCTTTTAATTCACTAGGTGGTAGCAGTGTACAAATTGTGTTGTGCGGGTTTAGGGATTTTTTTTTTCCCTAGTTCTAATCAGACTTGCTTCAGGACCTTCTTTCAATTCCCAACCCATCATCTCTCAGTCTTGCACTGAGTTCTTGAAGGGAAAGGAGACAAAAGGTTTAAAACACCCTTCTGAAGGGGTGCCAAAACTTGTGCCATCCTGCAGATGTTTTCTTGTGATGGCAGAAGTCACACTGTGTTGGAAGAGAGCAGCTACTGCTGGTCAGAGAATGAATGACATCAACATCTGAGGCTGAGCTGAAACACTTTCATCCAGCCAACATATGCAAAAAGAAGAGCAAGACATTAAATCTCCACTAGTTCTGTACCCCTTCCACCAGTTTTCACTGAATTCCCTGCAATGTGTCAGGCAATGTGATTAAATGAATGTCCATTACTATTGCAGTCAGTCCTGGGAAAGTCAATGTGTTCAGCAAGGGGCAGTCTAGCTGAAAATAGGCAAGAGGACTTGGGCTTCCAAACTACTAATCTAGGTAGGCTCTTGCTGAGTGTAATCCATATTTTTCAGCAGTGGCTGTGCAGATTAATGAGAAGCTGTCATTTGAAACAGATGTTGCTGTTTTGTTCACTTTTATCGTGCCTAATACACTGCACATTCTGGGATTAACCTCCTGATCTACATGCTTCTACATGAGCATTAACCATTTCTTGGGAGAGAAGAAGGAAGGATTAAAAACTCCCCATGTGCAGTCTTTCTCAGGAGCAAGAGATTGTTTTCAGACAGTCAGGTATAACCTGTGACGTTTCACTTCCACCACTACCATGCCCTGTCTTTTCAGCGAGGATGGCCAGCCCTGGGTGGTGCTCTGAGGGAGTTGGTGACACAAATGTGCCACTGAAAGGGCTCCTTCCTGCCAAAGTGCTCCTCAGCATCTCTCCAGAGAGTCTGTGTCCCCCTGGCTCCTCATCTACCACTGCTCACCCTTCTTTCACAGTTTGCTCTACTGCTCACGATCTTCTGGGGGCTGGGGTTTATTACAGTGCCAGGTTTACCCAAAAACTAACTCCAGAGAAGGTGCTGTGCTGTTATGCATTACCTTGGTCTGGGATCACGGCTTATCAAGCACATAGAGGGCTCCTCTCCAGGGTTGTCTGGTCCTGCCTCTGTGTGTCTGAACAACCCTGGTCAAACAAGCTGAGTGTCTCACCTAGGGCAGCAACTTGAAACTAGATCAGCATTTTAAAAAGATGTGCAGGTCTACATTTCATCCCTAATGTTCTACTACAATAGATCAGAGATGGATGAATGATGGAAACTTGAAGGGGTCTATCAGAGAGACATTTTTAGCCTAAAAATGTGTGATGCTAAGGAAGATGAAGATATTTATGTACTGATAGATAATGGCCAGAAGTAGCAGAGATATGATGAATACAATCCTCCAGTGAGTAGCAAGAACTAACTGTAGTTATCCAATATCTCTGTCTGATCCTAGTGGGATGCAGATAGGAGCCTTATCACTAACTAAAACAGAGTCCTGACTGAATCAGACAGGCTGACACTGGCATCACTTTGCAGAAGTTGCTCTATATAAAGCTTGCAGCAAATGTTATTTTCTGGTAGTACAATGAAATAAATCCAGGGGACATTTGCAGGAGAGCTTTCAGAATTCCTCCAGGCAATGACTGTGGAAGAGACACTGTACTATAAGTAGACTATTGCTTTGTGCAAAGCATGGTGAGACAGGCAGAATTAACACTGATGGGAGAGGAGACACTCAGATGTCATCAAGACGGTTAAATATCTGATGTCATTTTGTCAATTTGAGGGGCTGAGTGGCAGGAATATACTGGGTTTTGTATGTTATTTTTGGCAGTAAATGAGATACTGAATTTTAAAATGCTCATGCAAATGCAAAAAAAAAAAGTCGTTGTAAATAGATGTTGTAATGAACTGCCCATTTTCTAAGTATTTGTATAATACCTTGGGTAATATAAAACTTTAATAGTCAGGGCCACAAAATAATCCTAAAATGTATGATAGAGATGATGATAAAACAAGATAGACAAGATCAGATTTCCATCTTCTTTTGCTCCTTGTTATTTCATAATTGCTAATGAAACTTTCAGACTAAAGGTCTCAATCTAAAACTTCAGCAAGGAAACGATTCACACCTGCAAAGTAGCAAACCAAATACTCCAGTTTATGTTGCAAGCATGTGAAGGAGAGGAAAGCAGGGTGTGTGCTGGTTCTGTGTCATCCTAATCCTACAGCTATCACTTAGGAATTAATAAAACATACCAGGCTCTCTTGCAGCTCCATCCCTGCTGGCTGCTGCTCTGGTGATACATTGCAATAATATGCCAGTGATAATATTCCAGTAATAAATGATGGCAATATCCCATCAGATCCTCATCACTCCAGCAATGCACTGTGGCCATACATCAGCAGGCAATGGAGTTTAGCCATTAGTGGGAGAGGCAAATTTGGTTGTACATCCTCTGAACACAGAGTCTGACATAATGCAGCACGTGCATATGGCATGGAGCAGGGCCTGCCTGTGGAATGTGTGCTGCAGAAAGGGGCTCGGCTTACTCCCTGAATACTTAAAATCTAAAGGGAATGTGAGTGTGCACATGGAATAGGGTCACAGGATCATTTAGGCTGGACTCCTCAGACCATGGAGTGATGGAACTGCTTGGGAATCAGCTCTCCAGATTTTCACCATCCTGCACTGCCATGTGAGGATGTTGGGTGATTGCCTCTTTGTAGTATTAATACAACAAAATGATGTGTAGGGCCCCGGCATGATAGGTCAGGGTCAGGAGGCTTTCAATTTAATTTGTGACTGCTTTGCAGCCTGTTCCTAAGACAGTGATTACTGCCAGAAGGTTTGTGAACTATTTTGGGAGTGCCAACCAACTCTTCTGCAATAATGGTATGATATTACACCTGATGTGCATGCAGATGGACAAGTAATTGGAGGGAAAAATTAGAGATATTTCTCATCCTTAATTATTCTTTATTTCTTTTATTTGGCAGCTGTCTTCTCAGGAAGCTTATACAGATGCAAATCATCACAGCAGTGGTATTTTCTCTGGAGCCTTCTCAGATGACATAATTCATAATAAGTCTCCAGTGAGATTCCCTGAAGAACTGATGCATCCCAGCTCCCAAACAGTGATGTGAGTTTAGGAAGTCATGCTGAATCACCTGCCTACAAGCAGGTTTAAGCAGAAGGGAAGATTTTACTTTGGAAGCCAGAGCAGCAATACCAAGAGGGTTAAGGGAAAAGACTCCATTTTGGTTAGCAAGTGCAGTTTCAGATGTTCAGTTTTGATGACAACAGACCAGAGAATTAAGCTATGCACTTTAAAGATTTTTCTTAGCCTTTCTGATACTGAATTTCTCCAGAGGAATTCAGTACCAGCCAGCACTATGATCAATAAATATGCTATTGATGGAAAGTGAGGGAAGGACTTAGGGAATCATTAAAGGTCAGCTGATTTGTCCCTAAAGCTCATATGCTCAGCATCTGTTTACATCTTAAGAGTCACACACTGAGGCAGTGAAATGCACCCGGGAAAGAGGTTGGATTTTGTATGGCTGGCTGAAATTTGTATCCCCTAGCACTGAAGAATATTAATTTCTAGGGGCTGGTCATGAGGAGTCAAATTAGTCACTTCTGCTCCCACTGTTCTTTGATGCAGAACAAGTAAGATTGTTCTATTTGAGTTCAAATAAAAACCCTAAGCCAAGTAAAGCATCACTCACAAAACTTGGAAAACTACAGTTTCATCACCCCAAATGCGGCTACTGTAAATTTGGTTCAGCTACAAAGATTGCAATTTTTAGTACATTATAAATAAACTTTTCAGGATACTGTTGCAAGAGTCAATGCCACATGCGGTAAAAAAGAGCAATTAGAAGAAAAGAAAGTGAGGAGAGGTGAGAATCTCCGAGTGGAATATACATGTTCTAACCCTGCAGAGCATCTGGAGCCACGGGGGCAAACTGCAGGTCCTGCTGGGCTTGGAACATTTTGTCTGTTTTTTACCTTCCAGGAGGGATAGTGGAACTATAGCTTGAGATGGGAAAAATATCCACCTCTAATATAAAGATTGCTAGTGATGAAAACCATCACAACCTTCATCAAATTGTTCCTCTGCTTAGGAGGCACCACTGTTATCAGCCTGAAATATCTGGAACATACAAAATTTAGGTTGCCTGAAGTTGAAGCAATTTTGGTTCTACCACAGATTTCCTTGTTCAGCAGAGGTTTCTGCTTTCTGGTGGCTTTTACCTTTCCAGTTATTTACTCTACAGCCAAGTTATTGTGTGCCTTTCTATTCTGTTTGACCTTTAGTGCACCTATTGATTTATTTTCTTTTAAACTTCCCAAGCCCATGGTTTTATTTTGTCAGCTGTATAGCGATGTTTTCCTCAGTGTATTTATTAAATGTTCTTCCTGAGTGAACTAGGCTAATAATCTCTCTAAGATTACCATGAGCAGATATATTTTCCATCCTTGATCAGCATTAACAGTAGCATGCACCTTCCAGTCTCTGTTAATTAAATTAAATATGAGCTTTTCCTTTGCTGTCCCATACTGAACTCAGCCTGTCAGGCTCTGTTGTCTCAGCCATCTTGCCTGTACTTTTTAATGAACTAACAAGGAAACTAGCATTTTTAAAGTTTTCTGGAATTCTCTCCTGTCCATGGATTACTGAAAAATGAACATTACCTGCCAAAAAAGCTTCTCAGCCAGCTGTGTTAAAATTTCTCAATGTAAATTACCCAGAACTTCTGATTTAAGTATGTCTAACTACAGTAGCTGTTGATTAATATCCTCTTTAGTTGCAGTAGGAATAGAAAGTATATTACCATCATCATCTAACAAATACTTCATCCTTTCCTCCAAATACAGAATAGACATATTTATTGATTTTTTTTTCATTGTTGCTAAATAAAAAAGAAGTATCTGTTGTTTCTGTTTGTTCTCTTTGGGAACAGACCTATCGGTCTCTTTCAAGTGGGGTTTTTTCCACTCCAGAAATGTTTTGCAAAAACTATTCCCTTATTAATGTTCTCAATGACACATTTTTGTTTTTGTTGTCAATTATCTATCCTCTTTTACTACTGCATTTGTCTTTTTTATCCTTATTGGTAAGACTTACTTTTATGGCTGCATTCACTTCCTACTGCAGAGGTTTTTGATTTATTTTGCTGAGTTTATTCTGTTCTGTTTTTACACAAATACAGCCTTCTTTCTCCTGTTAAAATAAGACACACTTAAGTTGTTCTTACAAAGCTCTCATATTTTCTGCCTTATTTCCTTCTTCCAGTTGATCTTGCTCATAGGGCTTTTTGGCTTTATAAGCCAACTTTCTTAAGGCTCTGCTGTGGTCTATACTGATTCAAACTTCATTTTCCTTGCATATAGCAATATTAGTTGAATTATTACCACTCATATGTCAATAATGAAGCCAAGATTGGTATTTGGTGTAGGTATTCCCCTTTATTCAAGACCACATCAAAAGTAGGCAAAAATTACAAGTAAAACTGATTCATTCACTCCTAACCCTGAACTATTCCTTTCTGGGAAAGGTTCCTCATCACTCCTACGGGAAAGACCTGGCTGCAGAGTTAAGGCAGGAGAAATGCCAGCCTCACCAGAGGAGTTTTATAGCTCCCTGTGGGATATGGCAAATCACTCCAGCTGGGCCCAGGTACAAATTCCCCCTCCCTCCTCCTTCCCCCGTGGCAGGGTTCCCTGGCAGCCCCTGAAATGAGGACAGGCAGCTGTGAGGTGTCCTCTGCCAAGGCAAAGAACATTAACTCTCTTCTGATCATCCGTCTGGTGGGGGCTGTAGGGCTTTGGAAGGAATCATTCTCAACCCATGGGTTCTAGCCCAAGGTTGCCTGGTGTCAAGGGAAAGCTCTCAGTGAATTCTGCCCTGGGCTGGCTTCCACTCCGTGCTAATGGTGGAGGTAAAGGATCAGAGCTTGGCTGTTTAGAAGGCTGTGTTTTGCATGTTTCTTTGCAGCTATTCACTCAGCTGCTGGCCAAGAGCACAACCTGCTTTAAGGATTTGGATCTGTGTGGAGCAGGTTTGGGCTCTCGCTCTTTTGAGGGAGAGAAAAGGCTGATGTTCCCCATTTCCCACTCTCCTAATGGCCCAAGCTTATGCTTTCAAAACAAAACCCCTGTTCAGTCTGGGACCCTGGACTAAAACATCTCCACACTGTTTTCCTCCCTTGCACTTTACTCCTAGCTGCTGTAATTGGAGCTGGTTAATGTGCAGTGGCTTCGTTAGGTGGTTAACAGATCCAATTAGGACCCAGGTCAATATCTGTTCTGGTGCTTTGCAAGGACAAAACTGGCTTACATCTTAACTGATTAGAGAGAGAGAGAGAAAAAAAATTCTTTCAGCAGCTCTTTCCCAGTGCATCATCTCCTCTCTCTGGAGGTTCTTGGGGTTACGTCTGTGTCTTCAGCAGGTGAATGGCAAGGCAAACACCGGAGGGGCTGCTCAGTCCCTTCCCTGCGGGACAGAGAGTGCTGCCACTGCCGGGGTCACACCCCCAACCCCTCGCAGCCCCTGCTGCTGAGGGAACACAGGTGTCCTGACCCTCTGCAGTGCCTCACGGGTGCCGGGAGCTGTCCTCGGGCTCGGCGTGCCCAGCTCTGCGCTCCCCTCTGTGATGGAGGGTCCTTCTCTGCTCACTCCGCACAGCCGGAACATCCCATCCCACTGAAAGTGTGCAGTCAGGCTGAGCAGCCAAATATGTCAAAAATATTACCAAAGCTTCTCTAGAGCTGCTCTTCCCCCTCTTCAACCAAAAGAAAAATAATTCTTTCTATTTTGGAGCTTAGGCTCTAGGCTTAAATAGTGCATATACATGAACTTTCACCATGTGAGTCTGTATTTTATAAAACCATGGCAAAGAAAATATTCTGATTGCTTGCCAGGTTCCTCCCCCTCAGTCCTGCTCCTGACACTAGGAGTTTGTTGTAGAGCCAGGAATATTCCATCCCTACAGCTAGGCTTTGACAGTAGCTTCCTTTTGTGATTGTAAGTGAGCCATAAAAGAAAAAAAACCCAAAAAACAAGAAACCAGGAAGAGTTATAGCAAATTAATAAGTCTGTTTTGCTGAATATGTTACTTCTATTAAAATTTTAAAAGAGTTTTAAGTGACAGTAAATGTGGTCTTATTTTAGAATGGTTTCCATAACACTACATAACAGTTGCCAATGGTACTTATGCCTTGTCGAGCATACACACAGTTATTTAGCTGACAACAGTGCTTAAGCTATTAAACAAGATAATATTGCAACTGTTATGCAATGGTAAAGCTCTCACTTGAAAGAAATATTTGGGGTTTTTAGCTGAAAGTTGACTTTTTTCCATATTCATTTATGTTTGCTTTATTAGAAATGTATAATTTAATGTAATATTCAAGGCCCTTAGGGTATACACTCAGTTACCTATAAAACATTCATGCACATTGAGTACTTTTTTGGTGCCAGTTCTTGGCTTTGTACATCTGCTGTACAATACTGAGTATTCTAACTAACAACATGCCACTGCCTTAATTGAGTTTAGGTGTTTGAGTCATTTATTTAAATTTAGTAGTGTGAATAATTTATTTCAATTTACATTTTAATTATTTTACCCACTTTTTTTGGGAGTAACCTCATTTTCTGGCTTCTAAAAAAATAATCGGCATATGTTTACTGCAGCAACATTCACACTTACTAAATTCCCTGAGAAGTTTAGTTCCAAACTGAGAAATACTAATGAATTATTCATACCCCAGGCACTAGCTGGTGTTGAATCAGGATGTCCAGATCTAAAGGAGACCTGGCCTTCTAGAACTCAACATTCCCTAAAGCTCCCTAAGATTTGTTCCTCTGCTAAGGCAAGCTGGACAAAGCTGGATTTAAGTATGGTAAAATGTGAATATTTCTGCCGTCAATATGGATTTATATGTTTCTTTATTATTATTCTTATGCGTTATTATTTATTATCTGCTACTGACCAGTTTATTGGGGCATCATGCATGGCATGGAGTTCCTTGTGCTCTCTTCCCCATCTAACCAATGGATAGAAAGGTCTGAGACAGGCATTCCATTGCCAGCGGGTGCTCACTGCATTTAGGGGGCTCACAGGTGAGGAAAGGGAACACAAGCATCTCACCTGGGGCACCCTCAGATGTTTCCCAGTGTGCCCAGAGCTCCAGCGGGATTGTTGTGAGTCTGCTGGGAGAACTGCAAGGAAGGCCAAGCTCTAAGGGCTTATGTCCTCAGAAAGAAACGGGGAATTTGCTGGAAAACCAGCAACAATATAGAAAGCATTATGTATTTATTTAGCCAATTGCTTGTTCTCTGAAAAATCTGCTTGCTTTAAAGGTGGGTCTGATTTTAGAGGGGCTTAGGATCCACAAACATACCCAGTGTCTGAATCCAACTCCTGCAGAACACCTCTTTAACTGGCACCTGCCTGTACAGGTTTCAAAGGGTTAACAGGACAAACACTGTCCCCATTTTCTAGTTTTATGACCAGAAAAAGATGCCTCCAACAAAGGACAATGCAAACCACTCGGCATTAAACATGTGAGGGGTTTTTCCTTAGTGGCTGAGTCAATTTGCCACCTCTGCTGTGCGGTGCCTGCATCTACAAGTGCACCTGTGTCTCTTGGGTGGCCTCGTGTTTTAGAATGATCCTTTCCAAACACAATGTAAGCACAAGCAAAAATATATGCATTGTTTCCAGCCTGGATGTCTTTACTCCTTGGATTTCTGCATATAGCTATACTTGTATTATTCAGCACTGTCTCTTTAGACTCATGCATACCTTTTTACACACACAAGCGTGCCCTGAGATGTCACAATCTCTTCTGCCTGTCGATCTATAGCTATATAAATGTTTCTCTAGGTAATAAATTCCACCACATTTTACTTTAAAATGTAATTTTTTCCAAATTCACTTTTATTGCTAAATATGGTCCATAATGGTCTGTCCATAAATGGACACCTTGAGAATGGAAAGTGGTAAGCTGAAAATATTTTTAATAATAAAAATCTTTAGCTATAACAAACTACATACATATTTTTGTTTTGAATATCAATGGAGATGCTACTGAAACTAAGTAATTTTTTTTCAGCTGTAAAAGCCCCTTCAGCTGAGCAGAAGTTGGCTGCAGAGGGGTCTGCAGTGAAGCAGTGACCCGGGGAGTTCTGATTCACATGTGGTGGCAATCATTTCAGCCAAGACCATGAGCTGGAGCTTTTTAGAGTTAAATCCATGATCTGCAGCACCAACCAATGTGGTGTCAGTGCTGCTGAGAGCTGTGCCACGGGACTTCCCTGCTGGCCAGGCAGCTGGTCCAGAGGGGACACAGGATCCCTGCTGAAGGACACAGAGGGGGCACAGAATCCCTGCTGAAGGACACAGAGGGGACACAGAATCCCTGCTGAAGGACACAGAGGGGACACAGAATCCCTGTTGAAGGACACAGAGGGGACACAGAATCCCTGCTGAAGGACAGAGAGGGGGCACAAAATCCCTGCTGAAGGACAGAGAGGGGACACAGAATCCCTGTTGAAGGTCAGAGAGGGGACACAAAATCCCTGCTGAACGTCTCCACTGGGGAAGGTCTGATGTGAGTGGCTGTGGGGTGCAGTGTTTCCCCTGCATCACAGCCTGCACATTTGCTGAAGGAACTGATTAGTCCAGCAGATGGTTAAATACCTTGTTGAACCAGAGCCATCCCCGACGGCTGCACTTGGGGAACCACACGGGGGATGATTATGGCAGGCACAAGGCTGCGGGCTCCTTAGCAGGGCCACGTGCAGGGGTGTGGGGAGCCCCTGGCTGGGGCTGGGGTGCAGCTGCCCCAGGCACTGGCACACAGCCAGGGGACTTCACCTGCCAGGGGTGCAGGGCTGGGCTGGAACCAACAGGCAGCAGGGCAGGAGCATCCCGGGAGGCATCCCACCAGGAAATGAGCTCCAGGGACCTCGAGCTGCTGCAAACACACGGCAGGACAAAATCTACCCCCCAGCCATCTTTAACTATTCATTCCTCAGTCTACAGTCTCACTAACATAGACACTTTTCTCTTTCAGACCCTTGCAAACCCTAAAACACAACAGATTTTTTAGTAATGCTGGTGTGCCAGGAAAAGCTACTGGGGAGCTGTGGTGAATATGCAATATACACAGCTTACTGTGTTACAAACCTGCATGTGGCCTGGAAGTAATAAAATTAAAATAATTTTTGGACAACATGACCTCTGTTTTGAAGGTGAAAGACCTTCCCAAAAGCTAGATAGAATATAAGCAAAAAGTGGAAAACTAGAATCAGTTGGTGAAAACAGAAAAAAAAAAAACCAAATCACATTTATTCCACACAATATATTTATAATTTATTTTAAAAATAGTTCAAATTTTTAGGTATTTTGTGGGCAACTCTGTGACTAATAGTTCTTTGTGCCATTGCACTCACTATCCAATACTGCACATATGCAATAAATTTGCAAGAGGGAAGATGGAGAGTGATGGACATAACCGAAAACAGTTTTGGCCTTGTTTGACTGTGAAAGGGTTTTCAGGGGCAGATTTATTTGAGAAAGGGACTTATTTGATGGCTCTGAACCTACCCCCTCTCCTCACTTTTGTGCTAGAGGCACAGTGGATATGCTGGCAGAAGTCTCATGCCATACTTTCCCCCTAAGCCTCCACTGCTGGAAACAGGATATTAAATGCTTGGCAATAAAGCAGTTTCTGCTTGTTGTTCAGTAACCTTGTAGCCTTCAGCTCTGCTCGAAAATCTTACAGGAGCCGAGTACCCTAGAAGGAATCAATGATTTGTATCAGGAAGGTAGGAGGATATTAAAGATACACCCGAGGAAACAAAAAAAGAGGCCAACCTTGGAGCAGCCAAATGGGTAGAGACCTGTCGGTTCAACTCCTAACCCTCATTACTTGTCCCTTCCCATTGCTGAATTTAATCTCACATGATTCTTGCCAGCCCCTCCTCTGGCACTGCAGCCTGGCTTTTAACTTGATGAGTGGCTTTTGTGCTCAGGCTCTGCTGGGCAGGGAGTTTTGGCTGGGGAGGGAGATGAGGCAGGTGGGGAAACAGCACTGCTTCCCCATCTGGGGTCTGGTGGGCCCTCTGGCAGGACACCTCAGTCACGGGAGAGCGTTTGTAGGCACTGATAGAGCTGAGCAAAGCAGAGGTTTCTTCCCACCCCTTCATTATTAGTCCACCCCTTATTGAAGGGATGCTCCCTGGCAGCCACCTCCTGGTGATGCCCAGGAGGAGCTGTGCTGCTGCTCCTGATGGGCGAGGGGGAGGCAGCAGCTGAGGGCAGGGACTGAGGCCAGGTGAGTGCTGAGCTCCAGGTGAAAGTGTCTGCAGGTGAAAGTGTCTGCAGGTGAAAGTGTCTGCAGGTGAAAGTGTCTGCAGGCCTCTTGGTGCTGCTGGAGGTGCTGGACAGGGGCAGGGCTTGCTACTCCTCCCCTCTTGCTCAGCCACTTCTAAGGGTCCTCCCCTGCCTTCTCTATTCCTTCCTCACCTTCTAATAAAAGACGTCCAGGCTTTTGTTAAACTTGTAATACCCAGAGAGCTGTCCCTGCAGAATGAGCTCTGCCCCTTGGCCTCTGCTTTTCACTGAGTGGTCAAAGCTGTGATACAGGCCTGGATGCTGGCCAGACACCTCCCATTGTAGATAACATCTCGGTGGGCTTGGGGATCAATCCTCACACAGACAGAACAATTTTTTTCAGGGGTTCAGTTTTCTGTAGCTCTTCCTGAGCTGGCTGAGCCTGCTCACACAGGGACTGTCCTTTGGGCAGCCAGGGGAGGTCAGGACTTGGATGCCTGGAGGGTCTGTCAGGTACATTTGGCAAGTGAGCAAGCGCAGGCTGTGAGTACAGGAATCAAAATACATTTCAAAGTCCCCACTGAAGGAGGCAGTCAGGTTTGGGAGTGCCAGGCATGCCTGGTGCAGCTGCTCGGGCAGAGGGAGAGCAGCAGGGCTCAGGCCACTCAGGCTCTGGTGGCAGGGCTGCAAGGAAATGAAATGTTCGTGGGTTTTGCTTTTCCTCTGAAGTACATAACTCATTGAGAAGTCTTCAGGGAGTCTTACTGTTTACAGACTCTGAGTCAGGGAAGAATTACCTTGGTTTTTTTTTTCTGAGTACATTGGATCAAGTGAGTCAGATCAGCTTGGTCAGGAGGCTATAGCACCCATGATGCCTTTCTGGAAGGGCAGAGGAGAACAAGCTGAGAGATTCCAATTCCAAATGGGAAGAAACAGAAGATCTAGGGCCTCATTCCGGTCTCTGAGGGCTCACAGCTGAGAGCTGTGAGGACACTGAGCCATGATGATTTGGGGGCCACCATGATTCAGAACACTGAAGGGCTGAGCCTGGTCCCAGTTACAGCAGTGCAAACCCAGAACAGGCTGTTAATTCTGAGGTGTGGCGAAGAACCAAGGGCAGCACATCCAGCCTCCATGTGCAGTCACCCTTGCATCTCTACCTGAACCCACCGGGTGAAACCTTTCCATACTCCTGCACATGCAGAGCTCTCCCCCAGCCCTTCTGCTGCTGAAGGGCCTCAAAGGCCCCTGGAGTGGTGGTGGCTCATTCTGCTGTCTGAACAGAGCATCTCTCAGCTGGCCTCTCAGAACTGACCTGAAATGACCACTCATTCTCATGGATCACCACCAAATCCATCTGGAACACTAGGTTCTTCCCTGTTCGGCTTCCCAGCCAAGCTTCTAGATTAGTCCAAGAGTAATATAAGAATCATTAACTAATTCTGAGCATCCTCACTCTCCTGGCCCTAGCAGAAGGCTGTGAGAGAGGATCAGAGCTGTTAAATCCCTCTCCTAAGAAATTCCACAGTCCTCGGCCCCATCTCACGTTATTGCCATTGTTGTCCTTTAGGGGTTGATGCTAATGATGACTGAAAGAGCTTAATGAGCATGTGCCTTGAATAAGCTCTTTATACACCTTACAAAATAATTACATTTTATTGAAAATTCCACAGGGCCAAGCTCACAGAAGCAGTCAGGGGTGCCAATTTAATAGGATATGGTACAGTGCTTTGCTCAAATAAGGCCAGATCCCTCAGAAGTTCACCTTCATGGCCACAAAGGACAGCAGGGCCTTGCTGAGCACAGGGCTGGGGGATACCTGCTGTTATCCACCCTGGGACAGCGGGGAAAGGCACTTCAACTTAAGGATCACAAAACACCTCTGAAATGGAGTGGTGTTGTACGGCAAGTGGAATAGGATTTGCCTTCTAACAGCATGAAGACACCTGGTGATCCCTGATGAAAGGTGGCTTGTCAATAGCCTGTTAAACATTCTTTAAATAGGGATGGTGAGCCCCTTCTCCTGCTCTTGTTCCCATCCAGCACAGATCAAAATTGTTGACCTATTAAAGAAAGAAAGAAAGACATTCCCATAGGAATGCCTTGCAGTGTCTTCTGGGATGCAATGAGGCCTCTGCCTTTAACACCACACAGCAGTAGAAGCTCTTAATGGGGCTATGGAAAGTTCTTAAATAGGAAGGAATGACAAAGATCCTATTGAATCTGGCTAGGGTAAGTTTCTCATCATGTAAGCATTTTGTCAGAGGAAGTGGCTGAATGACACACAGATAAATTGCTTGTAATACATTTCATTGGAAAATTAAAATTTGTAAATTTATTTTCCATCTTTAGGCAAAATGCTTCCACATCTATCATTGAGGACATATTCTTTGAGTCTGGACTGAATAAAAGAAAGTAAAAATGGAATACTCCCATAATGTACTTTGAATATTATAAAATACATTTTTCTGGATGAAATTTAAACCCTTGTAAAGACTTTTTCAACCAGTGCAAATTTTTAAATATTATATTATTTATACTGCAAAAATACTTATGGATCTCATAATTCAAAACCCTGCCCTTCAACGAAATGTGGGTTTTTTTCACTAATGGGCCCATGAAAACTCTTCAGAATATTCACCAGATGTGGCAAGACCTGTGTATCAGAGACTGCAAGGACCAGGGTGTCAGTGGGCATCCTTTCTGCCTGCGGCTCTCAAGGCAGGGAGTCTGCAGCTCCTGATGAGATCTGAGCTGCAGCCTGGACCAAAAAAACAAGAGAAGCCTTCAACATCCAGACCCCAAACTCCTTTAGTGGCAAAATTCTGAATTTTGTGTTAACACAAAGTCAATGCAGAAAATCACAGGATACTTTAGAACTGTGAAAGTCTGGCGTATTTTTTCTGTCTTATGGTTTCTGAGTCCTTACAGGAGACTACTGCCATGTTTTCCCGTTTTTCCTTTGTAACTCTAGAGGTTAACAGTGTATTTTAAAATGTCATATGCCTGAATAATTATCAAATTCCTACTTTTCCTGTGACATTTCCAGGCTCCTGTCCATGGCTGCTCATTCCTACCCAGCCAACCAGAGCTTCTGAGCCTGCAGCTGAGGAACACTCCCTACATAATTGCTTAAGATCTTTGCACAAGCACAGGGTGGGATGAAAAGTAGGGAATTTTCCAGACTGGGTCAACTTCAAGGAGAACAAGAGTGGTTTTCAGCCTGTGAAGATGCATTTCTGGAGGTTTCCTCCATCCCTCTTCGGCAGCACATTATGGGACCATCACAGTTCCCTGCGAGCTCCTCCCCAAGCCAGACTGTTGTGGTTATCAGGAGGAATCCACCCCTGGTGCAGAGAAATGTCCAGCACAGTCACACATTTTGCCCAGAGCAACTGCTAGTTGTGCCCACAAGGTAAATGAACAGCAGAGAAGGCGGCAGGAAGTTAGAAAGGTGAAAAGAAGGAAGGTTAAAAAAAAAAAAAAAGCTGTTTGAGCAAAGCAAGGCCCAAGCACTTTCCCATGTTTTACCCCTATGACAGGGAGCCAAAATAAACCAGGGGAGGACAGTGAGGATGTCACCTGCTACAGAGGGACATCTGCCATGGGCAGTCACTCGTGGACCACCGAGGTGGAGCTGTGTATGGGCTGAAGCCAGCCCCTCCAAATGAGCGTGTTCAGTGCCAGGGGTTGCACTCTGCTGTCTGTCTGCAGTTTACAATCGGGAGCTGGATGAAATAATTTCATTAGGCAGGTGTGAGGTGTGAGGTAAATGTACAGCGTAATCCTGTATAACACAATCATCATCACATTTTGATTCCCCTGCCCATCACCTTCCACATTCATCTTCAGAGACCTCTTAATGAAACAGCTGCTTAGATTTAATTAAACAACAGCATTATATAAACAAGTTCTTTTGTTTTGTGTGCTGAACAGGGCATTTGTCTTCAAAAGCTTTTCTGCCAGAGCTGGCCTGGCTGCCCCTTGACTTGTCTCTACTCCAATTACCACTCCAGTTTAGCTGATTAATTTGTAGCCACTGGCAAACATGCACAGTTGGCAGGACATCATTCCGTTTCAGTGACAAGCACTATAAAAAGATCATTATTTTCATTAGCATAAATAACTGCATGTTGATAGAACTCTGGTTTCTGAAAATAGGTTAAAGTCTTAACTGTCTTTATTCATTACCCAGATATAATTGGAAGTAAAATTATCACATAAGTGAACAATAAGCTATCAGTGTATAATGCTTAACGACTGCACTCAGCCCAGTAATAGTCTGGAATGATTTTTTTTCTTAAAATGAGGCATTTTTGTTGTAAATTCTTATATAGACACACACTAATTTTTTACAAAACCATACATATTTGATGGTATATAAGAAAAGTAAGTGAAAGAAATAATCATGCACAAATAAAAATGTTCTCTCCTGCATTTCCTAGGGCATACAGATATCATTTTTCCAGTCACAGGCCCAGCTTGGATGCTTTGAAAGCTTTTCTGGCTGCAACCTTCTAGTCAATCATGTTCCTAAAAGTTTTTCCCTTACTGGGTATTTAAGAGTTGATATTTTATAACATAGTCCTTTGAGAAGGTTTCGTTTTTTGCCGTTCTCTTGTCCACCATGATGACACCTGGTACACACCAAGACACCAACAACAATAAAAGAAAGCAGCAATAATAAGAAGCAGTGTTTGAAAGGTAGCACTTTCAATAGGTTTAGTCCCTTAGCCCAGCTCAGCAGCTCTTCAAATGAAAAAGTGTATTAATACACAGGATGTGACCATCTGGGTGGTTTTAACTCACTGTCCTAAAGGGAAGGTTTGAAATGAGGTTTCTGCTTTAAGCTCTTATGGAGTATTTGGTTTTATTTCACCCAGAAAACTCCACAAATTTTATATATATATATGTAGCAATGTACAAATGGTCTAGGGTAAACACCAGGAAGTGTTGGCCAAGTATGAATTTTAATCACTGTACTGCCCATATGTGTTCATGATCCTGAGAAGAACAGCCCTTCAAAAGCACCACTGTTCTTTTTTTTTTACTTCATTCACTACTGATAGCATTAGTGGTAAAATATTTTTTTCTTGGTATTATACAGCAAAACAAAAATTGGGCACTGCATGAAAGAACAAGAGAGGCTTTTCTTAAACTTTTTTTTACCATCAAGAAGCCTTGCCACTGCTTTGAAATGTTGCCCAGAGCATTTTTTGTGCCCAGCTTGTCTATATCTTTGTGTCAGAAGATGACTTTGAAAATTAGCTGGTTTATATAACAGAGAAAGGCCAAGGGTAATAAAAAAGAGAGCAAATGATTGCCTCAGTATTGAATATTTTCCGGAAGTTAAAAAGGAAAAGGAGTGAAAGGTGAAAACAAGATTTGGACTCCTGACATGCACTGCATCCCCAGAGTTCCTCACAGGTGTCCCCAGCCCCACAGGCAGAGCCTTGCCCTCCTCCTGGGGCTGCATGGAGAGAGCTGAAGAACCTCTTATGTTGTCAAAGGATACTCAAACTGAAAATGCCTTGCAAAATGCTGCGTAATATTTGCTGAAATTTCACATCCAGAGTGGTTTCAGGGGAGAGGAGGGTGGCAGGTCTGACAGCACTGGTGAGCTCCCAGATTGGGAATGGAATGGTGTGTTTGGATGCTAAAATGGATTGTTTGAAACAGATTTTGAGATCACTCTAGCACAATGCTTATTTTGCAACAAATAGCTCATTAACCAACAAGAAAGACACATCAAAACATGTTTTGCTTTGTCAAAAACAAGAAAAAAAGAAAAACCGAAAGAAACAAGCAGGAGAACCCTCTGACTTCATCCTAGGGAGCATGAAGAAGTCCGGGAAATGCCTCTCAGGAGCCATGATTTAGGAAGCCACGGTGTTTACTGATGGTAGCAGGAGCCAGAACTGCAGGAGCCTGTGGTTACATGTTGGGGAAGGAAGAAGAGGTTAAGGGTTGCTTGCAGTAGACAATGACTTCCAGAGAGGAGCAAGCAGTTCTGTTTGCTTGTTTGAAGTTACTGCAAATCACCCTTGAAGGGTAAATAAATCGTGTTTTGGACCTGAGTGTTTGGGGTGTTGCTGAATGGGATGCAATGTATGCTTCTGTATGACAAAAGAAGTGAGACATTAAGGTAGACTAAGAGCTTGCCTATTTCATCTCCAGAGAAAACTGGATATTTAAGATGCAATGCAAGTGTTAGAAAATTGTGGCCTTTCAGGATAATTCCATTGTATTTCTGAAAAGCTGCCCAGTTCAGCTGGCTTGTATGGGCCCAGGAGAGGAGCCTTGTGCAGAGAAAGGACTGCATGGTACAGCAGTCAGGGTGCCTGCCTGCCACATCAGCTCTAAATACGCTCCACCATCCTCTAGGGAAGTGCTGCTTTCCCACTGGCAGCAAACTGGCAAGCAATAGCTTGCCTGAACTTTCTTAATGAAATAAAAAAGCACTCTTTATTTTAGACTATTAGGCATCTCTGAGTTTTGGTAAACATGAAAATTCACTTACCTGAAGTAGCAGTTATAAATGGTTTTAAAATACCAATTACCAGCTATGGGAAAAAGAAAAAAGAAAAAAAAAAGAAAAAAAAAAAAAAAGGAAGAAAGAGACCAGAATATCTTTTCACAGAAGAGAAAAATCACCATCTTGCATTTAATTGGCTTCAAGACCATTTACCTGGAATAGGGGCTGCAATGACTTATTAAACTCCCAGACTGGCCAGTGTGGCCTCAGAAGCACCTGCTCCATCCACAGACACAGTTAGCAGCTGGTTTGGCAAGTCTATAGCAAGGGACAGTGGGACTCTGTGCTCCTCAAACCCCAGGCAAACACATGTGCTGCTTCAGCCCATGCTTGAAATGTCTTTTTTTTCCCTTTGAATGACTATTTCCATTACACCATGTAGGAATTGTCCCAGAAAGCACAACATAAGCAGGTGCTTTTCCTTGCAGGAGTCAGTGCTGAGGACTCATTTTGATGTCGTAGTCCTTTGCTGAGCAGAAAATGCCTGTGCTTGCATTTCCTTCAGCTGCTGCTGTCCTGGCTGCCAACATGGCTAAACTCATGATGGATCAGACTCACTGCTGCAAGATGCTTGCTTGGAGCGAACCATCCAAATACTTTAAGACGCATCTGTGGTGTTCTCCAGGTACCACTGTTGGCTGCCTTTTCTGGCTAACCTAGTACTGCAAAAACAAAACTGTAGAGATCAAAGTAAAAAAGCAATGTGTGTGGGCATGTCTGTGTGAACAAACACTGACCGGGGAGAACATATTTTTAATGTAATGCAGGAGACCCGGAATGTTTTCCATTTCGGTGTCCATTTCCCTACATGACATACAGCACATATAAAAACTTTTTAGCTTTTTGAGCATGGATTTTGGGGCTGAAGGATCACAATGAAGCTTTATAGCCCTTTCTTATGAAGTGTGGCATTTCTGACATTATTTGATGCGCAAGAGCAACTGCATTAGTCAAAGGCTACGCTTGAATGGTTATCACTTTAAGCCCATGCCCTAGGAGTATTGTATTCGGTTCCCTCATTATTTCCAGCCCTGCAGGTTATACCAAGAGTTGCTATTAGTACTTTACAATCATAAAATGAAGGTAGTCACTTTCTATGAGGGTCAAGTTTCCCTCCTAGGTGCAGGCAAAGTTCATCCTGCAGCTCAGGTGGACAGGCAGTGCCCCACTCCAGCGTTTTGGGTTCCCAGTTGTTCTGTGTACAGCTCTGGTACAGCTCTGCCTTTTGGGTCCAAGACTCCCTTGGACAGCTCTAAAACATTTAACAAAGTCTAACATTCCAGCATCCACGTGATGCAGCCATCAGCCCGCTCCTCTTACACACAGGCCAAAGTAACTGTGCAGTGTTTGAGTCAAAGTCCTGGGTATTGCCCATTCCTGCAAGGGAAGAGCACTCTGAGCATGAAATGAAATACAAAAGAATGGGGAGCGCTCTCCTCATTTAAGCCATGTCTGGGGAGCTTTGTGGCTGTACTGCAGCGATGGCCATGTTGCTACATCACATCATCACATCACATCACATCACATCACATCACATCACATTCATTCGTTAATCATTTTTTGCAAAAGCAGTGAGATCACTTTTGCTAAAGCAGTCTTTCACAGGGGTGCCTCACATCTGATCACCAATAATCAGTGCAATGGAAGCCATCAGTTTAATGACAAGATGGTAGGATAAAATCTTAATGCATCTCATTGGTGGTGCTTTGCTGAGGGGCCCAGGAAAGAACTTTATTTGGCTGTGTGTGTTGTCTACATTCAATAATGCTTTCAAGCCTGGTCTTTACATGTGGTACCTTCCTTTAAAATAACTCCTATTCTTACCTTAATTGCAGCCCTAAGCAGCACTAGGAAAAGAGTAATCTCACAACTGCATTCTGAATAATTTCTTGTCATCTTGAATTGTAACAGAGTTTCTGCAATACATAAAAACGATTTTAATCAGATATTTTCTTGGAAGCTTTCTGAGGAAACACCAGGTTTCCGGAAGCCTCAGGTCTAAGGCATGAAATCCTAAAACTACAACAACCTTTCTTTGACCCTGCCTTTTTACAGTGGTATGTCAAGAAGCAATAAAATATTCAAATTACAAAATATTCCCCTGCATTTTTTTTTCTGAGATAAAGTTAAAAATATGATGTGATAATGGGTGTTAACCATGCCATTTGAAGAATTTAAATGCTGCTGTGTTAGGCAGGGTATCGGACAATAAATGGACTATCAGCATGATATATGTAACATATTTATTTAGCGATAACTTTCTAAAAGCCATATATAAACTACAGATATCTTTAGTACACACGAAGATAGTTAGTGGAGATACCTGAGGGTTTTGTTTTTCTAATGTTTAGTAAAGCTTCTTATTCAAAGCATTGTCAGTTTTTGAACAGTTAAGGCAAGGCTACTAACTCTGAGCATTTGCTTAGCTGCTGTTACAGCGGCCAGCTGGGTCAGCAGGCTATTTGCCACTGGGCTCATGGTGTGCCTGCTGCTGAAGTGCCTGTCCTGTGTGAAAGGCACACTGTTTGTGCTGAGGACATCTCAGCCTGCTGGGACGGGCGCTCAGCCCCGGCACCGCCGCGGACAGAACCGTGCTGCGACGGGCAACCCCTTCCCCACAGGCTGTACAGCCCACAGGGCTGCTCTTCAAAGGCCAGGAATCCCCACGCTGGGGCCTGCACTGATCGCTGCCAGCAGTGGGCACGAACCGAGCAGCCACAATTTCGATGCTCCTTTGGTTCCGCTGGGGAAATTTGGGGAGAGGAGCTAAAGCAGCGCAGTGTGAGAGAGGAGAAACCCAGCCCAGCCACGCTGCACGCCCACCCAGCAGCAGTAACATGATGTATGAGCACTCTGCTCGTTTGCACAAGGCAGCAGCGGAACACTAACTCGTTTCCATGGCAACCCGAAAAAGAATTACAGCTTTAAAACTGACTGAATGGTAGCCCCATGAAAAAGTAAAGGGCAGGCCATATCTTTCTGAAATATAATTTAGTACTAAGTCACCTGAACAGTATTAGCTAAAAGGATTTCAGCACTAGGCTTGGGAAGTGACCCATTTGGGATATGGAGTGTTAGGTTTTTTCTAATGGTGTGCCTGAGATCTGAAGGGCCTGTCGGACACACTGTGGCATACAGCATAAAAGAAGAGGAAAATACCTTTATGCCTGAAATCTCTTACTAGAAAAACAAGAAATTATAGAGGCGAAGGGGAGCGGAATAATCTGGTAGAAAACTGGCACTTTTGTAAAGACATGGGGACACGTGTTGAGTGCCTGGTACAAAAATACATGGGGAAGGAAGGAGAAATGTGGTGAAAATTAAATAATCACTTGGGTGAGTTGGGGGAGGCTTCTATATTTAGACTGGAGACCTGTCCAGTTAGATTAGGAGGCCAGAATCTGCCTCTTGGATGATGCATTATCCTGCCCTCTGGACACTACTCAAATCTAATCCTGAGGTCCCTAAACATTTCAGAAAGTTTTTTAACAGAAAAAACTCCCATTAACTGCAGCCAGAGTTGCGAAAAATGCTCAGGATTTGGTAATTTCTGTGAAATCAGGGCTGAGGAGAGGGGAAGGGGGCAGTAATTTGTACATGCAGGATGACATTTTTTATACAACAACAGTTAAAAGAAATAATCAAATTTATTATGGTTGAAAAATTATGGAAAGCAAGAATCTAAATTTATTGTCAGTTTTCTTTTCAAACAAATGAAAATTAGATCCCAGCTAAGTTCCACATACATCAGTCACAGAGAGCACTAACCAACATGTGGAAAGTGTGGTTGGTTGGAACAATGCAGAGAGACAGATCTGGAGCTCTCATAGGCTGACGACAAGCAATGGCGCTGTTCAGGGTTTGGCCAGCTAAACCTCATTGCAAACTATAGAAATCAATATTTTACCAAGAAATATGGCCAATACAGTATTGAGAACACTGTCATGTCATGAAAATAGACTTTCTCTCAGGAGTGGGGGCCATTCAGCTCCTCCCAAGCCAAACGTGGCTGTGTGAACTGTGCTGAAATTTGAGTGCCCCTGCTCTCTCTCAGTGGTTTACAAGAAGCAGCTGTGTGTAAAAACTCATTAAAAAGTCTTGTTCAAAAAGTAAGTACAAGAATTGACCTCGGTTTCTAGAAATGGCCACAAGAAGGAATTATTTCTGTGTTTGGGTAAATGAGACCTTCGATCCACAGCCCTTTTTTTCCTTTTCCCAGCAGAAACCTGCAAAAACCCATTGCTTTGAGTCTTAACAACACCAGTGTCCTGATTCTCAAGAATGATCAACACTGTTAATCCCTTAGGCTGGGATTTTCAAAAGAATCTCAAAAGAAAAACCTCAGTGAAAGAAATAAGTGCTCTTGGCACCCTGGCTATCCCAGTCTGTGGGCCCCAGCAGGGGACCAGCCCAAGGCTAGAGCTGAGTCCCCAGCGTGCAGGATACCTTTGCCCTCTTCTGGGAACACTCTCTTAAAACATCCTATTAAGGTATAGGTTGAAACAAATCACGAGTGTGTTTAATAACGTATAAAACAGCTTAGTAAAATTGTCATGAAAATTTAAAAGCTTGGGCAAAAACCCTACACCTCTGCCATTTATACTGATGACAATGATAATGAAAAAAATAATGATGTTTTAACTCACCCATCAAAAAAATTTATTCACCCTGAGAGAGTAGAAATGTGCAAAGCTGGTGGAAAGATATACTTACCTTGAATTTATAAACTGCTCCTCAGATAAAGAAATACAGGATGAGGAGTTGCCTCATTTACATTCATTCATTCACCCTTGGCCATTTTTTCAGCCAAGTGGATGCAAATTCTTTGAAGCCATTAGAGCTGACGAGAGAGAAGCCCTAAACCTGAGCCTGTTGTCACTGTCCACACATCCGAGGCCCTGGGGATTCCCTGTGCACCCCAGCTGCCAGGGACACCCCCACTCACAGCAGCCTCCAGGCACCCGCTGCAGCCCATCCAGTGCTTCAAGTGGCAGGGAAGGGGCCAGGACCAGAGCTGAGGAATATTTCCTTGTGGGAGTGGGGTGGCCTGCCTTACCTAAGTCTGCTTAACAATCTTTCTGCTCAATATAAGATGAACAGTCTTTCTTTACTTCAGTAGCTACGTGGCAGATGAAATAGTAGAAATTAGATGACAATTACGAATCTGAGAAGGCAATTCCAGTGCACATGTTTCGTGCTGGTTGATATCCAGAGAAGTTCAGTATCCTGAACTAGAGCTTTGCCATCAGTTGGGTATAAAATATATAAAAAAACCCAACCAAACAAAAAAAGAGATTATTTACCCTTGAATTCACATGCTGAAAGACCCTGAAGGAACAAAAGGCAGCAGGGGAATCGAACAATAAGGGTTGTGGTGAGGAGATCAATTTCACAAGGAAGATGTTTCTATTTTGGAATTGCTTCATATCACAGGAGAGGCCCAAGCTGGTCAACCTGCCTGGACACGGCAGAGCAGAAGTGATACTTGAGCAGCCCATAAAGAAGAAAGCCTGGCTGGATAGGGCACTTCTCTTTTATAGGGCAAAGCGCAGGCATTTGCAATCAGAGCACACACATGGGCATTCAGCCTGAGATTTACTGAAGACAGTGGTGTAATGAAAAAGGGAGAGAGCACACGCTGAGCTGTGTGTGGCTTTGTTTTGTGGACAGTCACAGCTTAAGGAAATGGAGCTATGAGTGAGGACTTTTGGGAAGGTTGCTGTGCTACAAGACATACTCCTCCACGTGTTTATGTCTGCCCCTTCCTGGATGCAGATAAAGGAAAATGAAACCATTCTTCTATGACCTTGTCTGGCATTAGCCCCTGACCTCACCTGGGTACCAGAAATATGCTTCAATGTAAACAGATGCACGTATTTAGCATTTAGCCCCTTCAGGTCTAAATTCCAGCTTTTTATCCCTGTGGTATGGAGAACTTAGGCAATTTACCACTGCAAAGAATGAGAATCCCACCAGCAAATTTTTCCTTGCAGCGCCCAGCAGCAGACCTTGTAAATGACTATGATTGAATTTATTCTAAATTAATTCAGAAGCGTGTGGGATTTTAAGACAGAGGAAGTGATCACCGTGCAGTTAATTGGGCCTGCCCTCTTAGCCCCACGCCCTGTCAGCTCAGCTAAGCAGCTGTCCCAGCAAAGAGAGCAGGGACGCCAAGGAGGCCAGCAAAAAGCCCTGACAAGAATTTAAATGAAATCAAATTGCCAAACTGTTTGCTCCGTTGCCTTTGCTGGGGTTAGGTCTGCGGAGAGCTCAAACCAAATGCCAAACACAAACAGAAGAGCAAGCCCAATTTGTGTGGCATTTCCACTTTGGCATCTCGGGATGCTCCTGCTCTGGGCTCTCTGGGAAGCGGCGTGCAGAAAAAAACCTCTGTGCAGTGCAGTCACTGGCAGGATGTGTCTGCTCTTACCTCTGCTGTGGTTCTCACAACAACAGGCCTTTGGGGTTCATTTGCCCTGCTAGGAATGGGGACTGAACAGAGCAAACCATCCGCAGCATCCTCCTCTGCCGCGCTCCGTGCCTCCTGCCTGCTCACGCTCGGCAGGCTGGGGGCCGCTGGGCGTAGGGACAGAGATCCCTAAGCACGAATAACTCCTGCAAACCCCACATGAGTGCTGGGCTGTGACAGACGGAGCAGCACTGAGGGGAGCACAGCAGGAAGGCATTTGGGAATGCTGGCTGCCAGAGAGGAGCGCTGCGGAGGGGAGCTGAGGTAGCCCCCGAGGGGCCGCAGTGCTTTATGTGCTCTGCGCTCCTGGATGAGGCTCCCGGTAACGACCTGCCCAAAGGAGCCTTTACAACAAATTATGGATGATAAAGCAAGAATCCAAGGTAAATTTTCAGAGCTGATGAGTGAAAAACAGCTCACATCTTTATGTGCAGGCTGAGCACATTCAGGGGAGAGCCACTGGGGTGCAATAAGCATGATTCCACACTGTGCCACTTTTAAGAGGAAAACTTCATAATCCTTGGCAACTTCTGCATCTAAAAGAGCAGGGTTTGAAAAGTTACCACACAGTGAAACATCTCCTCCCTCCAGGAGGCCATTTCTGCTCAGGTAACTCCTCCCTCGGGGGCTTTGAGTGAGGCACCCTCACCTGGCGTGTGAGGACAGTGAGAGCTGGGGCTGGGTGGGGAGCAGGAGGAGGGCGAGGTGGGGCTGATGGAGCTGGGTCATGGACCAGCAGGTGCCTGGCAGGGCCACCACCCCCACTCTGGGCTCCCTGGCTCGGGGGGCACCAGAAATGCCGCCCCTGTATGTGCCACGCTCATGTGGCTCTCTGCTTCTGATTCCTCAGGCGTGGCGTTCACAGCGTCTAGGAGCAATTAAATATTCTAGAATTCTTAATTTTTAGGCAACAGCTCATCCTACACTAATTAGTGCAAATGGGGGGGCGGGGAGAGGGTGGGGAAAGCAGAGTTTAAACACTACAGTGACAGATGGATTTTATAGGATCTAATGATTCATTCTGAGATGCAATCATCTTTTCAAATACTATTACCAGCTACTGTTCAGGGGCTGCCTGTTTTCAGGGCTGTGCCCATCACAGGGCAGATCCAAACACGACTGGAGATATTGCAAAGACTTAAATGCCTTTGATGTGCGATATAGCTGACATGTAAAGAAATAAATCTAATTAAATTCTCTGTTACATGGAATATATGTGAATGCAGGTGCATAAAATGTTTTGTGAGGTGACTGTGATATTGGTTCAAACCCAGCTGCTGTCTGTGATTGTTGGTGAGCCATTGGTGAAGCTTCTGCTTAAAAAAAAAAAAATAAAAGCAAGATTTACAAATAATCCTTCATGCTTTTGGCTGCCCTGCCCATCCTGTGAGATGTTCCAGCAGCCAGTGTGACCAAGTGTGCTGAAACCCATCTCTTGCACACCAGGACACCATTATGGAGACATTTCAAACATGATCTCAGCTAAAGTAATTGAATTATTTTTTAATATTTTAAACATATTAGAGAAATCTATTATTTTCTTACCCGTGTATCACATGTGGGTTTTGCAGACTCTAACAAAGCACTCTTTAGGGAAAAAAAAATCCAGAATCCTCAGAATAGAGCTGCTCTGTAAAATCTCTTGATCAAACAGAGATTTCAGCTCAGGAATCCAGATTTATTTCAGTCCAGCTATCATTTTACTTTCTCTGCCTTGCCAGTATTCTGGAGGTGTTTTGTGTGCAGTAAGAAAGAGGCCACAATCAAGTATTTTTCTCCAAATTACTGCACAGGTGATGTCTCACCCTTTAGGAATCTGAAGCACTACTAGGGCTGTATATCAGAGTCCCAAAGATCCAGAGAGATAATTTACCCAGCACTTAAATTTAAGTGACAGGAAGCTCATCCCTTTCATTCCATTCTTTATTAACAGGCATTCTTAGATAGCATCAGACCCCAAATCTACTTAGTCCAGCTTGTTGTCTGCAGGAATAGCAGGAGAGAGGTGAGCAGAAGAGAAAGTAGGAGCCGGAGGCCATGAGTATAATGTGTCATCACATAACTCTCATCATAATTTCCAATAAAAAGACAAAGACTCAAGCCAGCTCTAAGGAAAGCTGCTAATCCATGGTTGTAAACCATCACACCACAAAAACAAGCATCCTCCCAAGGTGGAAATTCCACATCCAGAGCCTGCCTTGTTTGCCGGGTGGCAGCTGGGCCCAAAACAACCTTTGGCAAGTGCAACGTAATGCTCTTGAGCTGGTCTTTCCTCCAGTTCCATCTGCAGTGATAATTAATGAATGTGACAAGCAGCAGACGCTCCCTCTTTGCATTGTCTCTGAGTGATTTGCCACACAGAGGGCACATCACTGCCTGAACACCTCGCCTACCACTGCGGTGAATATTTATACAGATTTGTCACCATGAGCTAGCATGATGTTGCAGTAATCATTAATCTGCTATCTAGTGTTTAATTGCTCTTATCTGCTGCTGCAGAGAAAAGGAGCAGTTCATTAGGCAGCAGCAGTTCACCAGCAGCATCCCTGCTCTCGCTCTGGCCTGGAGCCGGGGGGTGTCCAGCCCCACTCCCTCCCTTCTGTGACCGTAGGGATCCAGCCTGGGGATCCCTTGTGCTGGCAGTCTGCTGGGTTTTGGGGTGTCTGTGGCATCCCCCAGGCTGGGGTGAGGCTGGACAGGCAGGGCTGTGGCTCTGGGGGCAGCAGGGCTCAGGCAAGTGCAATGCCGACCATACACCTGCCCAGCGCTCTGGCCGAGCCTCTGGCTCCAAGCCTTGCCTTTGCCCCAGCCTGCCCAGCCTCATCCCCCGTGGCCCTCGGTCCTGGTTTCCCCCTCAGCCTCATGATGCATCGCCCTGAGCCCTGAGGACCTGGCTCGTGGCAAAACCCAGGCCATGAGGGGCCGCCGAACGAGATCAGCTGCCAGATCCTGCTCCTCACGCTAAGGATGGGAAGTATGTGCCTGCCAAAAATAACACAGACACAGCTTGGCCATCAGACAGGAAAAACCCAGCAGCTCCCCTGCGAGAGGTGTGGATCCGGCTCTCCTGGAACAGAAGGAGCAGAGAAATGCGATATCTGCATAACTGAGTTTTCTCTGCTGCGTGCTCCAAATGACACCTTTTGCTCAGAGGCCCTCAGGCACCAAGAATCAGGGTGGCTGGGATGTATAAAATAATATGTTTAGTTTTGGGGTAATAATATGTCTTTCAAATGAGAATGGTCTATTGCTGCAAGCTTCAGAGAAGCAGCCAGTGCACTTTTTAAAGCCCAAATAGGCATTTTATGATGCAAAGGATAAATCTGTCAGTAAAGATACTCGTAAGTCAAGTAAATACAGCTGTTCTCTTATGAGAGGAGATAGATATTACTTTTGTGGGGAAATTTCTGCCATTTCTTAATAGTGAGCAAAGAAGGAGAGAAAAAAGAGAGAGGTAAAAATGTGGAGATTTCTTTTACTGGAGCAGTGAGCTGTAGCCAGAGGTAGAGTGGCCAGGGATAGGCTCTGGCAGCAGCACTTAGCACCAGCATTTGGGGTGTGTGGTGGGGGAAGAGGATGTGCAAGTTGCAACCCCCCACACCACAGAATGTTTGCTCCATATGAAGATCAGCTGCTCTTTCAGACCAGCTCCTTTGCAAGTTGCTAATTCCTCCGGTCTGTGGCAAACACGAAAACACAGGTATGGTATGAGATTCACCTGTAAGGGACAATTTAACTCTGTCTTAGCTAAATAACACTTCCACAGCAGCTGTAAAGACACAGCTACGTGGTCCCAACCATGATAATTTCCAAAGCTGAGAAGTAAAGAGAGGAAAGGGACTAATATTCAGGCTCTGGAGCTGGGAATAAGCAGCCAGAGAGGGTTCATGCTGACAGCAGCACAGGAGCCTCTGCTGGAGCAGGTTTGTGGTGGAGGAACAGGCACTCCCATGGTGGCAGCCCTTTGGACATGGGTGCTTAGCTGCCCATAGGCACAGATCCATGTGATCCATCACAGAATGGGGGCTGGCAGGAGCTAGGCAAAGCTGGCAAGCACGTTCCTGTGGGACATGGATGTCTCATGTGCTTTGTAGTTCTGACAATAAGAAATCAATACTGATATTTTTATGAAGATATCACTTTGTAATTCCAGGTCCTAAATGGGATTCTTGCAGTATTATAGATGAGAAATAGAAAACTCCCAAAAATCATCTTAGAGGGGCTGAACCCTGTTGCTCCAAGTGGAGGGATGTACAAAAAGCCATACAAAACCCTTCCTGTTCAATACCAGACTGCAAGATCAGCTATAAAACTGCAGGATCAAAGGTCTGTCTAGCTCAGCATCCTGCTGCTGGCACGGGCTGATATGTGATGCTGAAGGCATCCTGCAAGGGCAGGATGGTCCTGAGCAGTCTCCCCTGCGTGCTGTCCCCATTCCAGACAGTGCTCTTCTTCCCCTGCCAGTTTCAGCATTTCCTGAGGCAGCAGTGGCCTTCAGCCCACAGTATGCAGCCACACCTGTGACTTTATGCCTGTTTAAATTCCATCTGGACCCACAAACAAATGGCGGCCTCAGGGAAGGGGTCCCACACTTTGTGTGTGTTACAAGCTAATGAGATGTGTAGAAGAAGCCTGAGCTGCAGTTTCCCCTCTAACCTGTACCAGGGGCCCAGTGACTAGTGCTTCTGCTGGGCCTGGATTCCAGCTGGGCTCTCCCAAGAGACGCTGGGAGAGCAGGGCAGTGTGCTGGGCTGAGCCCTGCCGCCTGCTCCGGCCACCCAACTGCTCCCAACACCTCCTGGACGAGACAGGGGAGAAGGGAAGATGGAAAACTTACAGGTTGGGATAAAGAAAGGAGATCTCTTACCAATTTCATGGGCAAAACAGATTTAATTTGGGGAAAATGAATATAATTTATTGCCAGTCAAAATAGTGTTGGACAGAACCAAAGATATCAACCCCTCTTCCCAGTCTCAGCCTCTCTCATCCAGAACTACCTGGAAGCTGTGGCTGGTGAAACTCAGGCCGCTGGCTAATGTCCTGAGACAGGCAGCTGAAGGAGCAGAGCTTGGGGACTGTGTTTCCTGTGCTGGGCACATTCTGCTTAGGCTCTGTAGGTGTCTGGTGTTTAATGACCTCCTGCCCTCCTCTCTCTGCCGAACTCCCAGTGTAAACACCAGCCCTCGGGTTGTCACCAGGAGGTTTTCTCAGGAAAAGCCACTTTCTCTGGCACAGCATATAGGCATTTATGTTGGAGTGCAAAGGAATGATAAATTGTATCGTTGTAATTATAGAAACAGGCTTATTCTGTGGATTTTCCCCTCGAGGTACCATCCCCTCCCAACGAGCTCCTGCTGTCCCTCATTCCCCCTGTGCAGGCTGGAGGAGACAACCAGGGCTGGAAGAGCTTGTGGAGGAGACTCCCAGGAATGAGGCTTTAGCACAAGTTTATTCAGGATTAGTCCACCTGTAATTGAATGTGCTCCAGTGCTGCAGGGTTTGTTCCTCCAGAACAACTCTGGAATAATTAAATAATAAGAGAGAGGAGAAAAAAAACCTGTGGAGTTAAGTGAGCTTTGGATATGTGCTGGTCCTACAGCTTTTTGCAGCCCCAGTGCTCCCTAAACTGGGGCAGCAGGCAGGACACACTGTCCCCGCTGCTCCCTGGCCCTCGGATGTACTGGTGCTTCCAAAGGAAAAGAGGAGGCAATGACAAGTCACTTTCATCAGGAAGCAATTCAGTTTGTGTGGTTCTGAATTGTGTCTGCAACAAAGAAATCTCATCACAAAGCATCTTTAAGCACAATGAGCAATGGAGGAGATGGAGAAATAATGAAAATCAGACTGATCTACTGCAACTCTTTCAAGTGTGCTCTGCTAGGGAGAAGCCCAGGTAATAAATTATCATAATTTAGAAATCTGAAATTGAGCTCTCTTACAAATATTTCCTGGTTACAGCTCTTTTCAGCAAACAAATAGTAGCTAAAATCTCCAGTTCCATTCCCTTCATTTGCTCGGTGGTCTTTCAATTGAACAAATTTGAGCTGGGTTGTACCTCCTGTCTGAAGCTTCCACCCAAATATGGTAATTTCTGAAGAGCTTCAGAAAAAATCAGGATAACAGCTTTTGAGTTATGTGAGGGAATGGAAAAAATATGCTTTCCCCATATGTTGTGATTGAAATGTTGCATTTGCATAAGTCAAAACCAGCTGTAGCTATAAAATTTTTAACTTAGTTTGATTTATTGCCCTTCTTGAGGAAGGAAAAACAAAAGATGTCTCAAGAACAATCCGTTCAGTGCATTTTGAGTTAGAACATGAATGGTTCCGTCGGCCATATGTGCCACTGCAGTATTTTCTAGTGGGGTTTTCTCAAAGCTCTTCAACAAGGTTTTAGTCTGCATGGCTCACGCAGATCCAGGAGTTCCAGATGAAGATGACAAAATATAAAATATACTCAGCATTAGTCTGCTCTTAGAAATAATATTATTGCCTACAATTGTTTATTTATCAGTAGTGTTTAAATGCTGCACAGTCATTTGGCTTCAGGCTAAGAGGCCACTGAAATGGACTCAAAAGTATCAGTGTGACATGACACACTGCCCCAAAGATCTTGAGTTGTTGGAAGCAGATACATGGAAAGATGTGCCAAATAAGGCAGGGATGGGAAACATAAACGGGGAGCTCAGCATCTGAATGACACCGTTTCCTGTACCAACAGGAACCATGTCAGAATTTCTGTGAAAGGAGCATTTTGCTCTCAGATCTTTTTCGTGTTGGGTCTTGATTTTTAGTTCCCTCTACCCTAAGAGTAAAGGAGTCTTCCATTTTGCATCTGAGATGCACCTTGGAACTGGTGTTCCTTTCCCCACCTCATGTACTGTCAGAGGAGTCACCCTGCACATAAGAGATTCTATCTTGTTCCTCTCTCCATGGCATCGCAGTGAGATAGGAAATAAAGATTTACTGCACAACAGTGGAAATTTGGTCCTGGTGAAGCAGGAGACAAAAATTTCCGTGCCTTTTGGTGGGTGAGCAAATCACACAGAAATGGCTGAGTCATTTTACTCGTCTCTGTGGAGTGCTTTGAGTTCCATAAGGAGACAGGTTCATTAGTGCAACATATGCATTTGTTTACCTGTGCACTAAAAAGTTTGCATAACATTTTTCAGCTCTTCCACTGGATCTAAAGAAAGATCTCATCACTGCCTACACACACAGTCCTTAAGGGGCTGCAGCAAGGGGCCAGTTTGTCATCAGTAGGAGTCAAAGGTGGGCGCTGGGATAATGCTGAAAGTAGGGGTTAAAGAAAGATACAGTCCTTGTCAGCAGGAGGATTATAGAATCACAACCTGAGCAATTTCAAAGAGGGAAGCAGCCCACCACGTGGTTGTTAAAGACAATATTAGGTTAATGCTGAACTGAAGGAAGCCACACCAAGCCCCCGTGGCAGAAATGAGGTGCACTTGTCCTTGTGGTGTGTCAGGCTCTGACAGCCCGTCACCTTCTTGTCTCAAAGACTTCTGCAAATAAAATCTTGCTGAGGTCTGAAGAGCAGCTGGGGTCTGCAGGAGGACATTTGGCTGCCCTGGCTGCAGTGTTCGGGGTACACAAGGCACACAGGCTGGTCCTGGGACTGCAGCAAGTGCAACTCTAGCTATCTGGCATCCTGTTCCCCACCCCATGCTCTGCAGCTTTTGCTGGCAAAAGTTGTTTTCTCAGTGTCAGAAAATGAGCCAAAGTCTACAGTGTAAAATGATTTTTTTCACCTCTCTCACCTTTCCTTGGCGATTGGCAGGATTTGCAGGTTTCACATTACGTGTCAAGCTGCTTCCAGAGGCTCCAAACTCCCAGACTCTTAAAAATCAATGAGCTAGACACAGTGAAAGCTCAGGAATTTCTTGCTTCATCACGTACCACACAGTATATAATGGTTTTTAAAAGAAAGAAACCAACACAGGTATACACAAACCTACTCATAATTACAGCTCCTCTACATTTTGGGAGGCCGAAATTTTGGAGAACTTGACAATGTGTCTGCCTGCATTAAGGCCAGATCTCATCAACACAGAGGTTATCAGGTAAGAGCTGTATGTGGGGAAGAAGTAGCAGATATACTCCTAGTTTTTTAGCTTTCCTCAACATTTTAGATCTGTGGCTTGAGTGGAAATGAGGGAGTATGACAGGAATAAGTGTGATACCAGTATTTCTTTGTCAGCATAGAGGACCCACTTGTCCTGGAGAGGAGTTCTGGGGAGGATCCACAGTCGCAGGGGGACTGGGGGAAAAAAATAATAATAAAAAAAATAAACAAAATTTTATAGAAAATAAAAATATAAAAATATAAAAATATACATAAATAAGTAGTATAAACCAAAAAAATTTAAAAACTCATTATGATAATAATAGAGCAGAGTCTACTCTGTTCAAGATAATCTTATGTAGATTTGAAACATGAACTCCACAGTGAAGAAAAGTCAATGAGATTATTTGGGAGCACTGGTCCTGGTCAGATCAAGGTCTCCAGGGACCTGCGGTAAGGGAGGGGGCACATCCCCTCCTGCCTGGAGACCACCCCCTCTGTACCCACTGGAGAAGGAACTGGGGAGTTCCTGCCCACCTTTCTTTTCTGGTACACTGGGAAGGGACAGGATAATCAGCGTGCAAGTGATTTGAAAAAAAAGCCCCAATGGCAGGCAAGAAAATGCTTATTCATCCACAGAAAAAAAGAAAATCCCAGCAACCATTTTCAACAAAATATATTTTCCTCTTGCTGGATTAATGAATCACTGTTTACTTACATATGAGAAGTAGCACCTTACAGTAAATGGATGGAAGTGGGGATTAATTTGAAAGTGTCACTTTGTGAAGGACTCTGGTAGCATTTGTGAAACTTTCCAGTTTTTGACCATCTGGCAATGTTGAGGGCTAAGCTAATGTATAAACCTTGAGAGACCCCATTTGTAGCAGGAACTGCTTTAGACTTCAAATTTTAATGGAGTGAGATCTCAAATCAATGCCACCCTAATAATGCAGAATGGATTTAGGCCAGGACACAGTACGGTTTATACTGGCTTTCTCTGAAAGGCCAAATTACAAACAGAGAGGCTAAATCTTTCTCCCCCAAATTGAAAAAGATCTATTAATAATGATTGTGAACCAAGAGAAAAATCTAGACCTCTCTAGAGACAAAGAAACTGGCAAATACAACTGGGAGGTTGTTAGCTCCAGCTTTGCAATTGCTGTCCAAAGGGGCTCTCTTTCAAACCTGTCAGGAAATTCCTTCAGCTACTCAAAAAGTGTCTGCTGGGATATTGCAAAAGTCAGAGTTATACCAAAAGAAAGGACACAGGGAGCAAGACGTGAAGTTCAGCAGTGACTCTGAACCTGAGTTTGATGATTTAGGAATAATCTGGGAGGCGGTTGGCCTCGAGGGTGCTGGAAGGTGTGGGAGGTGAGCCTGGAGCTGAATCGCCAGTGCCGGGACAGGTCTGTGCCCTCCCCTGCCTCAGTTTCTCCGTGGCAAAACAGGAGCAGTGACAGTGACCTTGGGAAGTCTTTCCCTTGACTCCGGCGCACACCACAGATGGAAAGTGCTTGCCAAGGGAAAGTGCCTCTATTTTGGGCGGAGGGAGGTGAGGCTCTGAGCAGCTGAGCGACTTATCTGCAGGCACACAGCGAGGCAGAGCGGCGCCAGGAATAGCACACGGGTCTCTCGGCTCAGCAGCAACAGATAATGCTTAATAAAGAATTTAAAATGGCAATTAAGGGCGCACTCCTACCTACTCCACATTAAATGAGGAATCCCCTGGCCTCCTTGGGAAGCAAATACAGCTTGGAGCGAATTACGGGTGCAGGCCTGGGACCTGGAGGACTGCTTTGGATGAACAGTGTCACTTGAAGTGTTTTAGGAAGCGAAAACCAAAGAAAGTGCAGAGGATTAAGATTTGAAAGTAAGTGCTGACATAGTGAGGTCCTTGGAAATTTTGTCTGTGAGGAAATCTACTGTATAATTAAATTTGCAGTTTCCTTAGTGGGACCATCATTTCCTTCCATGAACAAAAAGATAAATTTCTTAGATATTCTGTCATGGAGTCTTCTAATATAACGAGGCTTGACAGACTGAATAAGTAACTCCGCAGCTTTTAAGAATAATCTTTTTGATAGCAGCGATTCCCTGAGATGATAACCTTCCTAAAGACAACTAAGGAGTCTAGCAATGAGCTGAGAAGCGTGATTTTGCCAGCCACAGAGGAATTGCAGTCATGACCTTGTCCAGCCTCTCTGACAGGATTTTGGCAATGACTGCAGGAATTGGAGGCTCGAGAGGAAATGCAAACTTCCTGGTCAAAATGCCAGCAGATAAGTAATTCAGCGGGAGTCCCCGGGCTGCGCTGGAGGGGTGAGGATGCCAGCTCTACATTCAGATGAGATGAGAGCAGTGGTGTCATCAGAAACGTGTCCCACACCTGAGGCAGCCTGAGTAGAAGAGGTTGTTCAGAAAGACCTTCTCTGACATGTGGCTGTGACAAAATACCTGTGGATCATTTTATTCTTTCTGTGATGCAAGTCACCCAACAACTTTTAAAAATTAACCTATTTGTAGGTTAGAAGATATCAAAGAATTCTACATTTTCTTCCTCTGGTATGTCCCATTTGTAGCTGCCATTTATACAGACAGAGCTGCTGCCTGTCAGGCACCAAAGCAATGGTTACTGTTTTTATTGTTGGGAAAACCTCACTGGAGTTTTGTTTTTTTTCAATTCTAATTTATTCAGACTGGATGAACAGCCTTAAGTCTTCGACTAAGAAGGTTTAGCAGTCCAGGTTTTTCTTTTACGGGATTAAATTATAGAAAAATCCAAACCTGCTTGCTGTCTTCACCAAACTAATCACAAATATGAGTCAACAACAGGACAGAAATCCTTTATCAGCAACTGTATAGGTATGGGGTTATGAAAATGTGGGTCACGGGGTTCCTACACTGGCTTTTAGTTCAAGAGTTATTCATGGCTACAGAGAGAAACCAAACTGCTCTGCATCTCTTCTGCCTCTCCTCTCCCTGACTCACATCAAGGTCACTCCAAGCCAAGGGATGAGTGCATCCATGTTCCCCACATCCAAAGCATCTGGTGGGAAGTGTTTTTCTGCAAGCACAAACTAGAAGTCTCTACAAAGAAACAAGCTATAAAAAAGTGTCCATTTATGCCAACTTATGTCCACATTCACACATCCCTTGGTTGTGCTTAGAGGACCCCCTGTCTGACTTGGCCTTTGTGCCGAGAGGCAGCCAGTGCACTTTGGGGGACTTAAATGTGTCTTTGGCAGAAAAGGACCATTCAGAACACTGGAAGAATGTCAGGATTTGTCAAGTTTGAATGTCCTCTCTGCTGTAAAATCATACTCCTGCCTGCTTTTCAGTCCTACTAGACAACAAGGCTCTGCTCACTCTAGACAATCTTTTAGGGTGTGGCAGTCAAATATCCCATTGCTGAAATTTGCACTTACAGTTCAGGGAGCAAGGAACCATGCATGAATGAGACTTTTTCCCCCACAACATTTCTCTTACTCTTCCTATCCAAATGAAGACACAGTTTCCTGCATTGTTATTTCTTTCCCTTTCAGAGCAAAATCAACTCTAAATTGGTCTGCATTGAACAATTGAGTACAGCCTGATCTGTGAACCCTGCATCAGAAATGCTCTGTACTGCAGCTAAGAACAGACTTTCAGGAGGCTGATACCCAGCTCCTCAGCAGGCATTTCACCATCTGGATCCAGCTGACATTAAAAGGAGTCCAGCCGCAGATGCATTTTAGAACCTGGGTCTGCAGTCTTATAGAGCTGTCTGAGTAAAGCAGCTGGATCTTGAAAGAATGGGGAATTCTCTTGTGGAATGAGGCTGGTTTCAGTCTCTATCCAGTTTTTTAAACATCTGAATGGGTGCTGCATGTATCACAAACACTTCCAAAGCTGGTTTTCCCCTTTTGACATCTGGTAGCTTGCATGAAATAAACCATAATTTTTTCTGCTAATTGAGTTCATGTAATAAATTTTAGTTAAAACAGAATTCCTTCAGGGAAATGAATGAAGCTACCCACGCAGCTGAGTCCCAGGAGAAAATACTTTTTACATGTGAATAGCATTTTCTGACAGTCTGCAGTGGTGCATTCTCTTGGCAGAAGTCCTTCCATAAATTACCAACTACAGAGTGTAAAAAGATGAATTTTGGTATGTTACCATGAGATTCCTGGCAAAACTACATGTGAGGGAGTTAATTCATGTGCCTTGGCAGCTACCTAGTGATAAAGAATGAAAGATAGGTTCACAACAAGGGCCCTTAGGAACTTCAGAGGGACAAATGGTGCTCTGATCACTGCAAAGCTACTTAGGGATAAGGAAAAAAAAATGTCAGCAAGTTTCTCTAAGTCAGAAATACACTCCAAGAAAATCTGAAACATTTCTGTAACCTCATCCTGCTGGAGTGTGAAGGAGTCAGATTTAAGACTGAATGCCCCAAAACACAGAAGAGTGAATGTGATCTGAAAGCAACCTCAGGGCTGTGGAAAGAGATACACAACATAAAGAAATGAAACAATCCTTCCTGCCTTCTGCTCATAGTTGGAGAGCAGGAATTATGGTCATCAAACAGAAGGCAAAACATTTCTAACATCCACTAACAAACGTGGTCACTCAACAACTCATTAGACCTCTGGGCCTTCGAGCAGTAAAGCACCATACAAGCTGCCTTTTTTTTTTTTTTTTTTTAATGACAATGTATTCAGAGTCATGAATGCGATACATGGTGGAAAATGCATCCACAGTGACATCAAGGGCTTGCAGACCAGCATGCCCCGAAGTATCAGGTACTGCGACACTAATCCTACCTTCCACTGACTGTGAGAACACCTTTTTTTGTGGTTGCTGCCTTCCTGTGTCCCAGCCAGAGGTGTGCTGGAAGTCCTTGCAAGCACTCCAAAGGGCTGGATGACCTCCATGCACATTGCTCCCCGCAGCTGCAGAGCTGCACTCACACGGTTTCCCCTGCCACCGAGGAGCTCCACCACAGTTAGGGATGAGGGATCTGCTGTTCCTGCACCACCACGGCTCACCAGATGTGAGTGGCATTGTTGTGGGGGATGGATGGGAGCACAAGGACTCCTCTCTGCCTCCACCAGCAGCTGGCTGCCCATATGGTGGTGGCACACACCCCATGCTGATGGATGCTCAGCAGATGCTCTTCAAGAGCTAAATAATGCAAGAAGAGGCTGGTGTGAGCAGTAGACAGCCCTCAGAGTCCAGGCTCAGCTCACAGCCAGCAAATGCAGCAAATTGGAGAGAGAAGGGGATGCACTTTAAAGAAAAAGAATAGACTTAATAACCCCAGGCCAGTTCACCTTTCAGTGTGTTAAAAAAAATAGTTCTAGGTGCTGCTGAAGAGGAAATTTTACTTTGCTAACAAGGTTCTGCACTTCCATTAAAAATATTTATTTTGAAGAAATTTCTTACTTAAATTAAATGAGTCCTTGGCCTTCAGGAATTTGTCTACTTTCATCTGGGACTGTGCTAAAGACACTCATACATGTGTGCTCATAAAGTGCTTATAGGCTCCACTGAAAACTATGGGTCCCTCAAGATCAGGAACCTCCGCTGGAGTGAATGGAATTTCTCAGTTCATCTGCAGTGCTTAGATGGGTACAGGCAACTCTTGGAATCTGGATATTCCTAGGAGGGTGCCGGACTTATTTTTATTGTCATGGTTAAAGAAAGATAACCTCTCTGCTGATATCAATACTTTAGAGCATCTTCAGTGGCAGAAATTAGGTCAGGCATAGTAAAACTGCTGGTAGTTGAGGTGAAAAAAAAGATCAATAAGGTTATCTGATACAGAGGCAGCACAGCCAGCAGCAATCACAATATTAGCACAATATGCATCAAAATCCGCTTATATGTGGGAGTCACAAGAAATGGAAACAAATACTAAAACCCACGCACAAGACATAAGCTGTGATTCATGGGATGAGACAGGAATGCAATTTTCAGGAGAAACACCACTGAAAACAAAACAATCCAAAGGAAAATGCATTAGGTATGAGCCCATTGGAAGGGAAAAGGCATCAGAGCTGCCAATATTGCCCTGTACGTCCTCCATTTTGATACCACAAGCAGCTGCAGGGAAATAAAAGTTAGAACTTAATATCCAAGGTCATTAGTGCTCTCAGTAACAGATTATCCCTGAAAACATGTTAAAGAAGAAAATTGTTTTAAATATAAAATCAGAATAAGCCAAAATTAGCCTATAAACTTGAAATTAAAAAAAAAAAAAAACTATGCATTGCTAACACTTGTTAAAAAGAGCAAAAACTGCAAGGGGTTTAATGCTTAATGTGAATTAACTCAGCCGTGTGCATTATACAGCCAAAGCCACAGAAATGACCATCTAAATTGATTCCTGAGCTGGTAGGCCTGCAGCAGATTCACAAATGATAATGCATATATTAATAGATACTTTCACTAATTTCACTAATGACCAATTTTAACGAGAAATTTGGATTTGTAGATGAACAGAAACATTCCCATTCCATCATTTGTACACGTGCGAAGAATTCCACATCCCAGGCCAGAGACTGAGCCAGCCACAGCACAGACTTGTCCCTGCAAACCCAGGGCAGCACCAAGAGTCACTCTCTGCCCTCATGGCCCTCCTCAAGCACCTTCAAGATTTATGTCTTGCAAAATGCTGCTTGGCTCTGGAAAATGCATCCCTGTCAGTTTTTAGGGCTGGGTGATGAATGATGTAGGCTTGTGGTGCTGCTGAGGAAGAAATCACACACAAACCAAGCCAGGATGCCAAAGAGCAGCCCTTGAGTGACACTCAGGGAGCTGTGGGACCCAGCAGTGTCCTGCTCCTCACAGGGACCATCCCTGAGTGTGGCACTCAGGGAGCCATGGGGACCCAGCAGTGTCCTGCTCCTCGCAGGGACCATCCCTGAGTGTGACACTCAGGGAGCTGTGGGACCCAGCAGTGTCCTGCTCCTCGCAGGGACCATCCCTGAGTGTGGCACTCAGGGAGCTGTGGGACTCAGCAGTGTCCTGCTCCTCGCAGGGACCATCCCTGAGTGTGACATTCAGGGAGCCATGGGGACCCAGCAGTGTCCTGCTCCTCGGACCGTGCTGGGATGCTGCAGCAGTTGGACTCTGCCTTCCCACCTTCCTTCTGGGCAGAAAGAACCACCAAGTGCCCTGGTGTGGCTGAGCCTGGCTTTCACATCCCAGCAGGTCAGCGCATGCACACCCCTGGCAACCCACCTCATCAGGGGCCAGGGGAAATCTGTCAGAACTGCTCTGGGGACTTCTGAAAAGAGCCTGGTGCATGGGAGCAGAAGGATCCTGCAGGCAGTCCCTTGATTCCTACAAGGCATTGTTAAAAACTCCACCAAACCAATTCCAGTGTCCAAGCCTGGCTTTGCCAGTAACCACACAGCCAGAAAAATATCCTGGTTGTTGTCCTTTCCTACCATTTTTAGTCTGGTCTTCCAGCACCACAAAAGTTCTGTGGGCACCCAACACCTGGGTGAATGGAAAAATTATTTCAACTGCAACATTAACTCTGAAGGCTTAAAGGTTTTATTTTTTCTTAAATTTAATTTATCTTGCAACTAGAACAGCTTAGCAGCGAAGACATGCAGAGACTCATTATCTCTGCCTCTGGCTTCAAAAGGCTCTGGGGGTTCCATGGATCCGTACAAAACCTCTTCCACTTTCAAGTGCCACCAAACATTATTTACTAATGGTAACATGAATCTCCGGATACTGTCTGTGTCTTGATCTTTGTGGCCACTAAATCGTTACTCCCTTTTTCTCCCCATCCTCTATTCTGTGTTTCTGTGGGTTTTTTTTGTTGGTTTTTTTTTTTTTTAATGTCCCTGCTTTCACATTTCTTCTGACTAGGATGTTTTTATCCCCAGCATAATTTGGTATGTATTTGAATAACTGTCCCTTCCTGGCCATTCAGGTAACTCTCTTTGAAAATGCCCAGTATTTACTCCATTAGAGTGGTTTGTCAGGAATCCTGACAACCATGGCAAGCTTTCAGAAAAAAAGCAGGTAGATAGAATTATAGAATAAGTCATGTTGGAAGGGACAACAAGAGGTCATCTAATCCGACCGTTCAGTCAAAACAGGGTCAAAAAGGGGTTAGCAGGCTCATGCTTGTTCTGTGTTCATCAAGAAAAGGTTCAGATTATGAACACCTAGAGCTACAACACTGAGTAACTCCTTCTGTCCCTCATGAGGAAGGTCAATATTTCCCTTTCCAGTGGAAAACGATCCTAACTTTAGACACTAAACATGTAGCATGGCTTGAAGCGACACATGGGGAGCCTTCATCCCCATTCATTGCAGATACCCGCTCAAGGAGCATCCAGCAGCATGCTGTCCTTCACTGGATGAAAACTTAACCCAGCATTGAAGGTTAGATGTGAACTGGAGGAAATCAGCTAACAGATGAGTCTTGGATATAAAATAACCTGTCATTACCTTTTTACAAAACTCATTTTAGCACTTTTTTGTTCTGCTTAGGCATCCATCCGCAGTTCTGTTTTTCAAATCCGAGTCCACACACATTTCTTCCAATTATTTAGGCGCTAGCATTACCCTACAGATAGCCAAAGCTGCGTTTTTCACATTTCCATTTGTGTTTGAATTTGTGACAGTCCCAGTGTTCAGTTCTAAAGTGCCAGCTACCCAGCAGCTTCCACAGAAATGCAGATCATGGTGCCAGCTTTCAGCATGGGACCACGTGGGAAAGACCTGCTGCACAGAAGTGCTGGGGTCTCCTCTCTGCATTCTTCCCACATCCACCCCAGATATCATTCCTGTAACTATGAAACATAATCTTGTAAATCAGCTCAGAATTTAGGCTTGACATCTGTGCCATCTTGTTTTATGTATTACCCTGAGACACTTTCAGCTAATTTCAGTCTTATGAAAAAAAAAAATTAAAAGTCCTTAGAGGCTTCATATATTGATCCAGTCACTTATATACATATTTTCTTCTTGGTAGGTTGTGGTCATGCTTTTTACCTCCCCTGTGAAACAGGTCACTAGCTAACTTCCTTTTAAGATCAGAGGTAGTAAGGTTTATTTTCTCCACCGCCCCAGCATGCTCGCAGTTTACCCAAGTGGGAGAGTGGCACATGCACACAGAGGGTGACTTGGGGACACACACCATCCGAACGCTGCAGGCTAGTTCATGTGCACAAGCACAGGGAAGAAATCTCCCTCTAACATGATCTCCATCAGTTTGGGGTGCTGCAGAGAAACCATCCTGCTGCTTTCTGAGGCTGCTGCCCCCTCCCACAGCTGGGGATCCCCTGGGAAAGAGTCTTGTACCTGGTTCTCAGGTGCTGGACATGAACGTGAGGCTGTCTGGGACTGCACCATGCTAAAGGGGCTTGTTGAAGCTGCAAGGACCTGGGTTCTTTCCTGTTATCTGCATGGACTACCCATTTTCCCAGACCAGCACCATGACAGAAATTTGATGATAGAGTATCTTTCAGTGCAAGCAATTTCTACTAAGATGAAAGATATTTCTAATAAACTGCTTGAAGAATAATATTGAAAATCAGAAGGGATAACAAGCAGAGTCTAGATGCAAGTTGACACATGAGAAAGTTCAAGCTCTACTGGCTCCTGTTGCTGCAAAGTAGACTAGAGGAGATTTAGATAAGGATAACTCTTTGTGGGACCAGTACCAGAGTCAAAGGTGTATAATAGAAAAGAATATTTTGGCCTACAAGACATCACAGAGTCTGCATTCTAATACTTAAGATTCCAACCCGTGAATGATAAAAATGTACTGAAAAATAATGATAACAAATATAATGAATGAGATGAGAAGAGATGCTCTGTGCATGAAGATCTGACAGAATCGGATGGATGCCAAAACCCACTCTAAAATAATCTATAACAGGAAACCAAGCAGGGTGCAGGTAGCCCTGGAGAGGCTCTAGCAGATGTCTGTTCAATGAATTCTGTTGCACAGATGTTCCTTTGTAGTTCTCAAAAACCTTTAAGGCTCCTGGTCAGTAAGGAAGTTTGGAAAAGATTCAAACTTCAGCTCTGCAGTGTCAGCATAAATTCCTGTCTGTGCTAACTAAAGTGCAGTGCTAGCAAAAAACCCAATTCTGTAAAACAATGGTATGAAATCCCACCTTCATTCTCCCTGTATGATTTCCAGATCAAACACTTAACCCCCTCCCCAAAAGTTTCCTCTTGTAAGCATCCCTCCCTGGTGCCAGTGCAGATTACCCATGTGCCTGGGAGCTGTTCACAGCAGCGCTGGAGACCCAAAGCTTGATTCATGTGAGAGGAACAGAAACTTTCAAGTGAAAAATGCTCTTAAGAAGGGTGAAGAGAAGACAAGGATTGAATGATTAGCTATGAGGAGTCCTTAGTTGTGGAGAGACCTTAGAGCCCAGCCTGGCCTTTACAGCTGTCTGACTCAATGGGAAACAACATTTGCACCAAGGTCTGGCTGCTTGGCTGGGCTCATTTAAACCAGACTGGAAAGGAGAGCTGAAATCTTGCTGCTTGCTTGCTCAGGGGAGGCTGGTAGTGTCTGTATGAAAAAATTAAACTTGGTTTAAAAAACAAACAAACCTAAACCTCCAGATTGCCAGCAACACTGGAAGTATAACTTCACTGTGTCATTCCTGCTGCAAATTCTTTGATTTAGGACGTTAACTTGCATTTGTCTTAACAATTGCTGTCTTTGGCTACACATACAATTTTAATTTGCTTTCGTGTAAGTGGCATTTGTATGTCAGAGCCACTGCTTCCCAGCTGAGGACTATATCCTGGCTAAAAATGACACCGTGAGACGGGAGCTGAGGAACCCATACTGCCTTGGATCACCGAGTCCACTCCCAAAGGACAGCAAGACCACATTCTGGGGACAGAGGCATGTAAATAATGTCACATCTTGCCACTGGGGAGTAATCATCAGGCCATAGATAATGCAAGTCCACATAGTGGTGCATCTTCACATGAATTCACACTGTACAGCAAGATTCATTAAAAAATAGGAGACAGCAGTAATGCATAATATACATTATGAAATCATGAGCCCTGACCACCTACAAAATGTGCTAGCTTGGCTTAAGCAAACTGAATTACAGGTAAAATTAATGCACCTGCAAAGAAACAGTGAATACTCAAACACAGACAGCAAAGACAAACTGAGAGAGGAAAAGCTCAGAGGAATGCCTATGATGGCAATAAAAATCACATAAAATTTGCAAACCCAAAACATGATCCCCCCTCCTTTTCCAACCGAATTTTTCTTGAAGATATAATAAATAAATAACTGTGCCTCGCAAGCCTTTCCAACAGGTACAGGAAAAGTCTTCAGGACATTTTACAGTCTTTTATACTCTTAATCTATTTTTCACTTTAGAGATGCCAAATAGTGTTTACCAACATGCAGTTACCTAACAATTGCCATACCTCATGAGTAAATCAATATATCTAATTGCAATTTTTTTGCTTATATTACATCTAGTTAACTGAAACTGTTTGGAAAAGGTAAAAGCACATCCAGAAATGCATACAAAGCAGAGGTATTCGGCAGGCCTGGAAGAGGAGATCAGACATGCAAGAAGAGGGCAGGCATTTGAAGTCAGAGATTTATATTGGATCAATTATTCCCAACTCCCTTTGTCTATCTCAAATGACAGAGGAATACAGCCAAGTAATGGACAAAGGTTTCTTAAAATTCAGAGTCAGTCTTGATTTGTTTCTTATTTAGAATTTCTATATCCCAGCACAAGCCCTGTTATGTTGCAAGACTTCACAATTAGCAGCTTGCAAATGGAGATAAGTCCTCTCTCCATCAATGAGCACACGTGCTGGTGTAGTGTGGGGAGTGAGACTGTATTTTAGTTGAGTTCTTTGCTTTATGAAAATCCAAACTGTTGTGAAATGGCAAAGCAGAATGAAATGGTACCAACTTCTGGACTCCCACTGCACACAGCAAGCACTGGGGGCCAAGAGGTTACCACGGTTTGGAGAGCCGGGAATGCAGCAAACAGAATTTCCACTGCCTTCACAAGAAGCACTAGCCAAGTGGGGTTTAGAGTTAATTTGATTTCCACCCATTAAAATTATATGTTCCACACAGAAGAGTCATAAAGTGCCCATAAAAGTAAGAGCACTTGCACACTGAGTAACTTTGGCAGTGGGCTTGACTCAGGGGTGAGGAGCAGCAGGCACGGGGGCAGCTCAGGGAGCCCTCCCAACCTGTGCCACAAGGGCTGTGGGGTGTGCAGGTCCCCCAAAAGCCACCCTTGCTCCACTGCTTCGCGTGAGCAGAGCAAAGCAACACGCAGAACAGGATATAAACCATCACAAAAAGCAAGGGTGTTTGCCCTCCTTCCCCACAATCGCCTGATCACAGCGGGCCGGGGCGGATTGCAGGGTGGGATGTGCTGTAAATGCTCTCAGTGGCACACTGGCTGCCACTTCCTTGAAAAGCAGCTGCTCCAACACGCCAAGGAGCGTGTCTTCAGATGATGTAAATCTGCTCAGCTGCATTGAGCCGTGGTAATTTACACCAGCTGAGGGATGGACCAAAGGCATTTATTAAGGCTGCAGTGTATTTAAGAACAAGCAAAGATCAATAGTCCAACAAATATTCATTTCACATCACTGCTTTTCAGAAGAGAGGTCAAATGGATCCTTATACATTTTTTTTTCTCTAAAATTTCAAGCAGAGAGCAGGGAAAGTTGGTAATTAAATCCCCTTTGAAGGGAGTACTGGCAATGAAGAACAGGCAAGAGCTGGTACTGCACAGAAGCTGCAGTTTTGGCTCTCAGGTGGCATTAAAGGCTCTGAGAGAGCATGACTTATCCCTTGAACTGTCTTCTGGGAAGCTGGGTATCTCATCAGTGACAGGCCACTTGGAATGAGTGCAACAAATGAACAGCTCAGCATGTGGGTCCCAAAATAAAGCAAATTGAACTCTGGACATGTAGAAATCAGTACCTTTCCCTGGTTGTTTTTCATTTTAATGTACATGAATTCAGTGAGCTTTGTATTGGTGTTGCCCTCTGCCTGGCTATAAGGAAGAAATGTAAGTGGCATCACAGGGAAAAATATTCTCATGAGATTTCCTAATTATGCAAACCCAGGTCAACGTTAAGATTTTAATGACATTTCCAAGTGTATTGACATTTTCAAATACAACCTGACAAGCCTGGCTTTGGAAAGGGATGCAGTGATTCCTGAGGAGAGACTACACACATCCTACAACTGAGCAATCGTGCCAGACCTTGGGACAATTTATATCAACAATGTGCCTCATCCGAATGACACAAGGAGTTATATCATCAAAATGCCTCCCTTAGCGAAGGAGAAAGAGAAGAAAGAACACCATATGCTGGGTACTAGAAATCAGGGGTGTCAGTGATGGTAATTTCCTGAAGCTATAATGAACATGTAAATGAAAATTTTAGATCAGGCTGCATTCCAAAATACGGAAAATTATTTGTCTTGCAGGTTAATTTAGAATTCATATCGCCATATCACCACCAGACTGCCGTGGTTTACTGTGTTGATCTGTTCTCTCCATCCTCTTCAGAGCAGAGCCCAGGCAGCCCTGCTCACAGTTTACAGCAGGGAAAAAAAAAGTCATAGGGCTTTAAATTTTTAAGTCGGTGTTTTGAAAATACTGCTGTATGTATTAGGCTTCTCCTGTTTCAGAGGCCCTTTCCTGGAGAGTCTTCCAACAGGAATATCATTTACATCAGCAAGGCTTTTTGGCAGTTTTTCTTTTTTTCCTTTTTATAACCATGTTGCAGTGAGACATCAGTTTAGGCAGCCAGCTCTGCAATAAAACTGGCAACAGGTTTATTCTCCTGCTCCTCATGGGACCGATAGGAATTTTAGAAAAGAAAGCAGGAGGGAAGGAACAGCAAAAACATGTGCATATGATCTGCTCTGTCCCAGCACACCAATTCTGCTGTTTCCAGAGTGATTCTCATTTTAAAATACAATGTTTTTCTTATGTTTCATTAGATATTTATCCATTTGAATTACTCTGCAAAGGCAATATATCCAGAGCAGAGGTATTAGGAGGTCCTACCAACTTCAGAGCTGCCAGGATTTTACCTTTGGGGTCAAACTGCCCATTGTCCTGTTCTTGTCACAGCCATGGACACCACTGTGAAACACCAGTGCCCTGGAACACTTCTGCCAGAGGGAAACCCCAAAAAGCATGGAAAAGCCTTTGAAATGAAAAGCAAATGAAACCCAGGCTCTTCAGATCATTGTGGAAGAAACTACGATCATAGAAGGGAATTCCTGAACCCTGCCCTGGCTGCTGTGCCTGAAGTCACACAAGTTCAGTTTCTGCTCCTCGCCCGGGAGGCACTGGGAGCAAAGACTTATTCTTTTTTGCACCGGGTGAACAAAGGGTAATTTTTTTTTTTCCCTTCCTCACCATCAGAAAAATGACTGAAACTCCTGAGCATGCAAACATGGTTTGGGTTCCCATTTCACCCGACTTTAACCCTGTATGATTCTCCAGCAGACAGTGGTGAAACGAGCAGTGAGCGCAACACCCAAGAGGCATGAAGGGGAAGCAGCAGTCTGGCAAGGTCTCATGGCCTGCAGCCAGGGGGTTGTATCTCACAGATGAGCTGCCTGTGGTTCACACCAGCATGCTTGGAATAGACATGCTGACAGATTAGAAATTCCATCTTGATTTAATGGATTTAGTCCCAACAGTCTAGGACATAATTAAATCTTTAAGAAAGGATTAATCCATCTTTACTACATAGTATTTATCACCTCTAAACACTCACAGATAGTGTGTGTGTGTTTGGGGGGCACAGACACATATATTTATTTAGACAAAAATGCTGTTTTATTAGCAGGAACCATTTGCAGATTTGCCGAGGCTCGAAGTTCATACCTCTAAGTCTTCTCCATAAATTCTAGTTGCAAACGGAGGCTGTGCCCAGATGATGGCGCCTGCAAATCACGGATTCCCTTGGAAATAATCATTAGGTAACTCGTTCTGGCGGGTTACACACTGTGGGCTTTAGGGTTTATTGCAGAGGAAAATAGAAGTCTTATTGTATTGCAACCCCTCAACCACCAAACCCCCAAACATTGCAACCCCTGCCTTCCTGTCCCCAGAAACCGTGGACTGTGTTATGGTGGTGTGTTAAATTAGCTTTTACAGCCACCTTCCATCTGGGGAGTTACAGCACCAGAATAAGATATAAGAAAATACAAAGGGTTTAGACTAAAGATTCTTCACCCCATGGGAAATGCATAATTCAAGGTATTTGTAAATGTGTTTGTGATGTGCTGAAAAGCTGAACTGGAACAAAACAAATAAAGCCAAGCAACCAGACCTGAGAATCCCAATCCTTGATGGAAATCAGACAGGCAGGTTTAGATGTATTTTTGAGGGGATTGTAGGATTTGGGTCAGCTCACTGAAAGGCTGCCCTGGTCAGCAGCAGCCTCGTACCAGAATGAAGCCCTGAGTGCTTTCTGCCAGGCAGGAATCTTTTATACAGGATAGCTTTTGTTCATTTTGGGAGGAGTGAGGAGGGAGGGAAATAAAGCTATTGAGAAAATAGCAGTGTGGAGGGAGACAAGATTAATTCTAAGTGAATCACACGTGTTTCAGGGATTCAGGGTCTGCACACGGAGCAAAAATATAAAGCTTCAGCCCAGTGTCTGAAAATCAGCTCAGCAGAGCATTTGAGTTTGGCTGTTTATCTGGGACTGGTATTTTCAGAAGCAGGGCTCTCTCTGAACATTACTTCAAATAGCTGGGGATGCCAGAACAGCCAGCATTCAACAAATTGGTGAGAAAATCCTCTTTCCTAATATGAAAATGTTTTATTTGAATTTTGTGATCATTGCTAATAGAGGTTCAGGTTTAACACACCATTTCCTCTAAATGTATGTGTTCAGATACATGAGTGTTAATCCTGACCTTTGTCTACTAAGTACATCTAATTTTCCTCACATATTTCAGTCACCTATAACAAATTACCCATCCCTTCCAATTCTCTAGGTTCATGTCCTTCTAAAGATGTCCAGAAGAGGGGGAAAAAAAAAAGCTGAGGAGCAAAGATATGCCAAATTGATTTCAGATTTGGGAGCAATGCCACATTGTCTAGATNTTTTTTTTTTTTTTAATTGGCAGGGAGGACTTCTCTAGAAGCTTTCAGGTTTGCTATTTGCTGGCCCACAGAAGTATCACTTTTTTCTAGTGCTTTTTCTAATGCTCAGCATGGAGAAATCACCGAATCTCTTGAAGCTCATGCATCCCAAATCTTCAACTTGAGGCTTCAACCAGCAGTTAACCCTTAATAAAACTGCTGGCAGCAGCTGCAGCTCAGAACTCCTGTCAGAATTGGGAAAGCAAGGCTCTGCAGTGCTCCAGGTGCCTTCTCCTCCACACCTTCTGCAGCCTCTCTCGTGGGGTGGTTGGATCCTGGGCTGTCTCCCGTGGGAGGACACTCCTTGCCTTCCCTTGGGGTCGTGCTGGGGGCCCTGCTGGGTGGCCCCAGCTCAACAATCCTCCTGTGGCTGAGCCCTCGCAGCTCTGGGAACATCTCCTCAGCTCCTCAGAGCCCACCCAGCCATGGGTAACACACCACAGGAGAAGCAAATCTCACCGTCTTGTCCTCAGATGATTTCCAGTCTAAATTCTAAAGAATCTCATTTCTTTCTCAGCACAGCCGTGTGGCTGTTAAAGCTTTGCTCAGGCTGGGAGCAGAGCAAGCATTTCCCAGCTTTCCTGCTTGGGGTGCAAACAGCATTCATGCTAAATATGATTTTGGGTTCAAGATTTGAAGAGTTTTGAGAGTTTTCTTCATATGCTCAGAATCAAGATTCTCAGCATATATGATGACAATTGATTTAAGGATTTAAGGTTGATTTGAGAAATGAACAACCAGAGAGACAGCACAGATGGAACCATTAGGAATGACAAAACCAGGAGCATTTTCAGCTATCTTGTGTAATGTTTGATTAATAATTACAGACAATTCTTAAACTTTGGTTAAAGAAAACCTGTGCTTAAACATTAACATATTTTTATCCCAACATATTTTTATCTGTACATGTGAGTGCCTGTTGTTTGGAACAGGGCTTGTGTTTTCTGACACACCCCCTACAAACTGAGCACCCAGAGAACCAAGTGAGCTGTCCTGACTCTTGGTGTTCCCAGAGCCATTTCAAATGCCAAAATATCATTGTGAGGATTTAAAGATAAAAACAAAAAGCCTCAAGGAATGGACAGCTTAAAGCCACAACCCTGTAAATGTCTTACTGTGAATTTATTTTACTAAGACAGATGATAGATCTATTAAATAATTTCCTCCTTGTAAATGCTAAAAATAGTTTAGTCCCAAAATGGCATCTTTGACTTATTTAAACATTTCTCTCTTTTTGTCAAAGTGCAGGGGATGTACATTTTCTGAAGGGGGAAAAAAAAAAAGAAAGAATAGTCTATTTCAGCAACTAGAAAAATTATTATCTGGGTTTAAAATTAATTCTGAAAGACAAATTTAACCAAAGTGACTTAAGAGGTGGAATCAGAGGTCTGTTTGAAAGCCCATGATGAACGTCTGAGAGTTGTGCCAAAGGCTGCTTTCCATCAGCTCAGTGTGGATCCAAATCCCTTGGGCACTCCAGAAGAGAAATGGTCTGTTCGATCAGCAAAAGCAATGGAGAAATCCTGCTTGTTATTTGTTGGTGTCTCTTGGATGACCTTTTAAATAAAAAAACCCTGTCAACTAAATCACACTGAGGTTTTAACTGTCATAAAATTCATTAGGCTGGGGAGGATATGAGGGGATCATAAAGTCCATGCCAAAGCAGAGTTCAGAAGTTATTAAAACTATCACTGGGAATACTCCAACACTAGTCTCTTACATCTGACTATTTTCAGGAAAACATACAGGAATTTAATTATCTTTTTCTTTTAGGACTTCTAACCTGTGATAGACTGAGTTTAAGTCTGTCAATAGGGTCAGGGATTTCTAGCTAAGGAAAACACACACACAGAGACTGAATAATCTATATAAAGTAAGTAAGGATTCCTGCACAAAACCAGACTGTAAAACTCCCAGTAGTTGTCAGAAGCAGCCAGACATTTCTTTAGAGTGAACCAAAAGGTTCTTAAAAGATTTCCAAAGGCTCAGTTTCCAGTATTTGGTAATAGTTAGGCTTGTTTAGTCCTGTCCCCAAAACCCCTGGTCACTGAGAACAGGAATGTCTTCAGGAGAGCTGAGCACTGCCTGCAGTTAATGCACTGTACCCCTGCTGCCAGCAGTGCTGAGGGAGGGCACAAGCAAAGCAAGACTAGGAAACTCAGCCCTAAATATAAATATCTGCATTAATAGAGGGAGTTAACTTCTTTCTATTCTGCCTACACAGAAAACCAGCATTAGTGGACTCTGCAAGTCAGCCAGGTATTGCAGGAAATGCGCTGAACTGCCTTGCAGCACACAAATACCTGAAACGCCGTTCCTGGGCACAAAGCCACGACACAGCTTAACCTCCCTTGGCTGGAATAATACTGAAATTAAAAGAGGTGATATGAGTGAGATATTTAGTTTTTCAAAAGCTCTGGAATTCCTCAAATTAATGAAACACTCCTCGGGTTTGGCTAAGGTAAATACAGAATCAAACACAGCCATCAGGGTTAGCAAAGCAGAAATACCTAACTCCCAGCACATGCTACAGCAGAGTACACATTTATTCATACCCTGTTAGAGGCTCAAGCAAGAGACTCCGATTTTCTGGAACTTGTGATTTATTTCTGAACTGAAGGCTAATATATTCTTTAGAATGAAGAAAAAAAGTCTCCAACCCCCTCAAGGTTTTATTTGCTTTTCAGCAATCCTGGTCTTACCAATCAGTGTGTTCAAGCCAACTTAAAATATCTTCCAGACAAATGAACCACAAAGCAGCACTCCTCCAGCTGGACCAGCAATCTTTCCCTATTTTTTTTAATTTGACAATAAACCCTTAATCAACTGCAATGGATAGTAAGAGAGAGCAGGTAAAGGACCAGGCACAGAAATTCTGTTATTAGCTTTCTCAGCTCTAAGACCTAAGAGGGACAACAGATATATTTTTGCTCCAGATGGTTCCTCAGAGGAAATCTGGGAATCCAAAAACTAAGAACAAAAGGATGAAATAGAAAGGAAAGCGCTTCACAAACTAAGCCAGTAAAATACAAATAGACTACCAGGAAAAAATATATATAGAAAGAAGATAGAAATCTGTAGGATGTCCTGTAAAGAGGTGAAAAATCTCTGTGTTACAGGCACATAAAGATGGACCTGCATGAGACAATGCCCTTGTAATTCTCACTGTAGGAAAGGCTCATGCTTGTTTTTTCTCAGCTGTGCTAGTGCCACTGAGGGAGGCAAGGAAGATTCAGGTCCACAAGAACTGAAATAACAGTCCTCACATCTGAATGGCGAAAATGCTAAAGCCTCAAGATCTCTCTTGTTCAGAAAACTCTTGTTATTATTGGTAATGAAGCATGAGCCAGAAAAAGCACAGCTTGACAAAGAGAGACCAAGCTGAGCTTGTGGCTAGGCAGGGAAATCCCATCTTTTTACACTTAAACCAACAAAAAGCATCCCCACTAAAAATTTCTGGGAGAAATGCAACACTGTGGTGAGGAGTGGCAGTTTTTGAATGCCCCTTTCCCCAGGGGAGCTGTGTTTCAGCAGCCCAACAGCAGCAGGAGCTCAGCAATGCTCCTGCACAGCTGCAGCCGCCTGCACAGCTGGAGGGGTCGGCCTCGAGGCTGGGGCTGCTGGGGATGGAGGGTGCCCAGCCCTGCCCTGCCAGAGCTGCTGCTGCGCACAGGGGCATTCCCAGGGCACCCAGCTATCCCAAAGGGCAGCTCTGCAGGCACCAGGGTCCAGGGAAACCCACAGGAGAGGCTGTGCTGCTCCCCTAAAACACCTCCACAGCAGTGGCAGCATCCTGCTGCAGGACACACACCATGCCAGAGTGAAATGGATGGGGAAATACAAGGAAAATTAGCAAAACTTGCAGCAATGGACTGACTCCGTATATAAGAGATGTTTCTTTCCTGGTAATAAAAGTTGCTCCTACAGAATTCCCCTTTTTTTTTTTTTTTTTTTAATTTTTTTTTTATTTCCAGTACAGCTACTGCTTCTTAATGGGGTGACAGACTATGCTGTCTGCATTAGTCAGCAGTGGAGCTAAGAGAGTCGCTTTGCCTGGTGATGCCAAGCCTCAGTGTAATTTCTGCAGATATCCTCATCTGAAAACACCTCGGGTGACAGTTTGGCAGGCACGCTGGCATTTCCAGCTGAGTCCCTGCTCCTCCTCATTGAACTTCAGCACTGCCTCAAGCCACTAAATGAGACAGAACCCCCTCCACAGGAGGAAGGGTAAAATCTACGTGAGGACTATCCTGTGTCTCTATGCCTTGATAAAGCAAATAAATGAAATGTGGGAGGAGAAAAGGGGGTACAGAGAGTGTGATCATCTCTGGTCCTTGGCAGGACACAACTTTCTGGCACCCTCTGGCCAGGACTGAAGGGATGCTGGAGTTGGAGCTGCTCTCCCAGCCCTGCATGTGTCCTCATGGCTGCCCCAGGGTGGCACCCACACCCCTGAGGGTGACATCTGTGTTGGGCTGAGCCCTTGCCTCCGTCTGGCTGCTCACTGCACCCGCTGAACTCACAGGTGAGAAAACACTGCTCTCACACACTTCTATGAGTGTTGCATTTTTAGTCCCACCAAGTGTGGATTTTGCTTTAGAGATCTGACAGCCCAAGTCAGGCCTCTCTCTAATCTTCCTATTCCCCTTGAAAAGCAAATGCACTTCTTTCTGTAGAGACCACAGAGGGCACTCACTCCAGCCTCTTGGTTCTCACTTGCTGCAGATACTCTGAAAGACTAACTCCTGTTAATTAGGAAAAGATAAAAAAATTCAGACTGCACTGCACCTTGCAAGTGCAGGTCTTGCCCTGGCCACTGGCAAAGGGGGAGAGACTTTGGAAGTTGATTTACCAAACACGTTCCCTAACTGTCACTTGAGTTAAAGCAGACCCCATTTATTTTCCATGCCTTCTGCAAGCTCTGTTCCCAGTGAAAAGAAAGGAACATATTGATAACAGCAGGCTCTGTCACAGGGGAGGATCGAGAATCACCCACGCGTTGCCTTGAAAACAAACAACCCCCAAACAATTGATCAGTCACTGCTAGTACTGAGGCAGTCTATTACGGATAAAAATACAGGTGGAAAAAATTCATCAGGGATGTGCAAATACCTTTATTTAAATTCAGGCACAGTAAAGCAAGCTTTGCTCCTACAAACAGGAGTAGTGGATTATGGATGCATTCCTCTCAAGTCCTGGCAGAGAGGGAATGCATTTCCAGGCTAGGGGAGCCAGAAAACTGAGTGATTTCCCTGTCGAGGCTCTGATTTCTGAGATGGCTTAACCTGACTGCCAGGAAAGGTGGAGGTGCAGCACAAACTGCTCTATAAATTGCTGCTCTGGCTCCCTGTGTGTAATCTGAACACAGTCCCCAGGTGGGCTCAGTATCCCACACCCCAGCAGCACTGCAGGGCCCCTGCCCAAGCCTCAGCCCCCCTGGGGAAGCTGTGCAGCTCAGTGCCAACAGCAAACAAGCCATGCTCAGCCTGGGCAGCTCTCACTGGACACGTGAAATGTTAAATTAGGTTAAAAAAAAAACAAACTTGAGAGAGCAGCCTATGGAAAAGACTCAAGAAAGGCTATGAAAGACATCTATGTGTGCATATTTATGTGTGGAAAAGAGAGAGTGAGAGCGAGACCACTTCAGCTCCTCACCTCAGTTATCACTGCCAGTTCCTTCCCCACCTTTTACAGTAGGTGCCCATGTGTGTGACGCACTCCTCAAAGGAAAGGCTGAGTCTCTTGTTGACACACTAAACCTGACTCAATATTGTCCTAGAATCAAGCAGACCTTGTCCTGAATATTAGCCAGACTTTTAAATCCAGAGCTAAGATAAGAGAGTGGCCACAGTGCCTTCTGGTTTTTAATTTTAACTTCTCTTTCCAGCTATGGGGACATAATACAATGTCCAATTTTAATTTAGTCTCTGCACTTTATTTAGTCACTGCGTACCTTGATTTTCACATCATTGCTTTGGGAATCCTCAAGGCTTTCTCAGCAGAATGATGCACTTTGAATGGCAAAGCCAGACCATGGCTGTGAAGCCCTGCCAATTTCTCCAGACATTTCTGCCTAGGAGAGAAAACACCACAGAATACCTCAGATAGAAAGGAATCATGACAAGAATTCACTCATTTCCTTGCAAGAGAAAAGGGAGACAAAGAGAACTTAAATTTTAAAAACTCAGATAAACAACAAGAACTAAAAGCACTTAATATTATTCAAGCCTCAACTCAAAAAAGTGAAAGAAAAATGTCAGCATTTTGACTTTTCTTCTCACTCATGGCCATGCAGAGTTCCCCATCTGTGCTGGCTGACCTTGGGCAGCTGCCAGCCATCCACCCAGCTGCTCTCCTCCTGCTCCTCCTCAACAGGAGCTTTGGGGGTCCATCTCTGCAACAAGCAGCTTAGACAGCCTGCCGTGCTTGGAAGTACCCAAATTATAAACTGTGTGAAAGGGTCTAATGCAGTGACAGAGGAGTGGGGTTACCATAAAGCATCATCTGTACACGCACAGTCAAAGCCCTTCCTGGGCCTGTTCTGGGGGTTATAACCCTGAACTCTGCCCAGGGGATTCCTCTGGGGGTGGCACAGTGGTCTGGCATTGGAGCCTGAGTTTAAAGCAGAGTTAGTTCATACAAGGGAGAAGGTATAATCCATTTCAAAGTGGGGCTGGTTTCAGAATATATAAAATCTATGTAGAGAGAAATTATGGAAGTGACAGAGAGAGAGAGAACATCTTCAACATGGAGAATGAGAAGAAAGATGTTTTACAGTTTGCTACTTAGAAGGCACCAGCAGAATACAGTGGGTTTTGTTGTAGCCCTAAATTATTTGGAGTTGATTTTTTTTTTTTTACTTTAAGAACAGCAAATCAATATAAAACAAGACTATGCCTATAAATGGAACCAAAAGAAATTCATCACCTTCTATTCAATCAGGAAAAGTCTGCCAATTTTTTTTTGTCCTTACTATTTTCAGTCCCAGAATTTTTTTCCAGCAATATCAACGTCATCAAGCAATGTATGACATCAGCTGGTGACTGATTATACTTCGGTGCAGACAGACGGTATATCTCAACTTTCCTTGCTTGAACTCCTCCATCTCTCTCTCTGCAATATCAGAAACAGAAAAGTACAAAAAGTTAGTGCAGTAAAAGTTAACATAGGGAAAAAGCAGGTTATTCACTTTAGCTGAGAGAATGGGGTCCCTGATGAGTAATCAGAAGTCAGCAAATTCTGGGATGACTTCCAAAGGCACAAATAGGTGCTGGGGCTCATAACCATGGAAAGTCAAAGGTAGCCAATAGCTTGATTGCACCACTCCTTAAAGAGTGACCGTCCCACTGAGCTGAATTGCTGCTCAGGCTGGAGAGGCTGGGAGCCATTTTCCCTGTCCAGCGTCTCTAACATCATCTCTTCCCTCAGATGTACAATACTGGACACCCCATCAGCCTTATGGTTACAGGATATCTGCTCCTGGTCGTGAAGTGCAGGCTAAGGAGGTGCTGCAGGCAGTGTGGGCAGTGCTGGGTGAAAGCCAGCCTGGAGCAGGCTCACCAGGAATGTGGGACATGGACACTGAGCCATTAACACCACAGTTCTGTCCACTCAGGACACGCAGGGACTGCAAGGATCCTTTGATTCTATTTGTTTGCACTCCTCAGTCATGGCATGCCTGATACAGGGGCATCATTTGGTGCCTTTTGTCCTTGGTCCAGAGCTTTTTGTGAAATCTCCTTGTAAAATTAATTGTTTGAAAACAGGATTTTTAAACCAAAGTAAAACCACCATGAAAAAAATAACAAAATCTCCCTTCTCCCTGCCAAATCAGCCTTGCCTGGCTAATAGTGAGGTCACTCTTTGTTTTGGTGCAGACAATTTCTTTTCCGAAAGCTATGCTTTACACAGAGAGACTTCATTCACATATGCAATTAAATATTGCTTTCCTGAACAGAAGTGGCCACACAGAGCATGCTGTCAACACATCCCTGCAAGATTTCTCCAAGAGTTCAGCAGAATAATTAGCTTTGGTACCATTGCACAGTAGTTTTTATCTATCAGAGTTTTATCTTGCCTTCTCTCAGTGGTGAGTCTGAGAGAAATTCTGAATGTTTGCCTCATGGGTCTAATCATCTTATTGATGCTCAAAGCGTTTAAATGTGATCTGCAGCCCCTTCACTCTTTGACATTCCAGTTCTTAAAAAAAGTCAGATATTTTGGCAGGTGCTTAGCTCAGACTTGTTCTTTAGGCTATAAGGCTTTTGCCTGTCTAATTAGCTGTGGCAAAAAGCTGAGAATGTTGACAATCTGGGGATGTGAGGTAATAAAAAATAGATTATTTACCAGCAGCAAATTAAGCTCTCTAAGAACCAGTGCGATGAGTTGTGCCCCTGTGACAATTCCCTGTAGCAGATAGATACCACTGTCTCCATCTGTCTATCTTGTGCACAGCGTACCTGACGGCGTGTTTCTAATCTATTTTCCCATGCACAAGAATTGATCCACCAAAGCCTTCAGAGACTAAAGAAAGTAACCTTTCTGGTGACAGCAAGCAAAATCTGTCTGCTTCCAAAGATGATGATTTTTCCCAGTTTCCTTTGGGGCAGTGCAAATAATTGGCCGGAGTTGCCAAACGCTGCTCTGGGCTGGAGAAGCAGGGTGGTTGTGCTTCTGGTTTGGGCTGGCAGACAACAGCATGGAGGAAAAGGCAACTGTGGGTGATGGATGAGGTCTGGCTCCCCAGAAGGAAGCAGAAGCAGCATGCAGTATGCGCCTGCTCTGCTCCATGGCAGTGTCTGCCTGGCTCTGGCTGTGAGGGAGCCAAAGCTGCTGTGGGGCCTGCGGGACAAGCAGCAGCCCAGACCCAGAGACAGAAAAATCCACATCACAGAAGTTAGCAATGGAGGTGACATGACTTCTTGTCTAAGCACATGGTCAGAAAGGCAGAAGAGCTTGCAGCTACAGAGCATTTTTTCTCCTTTTAAAACCAGTCTCAGAAGCAGACTTTTAAAGACAGTGGCTCATTAGAATAGCTACTTTTATTTCAGCCAGTTTACTCCAAATGACAATCTGCCTTGGCTTTATTTCTTTTTCACACCACACTACTTTTCAAATTCCTCTCCCAGAATGTATTTTAAGGAATGGGACTCTGGAACGATTTTGGTTTGCTTAAACCAGGATATAGGGATATGGGAGGATAGTATATGCAACATATACTATCCTGTCATCCATATTTCTTTAGGAATGGAGTAGCCACATTTCCTGTATGTTTTCCCCACTACCTTGTTAGCACAGGCATTAGACAACCCTTCATGTCTTGTAAGCCAGTGCAATAGTCTGATATCAAAACAATGGCAGTAAAACCTCTCTAGGTTACAATACTTCCTGCTGTAATATCCCTTACTCCAGAAAATGCCGGATCTACCTTTGGATCCAATGACTGGTCACAGATTTCAGGTTACATGCTGCAAGGAGTCTCAGAAGTCCGATTCTTTGTCAAAGAGCTGTTATTGTAAGAATATTATTCTGCTTCTTGGGGAATTTGTTAATCAATATGGGTAGAGTACATGATGCTGTAAAGCTCATGCACTTCATTTCTATGGGAAGCAGAGGTGACACCAGACCTTCCCTTTGGAATGGCCACACCAAGGTAAATCCAGAACTTCATAAAGGATATATGGATAAGGATATTTTGCTTTTTGAGCAAAGACTGCAAAGTTTGCCGCATTTTCAGCTATACCTACTCCCTCATGTTTTGGCTTCTCTCATCATCCTCAAAAGCTAAATACGATGTCAAGGTTTATTGAGAAGATCACAAAGCATTTTGCATTTCCTAACAGCTGAGGATGTCTGAATGAGTTCAACAAACTGACACAGACAAGCTAAAACCCCTTTCAAACATCTATGCTAAATTCCAACAGAATTTACTCCAAGGTTTGGGCTGAAAGTTATACAGCTAAATCCTTACAGAGACGGACAAGGAAGCTAAGTGCAGCTTCTCCCATCCCGGTAAAAGACTGGAAGTCTCAGGAATCTCATGAGTGTGATTACTGCCAAGAGGCTGTCGGTTCAATTTTAGAGATCAAAGATGATACAGAAACATTCTGTAGCTCTGTTCTGTAAGCAGTGTGCAAGGATCAGGTAGCTATAATTTATTTTAGCAGATTTCAGAAAGGGATTGAATATTTTGGTGGAACAGAACATCTACAATAACAAATAAAGCTGTTTATAAAATGCCCAGGAATGGACTGTGGGCACAAATCTCACAAAAATTAGTGCAAGGTTTTCTATTGACTTCTGTAAGCTTGGGCTGGATGCTATTGGGTATCAATTAAGATGAAGCTTTCTCTTCAGATAAGTTATCCATAATTTCCTGCTAGTAAAGGTTGTTATACCCCAAACCACTTTATCCTTTATAGCAAAGGACCTGAGCACAGACAAATTTTAATCTTTGGATTTTTTTGTGCAGAAACCCCCGGAATTTTTTGTAATAATATATGGTATTTTTAAAATATTTACTGCAATAAATTTCACTGAATCTGCTGCCTTCCTAGTGATCACAGTTGGTAGTAACCATTACAAGCACAGAGAATATGTGAGCATACAAATTCCTGTTTGATTTTCATCTTTTTTTTTTCTGAAAATACTAGAAAATACTGAAAAAACCCTAACTTTCCAATATTGCAATTAATTTGAAAGGAACTTTGGGATCTGTCTGTGTTTTTAAGGCTTTTAAAACAGATACTGACAATGAACTTGGCAGATTTTTAGAAAGCTTCAATATAGTGAAAGAAAGAAACCAAATTAAAAGAAGCCTGTGCAGTTTAGAAAGAGAAAGAAAGTGTATTCCATTAGACCTCTTTCTCCTTCTAATATCCAACACTATGTTACACTGCACTGCAGAAGCCAAATGCTGAAGCAAATTACCTGTCAAGAGGATTTCATCAATAAATACTTGAATTCAGGTTTCAAGGAGGGCCAAGGCTGGTACATTTTCCCCTACAACTGCAACGGTGCCTTGTTCTGTGCTTGTACCTGCTACTGCAGCACCAAACCTCCAGCAGGGAGGCAAAGACTTTGGGAGTGAACAAATCTGGAATTAAGAAAAAAAATCCAAAAAACAAGGGGGGAAAAAAAAAAAAAGGTATTTTTATTCCGGCTTCTTGAAGTTATGTCTGTGCATGTTCATCTGTTCCTGATACCTCCTGAGCCCGCTGACTGATCTGATCCACACTCACGGGGAGCAGGGCGATCAAATCAAGTCCTCTCAATCTCCAGTACAGGAAACCTCACTGGGGAAAAGTTCTTGCTAAGGGGCAAACGACAGCCTGACACTCCATTAGTTAGGCACAAAGAGCTCCTGCACAAGGGGAAGGCCTAGAAGGTGGGCAGAAATGAGGGATGCCATACAAGCTTGGGAAGGAGCCTGCATGGTCCTGGACACCAGGGAATGCAACCCATGGGATATACATCCACTGACAAGCAGGCTTCATTAGTTGCACTGCTCATGGAGCTGCATGTTTACAGGTTGGGAGGAAATGGTCTGAAACTGAAACATCACAGCAAAAAAATGGGCTTTAACGTGGGGTTTATAAAAATAATGACAGCTTCTTAGAGGTCCTGGTTACAATTACAGCCATCATGCCCTTAGTGCAGCCGGTATTCACTGATCAGGATGCACGGAGCCACCAGACTGAAGGGTACTTTGGTTTAAATTGCAGCAGAGTGATCAAGTCTTGCCTGTGGGGGAAACCTGTCAGGAGGGCACTGCCTGGGCTGACTGGGAAGGTGCAGCACAGGCGGCTCTGAGAAACCCAGACCAGTGTCTGGGAAGTCACAGGCAGGGCTGTGCTCCTGCTGAGGCAGGGAACTCGAGTCCAGTGGGAATAACTCCATCAACAGGGCTCTTATTTCATTTAGGCAAATTTTAAATAGTCTTGCCTGACTCAGATAAGCCGCCTCAGCATTTCAACCTGTGCCTTTCCCAGTGCTTTACAAAAAGCAGAGAGCAAAACAGTAGCTCCTGAGGAGCTGTGACTCAACAGGATGCAAAATATTGTCTCTATAAACAGCTTGTGCTGTCCCTTCAGCAGAACAGTACCTGCCCAGACAAACCATCAGGTTCCAGATTGCAGTGGGGATTCTTCATATATCAAAAAGTGAAATACACTGGGGGATGTTTTTGGGTGTGATGCCCTGGAAAAGCCACTCATTCCTGCTGATCTTGTGCTATGTGGCCCATCGCTACTCCTTTTCAGGTGGTTTTTTTTGTTGTTGTTGTGTGTTTTTTTGGTGTTTTTTTTTTTTGTTTTTTTTTTTTTAATTTCATTTTATAATTCCCTGGTAGCTGTTTAATCTGTTGGCCATTTTTCCATTTAGCAGTTTTGGACAGAACTTTTCAAGCTGGTGCGAGCACTTGTGGACTGGAGCCACACACACAGTAATTATACTCACATTCCTGTTTTCCTGGAGGTGGTTTCCTGTCTCTTTGCCAAGGGTGGGCTGTGCTGGCACTTTATCTTCAGTAGGAGTGACACTGTAGAAACAAATCCTCTAAACCTTAAAGGAAGACAAAATCCTTCAGACTAAGTTTTCAGCTAGTCTCAGATATCCACTGCAGCAGAATGCATTAATTTTTAAAATGTTTGGTTTTAATATATATAACACATCATAAAACAAGTTAGACCCTTACATAATTAACATTAAAATTTATACAGAATTGAAATACTAATGGTTACACTAACAGCAAAACTCAGAAAGAAAGAAAAAAGATCTAAATTGATTTAGGCTGTGTCAAGTCTCAAGTTCTACAGCAAAAATTTTAGCAAAAGTAAAATATTTTCTTCTGCGTGCAGGTTTTTTGAAAATGGTTTCTATAGAGTCTCTTTCAGCTCTTAATACGTGCCAGTGTCACAACGACAATCTCTGAACCAAACAGGCCACTGATATCATGTACCAAGGCTACTCTGACCTAAGAAAATCTGAATTTCCAATGGCATACAGCTCACCAAGAGTCATCTCTTACAAGTCAAAGATTTGCAACAAATTCCCCCTACAGCCATTAGTCCTGGTGCAGAGGACAGCTCCCCATAATATATTTGTTTTCAGGAGCTTGTATTGTGCAGGCAGAGAAGAAAGCAAGGATCATGGGGGAGAGCAGTGCCTCATTTATTGCCTGGGACCATTTCAGGCAGGAAAGGGATGAAGAAAGAGGCAGAAGAACAGCTGATAGTAACAGTGTCTAAATCAGGCAGCAGGAGAGGAAGCTGCCACCTTTAGTCCTGGGAAGTTTTTCACTCTCCCACGTACTTGGCTACTGGGGAACACCTGAAGTCAGTGCCACAGGGGGCACGAGGGGTTTTAAGGCACTTTGGAGCAGCATTGTTCAGCCACTGAGATGCTGCAGACAGCAAATGCAATGCACAGCATTCCCGTTCTCCCACTCCTTTTCCTCTTTGCCCTTTTGGGGAACATTTAGTAGCAGCACAAAGAATTTCTTTGTAACTGAAGGGAAGCACTGCTTAAAGAACAACTACAAAAACACCAAGACATGGTGATGAAAAGGATTTTGAAAGGAAGATGCTTAATTTGAATGGAAAATGTCTCTAAATCCTTTAAGCTGCTTTGAAAATCTCAGCCTCCATGATATGGTCTAAATCTAAGATAACAGTGCTAGTCTGAAATTAGACTTTACCTAAAAGGAAGAGGGATAGAAAAAGCCAGATTTCCCCTGAAGTTTGCTTATTTGTGCTATTTTATTGTTAAAGACTTTATTTCTTTCGAGGATAACCTGAAAATCTGAGCCTGTTATTTCAGTATGGGAAGCACTTTGGAGCAGCAGCACCAGGCCACAGGCAGTGCCCAGATAAGCACCACAACAAAGGGGCTGTTCTTGGGGAGCAAAGCTCATAGCAGAGCTTTAAGCTGGGCTCAGAGGAGTGGTTGGGAGAGTTTGAAGCACCTGCAACTACATAGGAGGCTCTGGATTTGGAAAGAAACTTTACTGTCAGAAGATTATGTCACTGCCTAAAACAATTTAAAATGGACTACATACTGCAGCAGGGAATCAAATGCTAAAAAAGAAATCAAGTGATTTTATTTCTACAGATGCCTGCTGCACTGGCGCTGTGAGGCAGTGTGCTCTCACATCACTCACTGGAATGTAGCACACAGATAAATACACCTACCTATAGCTCTTTGCATTTTAGACTCTGCTTGTTTATATACCTAACTCTCCGGTAAGAAAATTTCATCTTAAAATTCACTGTTCTTTAAAAAAGGGGGTAAAAAAGAAAAGCGGCCAAGTGTTATACAGAGGGCAAGGATGAAGATGTATTTAAAATAATGTGGAGTGTGAAATAACCAGGGTGGTAAGTATTAAAGCTCCTTAGAGAGGATAGAGAAGAGTACAAAGAGAAATTTAAGCTTCACTTGTGTTGGAGGATTTATTAGTTCTTGAAAAGGAGGATTTCAAAGAAACTAGTAATGAATGAGGGAGTAATTACATACTGAGTTTGCAGAGAATAAACTAATTATAAAAATATGGTATGTTGTAGGCCATCTGCCCCCCAAAAAAGAACTGAATTGTCAAATTACTGAGCCAGAGATGACACATTATAATTATACTGTTACTATGCAAGATTTAATACAAAAATCTAACAACATTTTCCAATAACCACCATTTCTCTTTCTTGTTTGAAAATGAGACTCATTACAAGCTATCATGAGATTTGACGCTGCTTGTCAGCATCCCAATGTGTTGGGCGAACTGCATTGCCCATCCTTCAGGGAAAACCTGGTGACAAACCCATGGAGGCACGTGCCACAGCCAGCTCAGCAAACAAGGGAGTTCAACCCCATTCAGAGCACAAAGCAGTCACCTGATAATCTCAGCCAAATCGTTTCACTCTGTGAATAGGTGCACAGAAATTTAACAGATTGCATCAAGCTGGCTGGGTGCCTTTGGACTTTATTTATCAATTACAGAGATTGTGTTTCCCTGCAATCTGTCTGTTGACAGAGTCCTTTCTTTGAGAATGCTCACTGGAAATCCAGTTTAAAACCTGGGTTTGGTATAAATATCATAAACCCCACCATTCTGGCTGTCTTAGGACCATAAGCCCTTCCCGGCAGTAAAGATATTTTGAACCTGGAGTCGACTTTCAGCCAGTAGGGGAAAGCAGTGGTGTAGGTAGGAGGTTTCAGAGGTAGGAATCAAATGGCTCCAAATTGTGAAGGCTTCATTTTATATTGAACTGGGCTTGGCTGTTACTTTTTCCCCCCTTTCATGGTTCTTTATGCTCTGCACAGTAATTTCCAGTGCCTAAGATCATCTTTCACATAATTTAATCCTGCCATACTCAATGGCTCTTTGGGATTTTAGACTCAGGAGAATTTCAGTTCCTAATGGTGAGTTTTGCTTTCCCTGAACAACACAGAGAGGATATTCAAATAATCAGCAGCTATTGCTAATGTGAAAAATGAAGGGGCAGAGACAAAAAGTACAGAAAACCATAATGCATGTGCTCATGCCAGGATCATCTTACACAGACCTGAGATTTTGCTTTGAAGCTCTGCACAGCCATGAGCCTTTCACCTCCTCAGAGCAGATTTTCACGAATCACCCACATTTCCTCCAGATTAGCAAAGCTCCTTGTTTCAGGGGAGCAAGGAACCCTATCAAAGACAGCAAGATCCTCCTGCTCTTATGGTACAGCTGCTTGTGTGCCTTCTTGGCTCCAAACACTTCAAAAAAAGCATCTAAATTCTACAACATAAAGAAAAGGAAAAACCAAATAATTTTTAATCATCTAGTTTTGGTCCTCTGAAAGTCTGGGTCCACAAATTTATTTGGTATTAAATACTCCTGGGAGAATATTTCTACTGGCTTTATTGGTCTTTAAATAAGAGCCAACTATAGGCAAGTGCAAGAAGGAATGAGAGGTAAGGATTTTTTTAAACAATGTGGTTCTAACCCTAAACCACTTCCTAGTCCAGCTAAGCAAGAATCTGCTTAATTTTCCCTCTCGCTCACCAGTGACTAAAAATGGTGATTTCTACTTCCATGATGTATCTGTAGCAACAACCAAAATCGCTTACGAAAGGAAAAACCCGCAAATATTGGAAAGAGTTTCTGATGATATTTTTAATTCCTGACATACTAAAGTACAAGAAATAAAAAAAATCTCAATTCATGCATAAGGTCTTAACATATTAAAAAACCACCTCCAAACACACAAACCACAACAAAAGTCAGAAGAGAAAGAAGGGACGAAAAGGAGTACATTCAAAGTTTTTGGATTTTTGTCACTGTGCTCCCGAGTCCTCAGAAGCCCCAGAATGATTCTGAGTTCCTCTTTGCCCAGAGGAATGGAGATGAAGGTTCAGGGCTCCAGCAGCAGTTCCTGTGCTCAGGCTCAGCCCCACAGAGCTGAAACCCAGCCACTGACACCTGCAGCTTCTCATGCACCTTCTCTGTCATCTTGGAGACATCAGGAGCTGAGTCTGCATCAATTCATACAGTTAATGCTCGCTCACATTAAAAGTGGTGCAGCATGTGATTAAAGTTTGCAGTTTAATAAGTAATTACAGCGTTCCTGCCGTCCAGCCTGCTGCACTTTTCTGCCTACAGCACTGCCTTGAATACAAAACCAGTGAGCCTATTCATGCTGATGTCTTTACTGTGTGCTCTGCTCTTATTTGCACCCCCCCAGATTAAACATTTAAGAGGTAGTTAATAAAACTAACAGTTAGACGAGACACATTAAATAGAATTTCTGAAGAATGTATTAAAATTTAGTATTAGGATAATTATAAACCAAGTTACGTTTTCTTCCACTTATTTTGGTTACAAAAAATTTTTACAGTACTCTAGTATTTAGCTAAATCTGAAATATTAGCTGTATTTCCAGCACAACGAATTAAATTGGCATATTCCTGGTCACATATTCACACAAAGATGTGAAGCTGCCACTGGCTTCCAAGAGAGAAAATTCCACAGGAGTTTGAGGCAGTCAGGCTGGCCTTGCTCATTCAACTCCTCTGCCAGGTAGGAAAGAAGACTACATCTGAACAGATTTAAAAAAAAA